>NAJI01000111.1:375940-386521 GCA_002179835.1 Calonectria leucothoes | reverse complement strand
GGGGGGGGGGGGGGGAGAGAAGAACGACGAGGAAGGCATGGAAAGTTGGAGAATGGGGGCGTGGTATCATCAGCCAAGGAGGCCAGGATGATCGCTTCCAGGGAACATGGTCGGCGGAGGTGGGCCTTGCCAGGGAGAAATGGACCAAATCGGGTCAATGGGAGACCAGAAACAGGTTTGCATGTTTGCTGACAGCATTTTTACTTCATCGACAGCTTCACGGTGACGAGGAACGAAGGTTCCGGTGAGGCGGCAAACGGGGCCTTCCTCCTGCTGGTGCTTATCCCCTTGGTTCATTTGATTATAGGGCCGAGAAGGGGGAAGGGAACCCCTTAGCAGCGAGGAGAGGCAGCACCAAGGAAGGGCGGCTATTGACTTTTATTTAGATGCATCATGGAACAAGATCCCAGACCAGCAAAAGTAGGGGATCGTCCTTGTCCCTGAGCCCTGAACAGCAGACGTCTGGGGCTGATTCGTGAGCAAACAGGAGTGGATGCGTGCCTGAAAAAAGAAAACGGCTGGAACAGGCTGGAACAGGCAAGCGGCCAACATGTGGCAAGCTATCGCGGGTCTGCTGCAGAGGTGGCCAACGGCTGTCAACCCGTCATCAACGAGCGAGCGTGCATTTTTCCATCGGCAGTTAGACTTTTGAGGCGAAACAGGCTGGCCCTCTTGGGTGGTTGGCCGAGGAAGTCAATAAGATATGGAATTCGTTGACGAGCTCGGGAAACTGTGCGAGATTTGACTTTGTGCGTGCTGGGAGCTGGGCTGCAAGAGGCCGTCGGTAGCACCAACAGGGCCACCTTGGTACCCATCAAGGGCATCGTCATCCGTCATCGTCAGGTCTCCGAGTCGATTGGCGGTCCCGCACCTGGGCCCTGCAGACAGCGGCACGAAAGGGTTGCATGCGCATGCCGTGACGGGTTTGCCCATTCCGCGTACCACACACACAGACACACACGGATACGCAGAATAAGCAAGCAAGCACACACAATACAGCACACCGAACGGCGCAAACGCAACGCAACGCAACGCAGCACAGCGCACACCCCGATGTGACGTGACGTGATGTATGATATCGGGGCCCAAGGTGGATTGCTGATTGTAATAATTGTACGACCCAAGGACGGTCTGGGCGTCGTGCCCGGAGTACGAGCCCGGGATGCTCCCTTGCAATGCAGTGGTTGTACGATGGCTGCTGAAGATGACTAAAAGAAGCCATCCCAGCGCTGCTGAGCACTGCAGCAGCCAGCCGCCAATATGGTACAGGCTCGCAGCGCAGCGCAGCTAGGCGAATAATGGGGCATGTGAGGGGACTAATAGCTATTCGACCGAAATGCTGGATCCCCGGCTGTTCGGTTCGAGGGACCCGTCTTTTACCCGCTTGCTCATCATGGACAGGCCCTGTAGACAATACCGAATGCCGCGGCCAGAATTGGCTGTGAGAGGCCAAGACGGGAGCGGCAAAGAGAATATGGGGATTGGAGATGGTCTGTGTGAGTTTTAGAGAGAAACAGCGGGAGGAGGCAAGAGTCATGAATTGATCTTGTGCCTGGGGAAAATGAAAAAGAATGGAGGCCAAAGAAAAGCTTGGGCCCCGCAGGCGCCTTTGCGTCTGCCTCCTTTGTTCCTTGGGCTGTTAGCACTCGAACGGCGAGGGCGACAAGGGGAGACAAGACGAGCCAAAGCCAAAGCCAAGCCAAGGAAGGCCTTATGTTAGGGCCAAGACGATGCCAGAAGGAGAAATGCCCCAAGACAAACGAATCGCCAAAACAAGACGAGGGAGTGCGAGTATTCGACCAGAAAGAGGTGACCATAACAGGAGACCCATATGGTACCAAACTCTGTTGCACCCGGCGAGGGCGGCTGCTGCGGCGCCTACTGAGCGAGGTGAAAGTGTGTCCTGGTGAAGTTTACCCCCCTGTCCCCACTGCCGTACTTCGAAGATGGTCTGGAAAAGTGAGCGAAGGTGCTTGCTATTGACACGCACCGGAAGGCGCACGCCCTCTCAAACCTCTCTTACACCCAGGGGCCAAGCGCTGCGACTGGCGCTCGGCGCCACAATCTCCCACTTCCCGCCCCATGGGGGACTTTGCTCGATTAGGAAATCAATTCATAGGGATACAAGGTCAACGGTCAATTAAATAACAAGAAACGCAGAGAACTAAGGAAAAAAAAAAGAACAATTAAATCGCAAACAATCAAAGCTCCTCAGGTTCAGGGAGCGCCAAGTGGCATTACTCCGACCCAGCCCTTTCCCTCTTGGCCCCATCCATCCCTAGAGACCAGGTTTGCTGTGGGCGCCTCCATAGTAGTTGCTACGTTGAGCGTAGCATTATCATGTCGCCTTACGCCTAGTTTCTGTTTCGCCTTACCCATTTGGCCAGATTGTGGCTTGGGCTGTGGTGTGGCCCCCCTCTCCCCTTGTTGGCTCATGGGAGTTTTTTTTCTTGTCTTTCTTCTGTCTCTTTCCTTTTGGGCTTGGTGACGATATCTCCCCCGCAGACGCTCTCCCGAAAAAAGCGAGACATACAGAAACACACACAGACAGCCCTGCCTCGCGGCCCCCAAATAGGCCTAACAGGGCAGCAATCGGCGCAGCCACAGCTGTCATGGGGTTTGACCTCGACCATTGTTTGTTTCGTTTATCCCAATGCTTTGCCATTTCGCCCTGCAAGGAAGGAGCACCGGCCAGCGCTACGCCACCTAAACCACGGGCTCGCGGTTCCTTGTGCATGCCAAAACTTGGCCTTCTCTTGTCGCAGAACACAAGAGGAGCACAAAAACGGGCAGGGCTGCGCTTGGGGCTGGTGACTGGGGCTGGGGGGTGGCTTCCGCTCCGGGTGTGCGAGTAGAGGTGGTGTAGAATGCACATGTAGGCCGCAGGCGTGGATTATCGCCCACGCATGTACGTACAGGCGACGTGAAGTTTGCTCGTTGATCCCATGCAAAATAGACTTTGGCATCGTCGCTCTGCTGGGTCCCGCTGGCGCGCGCCTACCAAAGGACCATGGTACGAGAGGGCCATGGTTTTTTTTTCTCTCGAGCCACGCCTTTTGGCTGCGCAAAAAGGATAATGTCAGGTACTCTGTACTCGAGACCTTGACTCTTTCCTCAACTCTGCCTCTTGTCTTCTCGCTCCATGAATTCTTTCCGCCACACACGCCCACGCCCACCCCCCACGTCCACACTTTGTCCACCTCGATTTCCTCACCTCACACCCCTCCAGCCATCCCACTCCCATTCTTTTGCTCTCTTCGCTTTCCCCCTTTGGCTTTGCCAGCGTCTGATTGCCCATCCCACCGGCCAAGGCGGCAAGCCATGACCCTCAGGAGAGCAGCGGAAAAAAAAAGTGGGAAGTCGCAGAGGCGTCACCGAAGAATAGCGACTCAGGCGACTTTGAGTTCTTGTATCATCCTGGCACTATGACTCGACGGTTGCGAAGTTTGTTGTCATTGGGCCCAGACCCGGATCCGCGATGGTGGTTCATTGCCCGTTTCCCCAGTATTCTGAATGTGAGCATCTTGGGTATAAAGCCGTTGCGTCCGATCCCCTGGAAAACATTGATTTCATCATCAGCTTCACCATCACCTTCACCACCACCACCAGCACCGCTGTCACCCATTCTTCAGCAACCCCATCGACATCGACAACACTACCCGCAGCAAAAACGCCTCGATTTTTAGTTGGAACAAAACCCTGTCCTCACTCAATCGAGACCCTGATTGTCTTAGACACAAGCCTCTTTTCTGCTCGCTTGGCACAAGGCCATTATTTTTGGAGACCTATCTTTTGAAACAAGGCACTCCGTCCTGCTGCTTCCTGCTGCTCTTACCAGTCGGTTTCTGCTTTGGCCAACGCACCGCGCCTATCCATTCCTCGTCACATCCCTGTTCAACGACGCCCCCGGTCGCATCACACAGCAGCATCCTGGCCGGCTTGTCTGCCCCAGATCACAACCCCATCAAGACAGAAAAATCCGCCCGTGTCCCAGGACCAGGATACCACAAGCAAGGACAAGGACCCCCTCATCGCCGTGTCGTTGCCTTGTCCTGAACTTCGCAAAGACGTCTCCGAGCAGAGAGAGACAAGACCCCTCCCCCCCTGGTCTGTCTGAGTCTTTCCGTACGCACGCACTCTCACATACATACTTACACACACACGCCGTGTCTGTGTAAGACATCGACCAACTCCAATCCCGGGAAGAGCACTCAGGACATTGTTCACTTATCCCCGTTCCCCGTACCCCGATCCACTCGAGAGCCAGATCTCCAAACAGGGCACCACACCAGAGCAGGGCCTCATCACACATTATTATCAAGGTCACCTACCATACCAAGCACCACCAGCACACCCCCCTCCCCCCATCCATTCCCCCATCTCGCCATCTCCTCATCTCCCCACTTCGTTATTCCAGCTCGCGCGTTCTGTCCAGCTCGCTAGCCCGGAATCTCTGATACATGCGCGAGTCGCCCGCCGCGCCAACGCCAACATCCCCGTCTCCCTCGTCGCCTCTGGCGTATATTAAACATACAAGTACTACCATGTTGTCCATCACTCCCCAGGACCTTCAGCCCCAGCCTTACTACTATCTTCCCTTTCGTTCTACTCCCGTGGCCACTCACCCGACCCGGCCTCAGCACCACCAGCAACACCAGCACCAGCACCAACACCAGCACCACCAGCACCAGCACCACCAGCAACCCGAGCTTCCTTACTTCGCCTTTGCGAGCATGGGCACGGCGCCTGCCTCCATTGAGACCATGAACATGACTGCTTCCATGCGAACTGCCCCGGACGCCAGCGTTGCCCAGGCGCTCGAGATTGCGCGAGAGAGCCCAGACGGCTCTGCAGACCCGACAATCAGCAAGATTCTCGAGGGTGCCCTCGCCCAGATCTGGGGCAAGGTGCAGGCGCAGCCCGAGTCGTATGTCATGACGCGGGACGAGTTTGCAGTCTTCAACTTCTTCCAGCACCGGTTTGCCGGTGATAAGACGGCGGTGAGCGCCCGGAAGCGATACTGGGACAATGCCCGAGCTTGATCGCCCGCCAGGATCCCCATCCCGTCCGCCACCCCTTCCCAAGTTCCGGGCCATTCCCCTCCTAGACATCAACTCCGACCCGAACCGTTTTTGACCACTTGTTAATTCAAACGACGATGGCAAACGACGCCAACCGCTCGTACCCGACTGCCCATTGTTTTATTATCATTACTGCGCCATGACAATCGACACCACACCACGACCTGCAATTACAATGCCAAACCATGCACTCACTGGCAAACCCTGCGGGCCTCCTGTCCGGATACCTGGGTCAACTCGCAGACGTTGCCCTTTTCAATCGGCTCCTGCCTATGCCTGCCACCCCAAATCCACCGAATCTCTCTTAACCCGCTGCTTCCGTGGTATTCGCGCCACCTCAATCCTCCGCTCGGGTTATTTTGGATGCCCTGTCAAACCTTTTTCATCCTCCTCTCTCGTCCGTCTTCCTCGGCTTTCCCCTTCCAGGCTCACTCTGTTTTCTTTTCTTTTTATTCTCGTCCCATCTAGATATGCGGGAGAGAACAAAAAGGGCAAGAATTGCGGGTTGAGCACAGCCTCTTTCTCTAATGGGCCCGTCCGCCCATCGAGATCAGCTAGCACGACAGCCCAAGGAACAGCATAGCTGAAACTCTCCCCAGAGCCCAAGGCTAGTGCCGCGCAACTTGCAAGTCTCATCATGCTAGGGAAGAGGACCAAGTGGAAAAACGAAAAGCCAGACCAATGTCGGCTCCACCATGACGAGCACACTTGCTTTACGAGTGGGGTGGAAGGCTTTGAGGAAATGCGAGAGAAGAAAAATGCTCCGAAGGCCAAGCAATCGGGTGACATCACACAACACCGACGCAAGGCCGGCATTTCTCATGCAGTGTCCGTGACCGAGTATCCGGCGGGATTCGCATCAGCATGTGGTCCGGAAAATGAGAACGAACGAGATTAAGAGACGCCGAGAGAGATCCGTGGCCCCTGAACCCTGGCCGGTTCCCGGGGCTCCCCTCCGGCTGCATGCCCTGCTCTCGTTAGCCCGGCCCCTGCCCTCACTGGGAAAAGAAGAAGACAGCTCTGAAGGCGCCTTGGGGCCTGGGTGGGCTGCTGCAAGTGGCCCTGTGGCCCCTGTGGAGCACGGGCACCGCATGGCGCCCCGCCCATCAACGACGGCCCATGAACCGTGGACACATGGACGGGGCCCCATGCAGCCCGTTGGAAGGGGAAATGGAATGGAACAAGAAGTGAGGTGAGGTGAGGTGAGAGGTGAGGAAGTGAGGCTCCCTGCAGCGGCCCTGCATGTCACAGCACAGCACACTGACTGCGGACCGGTGGGGGCGCTGCGTGAGCCTCATTGTCACTGGCTGCCCCCTGTGGCTTCCCCGGAACCGCCAAAACGTACCCGACCCACCCTCCTGTCTCCTTGGACACAATTCCATCCGCTTGGAGCCCTGGGGCCCTGAACCTGGACCTGCCCTGACCCAGGCGGCTTGCGAATCAAGTCCAAAGCCCACTTCCTGGCGAGTTGACTCGCGGTGGGTTGCCCAAAACTCCCATATTTCCCCTTTGAGCCTTGAGTCCTTCGATTCGGCGTCTTCCGTCGTTCCCCTCCCATCTCCTCATTTTTTTTCTTCCTTGGGGGGATCCTCTTTTTTCTGGACCGAAGAGGGGGGCGGCGCGCGGCTCCATTCTGCCGGCTATTGTAGAAGCAGATGGCTTTTTGGCTGCATCGCCTCCGCATGGCCCTTCCCAAGAGGAACTCCACCGGGGAGGCACAAGAAAAAAACCGAAAAAAAGAAAAAAAAAAAGCACCCAAAAGACTCCACCCATGACACTACTCCTGTACTTGATTCCATCGGGTTGTTATCTGGCGTTGCTTGTCGGCGCATCCAGGCGCCCTCGAGCGGGTGCTGTACGGAGTAGGCATTAGCGTGTCTGTTTTCCCTTTTTAGTCCTCTTCTCTTCTTGCTTGCCCTTTTCCGGGCCCCATTTTTTGATTGGGTTATTTTGCTTGCGACATGGGGTTAAACTTTAAACTTGCATCTTCATTTCTCTTCGCTCATGTACAATACCATTTTTAGACATGTTAACACTCAGCGTGCTTTTTTATTTGCTTTTTATTTGATTCATCCATTTTTTCTCTCTCGTCATGATTATCATTTGTTGCTTCATATCCAGATAGACTAGGTTATCAGTTCATTAAAGCGCTTCGTCATTCTTACTCAACTCAACTTTTCGCTCTGGCTTCCCCTGATGCATTGACCCCGTCTCTTCGTGTGTGATCGGCCGTTTGATTAACTTGACATGTGTTTTGTTTGCCTCGAGACGGGCCCGAAACTTTTTTCCTCCTTGGCTTGGTTGCGGGGCCCCATTGTCCAGACCATGCCTACTCTGGTCGGGCACCATTGTTACGCGGAAGTCGGTGTGAGTGCACCGTCGCTTGCTCACGAATACGATCTAGAGCGACGGGAGAGAGGACGGGATAATAAGATGAAGGAGAAGGGCTTAATGCTGTGCATTTCACATTTATCTTAGCGTCAATGTTAAACCTTCTTGCATGTCTCTTTTTGCTTTTTGCATATTTCTTTTTACCGTTTTGCGTTTTGTTTTTCGGATTGATTAACGTTTTGTGATTAAAGGAATCCCTTGGGGAACCTTGGTGTTGGTTGGCCTTGAGAGTGAGTATGCTAACCCACAAAGGTGTTATTGCTGTTGGTGTCCATAAGGGTGTGTAGATATATACTTTTTCTTTTTCTTTTTTTGAGCACAAAAAAAAACAGCCAAAAAGAATGAAGGGGGAAAAAAGGAACCCCTCCTTATCCCGCCAAGTCAAGAATGAATAATACACACAATTCTTGCATTTCTCTTTTTGCTTCTTTGAAACGGTTCTCTACAAGACCACCATGAGACTACACTGCTTGATGTCCCTGCTAGGTCTAGCGGCCGCCGCCGCTGCCGAGTCCGTCCCCAGCTGGGGCGCCTCCAGCAAGGGCGGCCGGTCTGGAGACGAGGCCGGTTCCGCCGCCACGAGGCTTGGAGCTGTGGCAGCAGTCGCACCAGGATCAGGATCAGGATCAGGATCAGGGCCAAGGCCGGCACCGGCACCAGGAGCGCTCGCGCATCACCGCGAGCGCCGCCGCGACCTCTTGTCGTCGAGCACCGAGATGGCCCATGTGCAATACGACAATGGCGAATATTACCCAGGGGAAGCGACGGCATTAAACTCGAGCGCACCCCTGACCATCCTCCAGCCCGCCGCCCCCGTCCTGGGTCCGAACGGGCTCGTTCGGCTCGCCCATCCCCCGTATATGCCCCCCCAGCAGAGGCGGCCAAATGAGGGCGTCGACAACGACGTGCTCCTTCTCGTGCAGCATAATTTTCTGCGCCCCAAGCCGTTTGTGGGTAAGTAGCCGCCCTCGTCTGTCCGTTGTTTCCCCCCCCTCTCTCTTGGTTTGATTGTTTTATTTTAATTTTTTGATTACTCTTATCGTCCTGCCTCGACCGCCTGCACCAATTCTCTTTCTACTGCTCGCCGCGATTACGTTACCGCGGCGCATTGTCGCCGTCGTCATTTTAGCAGCATGCATCCCCTCTGCCCGTGCCAATGATGGTTGACCAGAAGCGGGTTTCCCGCGCACGCAGGCAACTACACGCCCCCCAAGGCCGACTTCAACCGCGTCGTGCTCAACCTTAGCGTCGTCTCGACCCAGGGCTTCCAGCGCGACCGCATCGGCAGCCTCTACCTGGGCGACGTTGAGGTATGGCGCATGTCCACCGTGTCCGCCCGGCCGGAGCAGGACCTGCGATGGGGCTACCTAAAGGACGCGACGGCGTATCTGGCGCTCTGGAAGCAGCCGCACACCATCGTCCTCGACTTGCCCAATTCGGTCGGCAGCGTCTACACAGGCTCCTTCAACGTCACCATCACGGCTACCTTCTTCCACGCGCTGCTGACCAAGGACAAGACACCCCACCCGCCCGCAGATGCCATCATCCCCCTGAGCGCCGCCCGGGGCCGCGAGGGCGACGGGAGCGCCTGGAAGTACCCCCGCGAGCAGGCGACTAACATGGTCCAGCTGCCGCGCAACGCCCACCGCGCCCACGTATCAATCGCCGCCACGGGGCAGGACAAGGAGGAGTACTGGTGGAGCAACGTGCCTGACTCGAGGGCCGGCTTTTTCTTGAACTCGTCGGGCTACCTGCCCGCCGGCACCGGCATGCGTGAGATCCGCCTCTCCATCGACGGCCACCCGGCCGGCATAGCTTGGCCGTTCCCGGCCGTTATGGCGGGGGGCTTGGCCGCGCCGTTGAACAGCCCCGCCGCCCCGCTGCAGGCCCTTGACCTCCCCGAGTCCGAGGTCGACGTGTCCGTCTGGCTGCCGTACCTCTCCGACGGCCGGCCGCACAACTTTACCCTCGACATTTTTCAGTTCCACCATTATGAGCCGGGCTTCGGAAACGACAGCAGCGTCGACCACGAAGATGGCGAGGTGCTCCGGGGCGTCAAGGTCGAGGCGAGCCACTGGCTCCTCAGCGCCAAGCTCTTCCTGTGGCTCGACCCGGACCCCGATTCCATCACAACGGGCTCGATCCCCATCATTGACAAAAACCTCATGCGCTGGAGGGTGGACGGCAACACCACGCGGGACATGCAGGGTGCGAACCACGGCATGACGTACGACGTGCGGCTGTACCGCCTGCTGCGGCTCAAAACGGAGCGAGTCACGACCCAGAACGGCACCGACGAGCGCATATGGCAGCAGCAGTTTGAGGCGTACAACCGGGGCTACTTCAACAAGGAGATGCGACGCGGCATCCATGCCACCTACGAGGGGAGAAGCGAGTCGTATGTCGATCGCGCCGCCTACTTCCACACCTCGTTCGAGTACCCCCTCCACGTCGTTGTCACATACCTCATGCCCGAGAGCCGGGACGGCAGCTTCAGCATCCACACGCACATGACGCAGGGGATGGTGACCAACCTCGTCGGCAAGACGGCCTTCCTCACCGGTGTCGAACCCTGGATCGTGCTTGACCACGTGCGGAACGAGGCGCTCGCGCGGGGAAGCTGCTTGGTTGCCACCCGCACAGGCGAGACGACGCAGGTGCAAAACGCCAACGGCACTGTCATGCTAGGCAACGGCGACGTGCGCGAGAGCTTCAGGTTCGGCGCCACCACCCACCACATCGACAGCCTGAGGCCCGGGTGCCACCCAGAGCCGCTCCTCTACCGCCGGGACCTGCTCAAGAACGGCACCCAGTCCCGCGATCGCGCCTGGACCTACAAGCTCGACGAGCCCTTCGAGTACGAGGACCTGAGCTGGTCCCAGGCCGCCAGCAGCCACGAGATGGACAGGCACGGGACGAACCAATACGACAACCCACCCATCACACCCTTTCCGCCCATCGAGATGGACGACGGCGCGTGGAAGATCTTCATGGGGGTGCCCTTGGATGCGCTGTAAGCGCCCCTGCGGAGGCTGTGGTTGGCGAGCATCAAGATAGCGTTCTTACGGGGGAGCAAGGAAGAGAAGGCGGGGGGGGGGGGGGGGAAAAA
>NAJI01000111.1:0-375849 GCA_002179835.1 Calonectria leucothoes | reverse complement strand
CCCCCCCCCCCCCCCCCCCGATTTTAGAGTTTGTATCGGGCCCTTGCTTGGGTGTGCTATTTTTTTCCTTTTTTACCACCTTGGTCACAATCATGCAAGTGTTCGGATGCCACTACTACTAGGTAGCCAGATAGGCTATTCTAAGCTCGCGCCCAACAATCAAACCGACCTTACTCGCCAAAATAAAATAAAATAAAATAAACACCCATGCTCATTCCCGTGCTCATCATGAGCACAAGTTCCTCCCTAGTATCCTGCGCGAATCCCTTTGGCCGTCTATAGGCAAAACATAAGTTCCCACCTGAACCATGACGCCCCTGCTCGAAAATGGCATCCTCGGGACTTGATCACCGCCCATTTCTTCAATTGCCGACGGAAATTCAGGGGCCTTGCACATGCCACGCGGGAATGGAATGTGAATACATGAGGAGAGAGGGAGAGACAAAAACAAGCGCGGTGCGTTCGCGGGGTACAGGTCACGAATGAACAAGCAACGATAGGCGCTCGTAAACCAAATATAGCCAAGGCCAAAAGCCAAGCTTGCCAAGGCGAGCGTTTGCCAAGTTCACGGTCCTCCCTCCCTCCCTCTTTCGTCACATACAATGATAAATGTGCACACTCAGCAACGTGACGGACAGCCAAACCCGAAACTCAAGGCGGAGCATCGGCATTTGGCCCTATCAACATTGTGGAAGGGTGCCGCATAAACCGTTTAACTCGCCGCGACTGAACGGCGCGAGGCATGGCCAGTCTTGGTCAGCGTCATGGTGCCATTTCATAGAGTTGGCTAGCAGAGCGGTGAGCGAGACTGTGCCTGGATTGGTGTGGGCAATGGGGCTAGCCATGAACTCTGAAACCAAACCATACAATACACTGTCGGGTGTGAGAGAGGCTTTGCGTTTTTTCGCGCGGGGGCGTCAAGGTGAGAGCGGGAGAAATAGTCCTCCCGGGAGCATGCATGTTGGTGGAGGGTTATGGTGCGCGTTGCTGGCCGCGTGGACCATTTCCCCCTTCCCTCCCTTTCCCTTTGCTCCGACTGCCTATTTCTCCGCCCCGGCATCAGCGGAGCCGCCGTACAATCTGTCAATGCCCCAATGGCGGTTGGGGGCGAAAGCTTCCGCGTCAGAGTTCGCATTTGGTTCCTGGATCCTGGTGCTCGGGGTTGCCTCTTCCCAGCCTGCTGGAACGCCCTCGCTTCCGCCGTGCTGGGAACCCCGACGAGATGGCTTCGGGTTGCGGGGACGTTGAAGAGATGAAACGAAGCCGCCAAAAGGGTCTGGATTCCTCGCCGTCCTCCTCAACCTCGGGAGGCGCCAAGCCCAGGGGTTTTCTCACGGAGGGAGAAGAATCTAGAACTGCTCGGCGGGACCCTGTGCAAAGCTTCCTGAGGGGAGTGTGTCCTTGTGTGCTGAGCCCAAAGGCCCAACGGTAACTCGACGAAACTCAATAATCCGCAGAGGGACACTCGGGGTGCAGCTGGAGGGCGTGAATCGTCGAGTCAGTCGCCGCACCAAGATGCCCTTCTAGAACATTGCCCAAACGGGCATCGCGACAGTGGCTTCAGGGGTCTCCCATGCCGTAGCTGGTGTCTCGCATCATGCTTTCCCGGCAAGGCTTCATTGACGCCGGATTCGCGCCGGCCACAATCGACGACGACTAATAGCGTTTCACCAGCCAAAGGCTATTCCCTCCCACTTGGAGCGCGCATGAGGCGCTGGTCCGTCCACACACGCACCCACACAGATGCCCAAGGTGGGTTGGGGGTGTGTAGACGGACCACCACCACAGAAGGGGGGAGGAAAACGCCCATGTACCCAGTACATCCACAAAGTCGTGAGGCTAGCGACCAAGACAGTCTCAGGTGAGCGAACAACTGAAAACCCTAAGTTCAAGCCAATGCTATCTGAGGCTTTGGGTGATCCCACGACAACCCGACGGTGCGGCTGGCCTCGTGTTCGCAGGGCATTGGGTTTCGACCAAGAGGATCCGCGGCCTGCGTTGGCAGAGTTTGATGTGTTAACCGTCGTCTTCGGCGAGGCTTAAATTTTGTTCTTTCTTTCTAGTTTTCCCGTGAAGCTGGGGTGACGATGACGTCGAGGCAAGACAAATGTTTCGTCGGGGTCTTGTGGGAGAAATGGCGGAAATACGGCATGGAGAGAAACATGCATGGTTGCATCGCGCTTCATGCTCAGCTCAGACCTCGTCCCGATCTTGACAGCGGATCTACCCAGTGATCCATATCGGGGGTCCCAAAAGAGGTCGGTGTTTGGAGCCTTGACAGGGATGGTCGTGCCCAAATGACCTCTAGGCCAGCGCATGTGCTGCATCCAGCCCGTGTTGGGGTTTGGGGGGGATTCTAATGAGACGTGGGGGAAACTAGGCCGTGGCTGGTGTCAAGCTGGGCTGTCATAGCTATTGGAGCCGGCATGTCTCAATTTGGCGCAGCCTGGTTCGCTTTCGTTTAAGATGCTGATGGTGTTGGACAATGGGCAATTGTGACATCACTTACACCACGGTTTCTTCCGTTTGTCTTGGGTTTCCCAGCGCCTTTCCCATTTACCAAATATGGATGATCATCGGCCGGGATGTGGGATGATCCACAATTAAACTTCCTTCTTCGAACATTCTACGTGTACGCCATGTCGCTGACTCGGTGGCGGGCCGTCGGGAAGAAATGAAGAAGAGCATTTCTGTGTTTCACCTGGCATCTTGCCAGGATGGGAAGAAGACGCAGACTTTGCGAGTTGGCGGGAGGCGTCCGGTACAATTAATGTTTGACGCCGGTAAGACCGAATCAGAATGTGGCTTTGCCAAAAGGAAGAAAAAGGGTGACTGGGTGCTGGCTAACCGCTTTGCTCTAGTCTGATTTCTCCATCAGCCGATGACGAAATGACGAAGCGAAAACAAACAATTGCCAACCAACAGGATACAAAGGATCCGTTTGCCTATTAGGGAGTGGTGTCGGCATAGTTGATTCCAGCGCTAGCTTTGTGACGAAAGAAATTCAGCCGAGTTGAGCCATGCCCTCTGGAACAAGCCGCACCGCAGGAATTGCGACACCAAAGACAATTGGCAATACAAGTGCCGACCGGGAGGAGCCTTGCGGCAACCTTAACTGAGACGCCGTACTGCGAAGCTTGTTGGCGGCGAGGCATCTGATTGGGAGGAAAAGTTTCAGTTTTGGCTTCCAACGAGACGTTGCCGGCGCAGGACGGTTGCCGTCGTGCTTCTGCCGTGCCCTAGAAAGCCCTGTGGATAGTGCTATAATGCCACCATGTGGGATCGTCGTGCCGCGGCGGGCGACGAAAGGAGAAAACACGAAAGGGAGAAGTTGTCTCGTCCGGCGGGCGAAAAGAGACAAGAGCGACGGAATAGGGGCCGGATGACCAGAATTGGTCACAAGGTTTGGAGGAAGGACAGTTGTCGATGCGGTGGCGCCCCAGGCTTGCAGGAAGCTGGTGATAAAGCGCTGAGCCTGAATCCTAGGGATATGGTTGGTGTGCGGCGGGTTGGCGGCCTTTGGGGAGACGGCTGCAGGGATGACCAGCTGCCGCCTGGCGATAGGGCGCCCTGATTGGCCCTGCATCTCCCGGCTTGCGACCTTCACAGAGGGGAGGACTCAGTGCCTCTTCCAGCGCTTCCACTCTGTTTCGCAGCCTCTAACAGGCTGGACTGGCACAGCTGGCCCCACTTTGAGTCTGCAAACAGAGTGACGCCATCCAATGGAATTCGCCAAGTCTATTGGGCCATTCCCCCAACTGGCAATTCGAAACTGCTGGTCCACCTGCCAACCGCTGAGGAGGGGCAGCTCCTACCCAGCAACCGCCGAGCTTGTAAGAAGTGTGCCTTTTCTTACAAAAGAGGCTCAGCGCATGCGCGTCCAGGCGGCACGAGAAACACAGGAAATGCTGCATCAGCCTGTCAACGAGGTGCGAGGAGCTGAATCCATGTTACTATTCTGCACATTGAGAAAAACAGAGCTTGGCCCGTTGGCTGGTGTTGTCTGGCTGTCGCCCACCACCGCGACGCACAGCGTATCGCCTGGTCGCGGATGAGGTCATTCGCAATCCCATCGTCATGACAAGCTATAAAAAAAAAATTGCGTCGTGGTTCGAAAACGGCACGCAAAATGCAACTCTGCAAGCGCCCTTCCAATTCCGGGCAATGAAATCAAAGTGAAAGTGCAAAAGAGCCCGAGACTTCCATGGGAGCCATCCACATTTCATTAAGAAGGACCCTGAGCCGCCACTTGCATCCCCATGTCACTCCGTTGCTTGGTCAATACATAGGCTACTGCGCTCCCGTCTCAGGCCCAACCCAGCTTCATCCAACACTTTGTTCATCCCAACTCCACTCCTCCACTTGGAAATCGCAGCTTTATCGAGTCTGTGAGCCATCTCTTCTTGCGGATCAATAATACTAGGCGCTGTTATCACTTTTGGCTCGCCTGACATCCCTCCCGAAGGTCATCCGTCTTTCATTCAGCATTCAACCAGCATCCATCACTGCCGAACCGCCAGCCTTCGCTACCCGCCGAGCTCGAGCCCCAACGTCTCCTTTCTACGAGACCTCCCTGTCGACCGACCTCTTCCAGATTCCCCCGAGCTCACCTCCAACCACCCACAATGGGACCCAACCTCATCAAGATGATCCTGCGCCTTGCTGCGCTGCTGATCACTTTGCTCCTCACGGCCATGATTGGCAATGTCATTGCTACGAACAAGGACGGTGCCGGGTCTGCCACCGTTGCTCTCAACTTTTGCATGTTCGTCGCTATTGTCTCCTGGATTGTCGCAATTGTTGGTATCGCCGCCTTCTTCGCCTCTGTTCTACAAAACCCCATGGTTCTAATGCCGCTCGATGCCGCCGCCGTTCTCTTCACCTTCATTGCTGCCGTTGTTCTCTCTGCCAAGCTCCGCGCAACCGACTGCGGCGATATCAACTCCAAGAAGCTGCCTAGTGACTGGATTGCCTGGGGATCAGACAGTGATGAGAAACGCTGCCGTGAGATTCAAGCTGGAGCTGTCTTCAGCTGGTTCTTGCTCGCCTGTTACTCTGCCAGCTTGTTCTTTTCCTTCAAGGACGCCCGCGACCATGTGGGAGGCTCCTTCCGCTCCGCTTCCAGGCCCAGCATGTCGCAAATCAGCGTCTAAGAGACGGATCATGAACTGTGCAGGATGACAAAGGTGCAAAAAAGAAAACGCATCCCGCCACCACGGGGCTGGACACCGCTGCATTTGAACAGAGCTTGTCCAGCTTATACATTTGCAACCCAACCTTCCAGGTCGGAAGTCGGAGTTGACTGAATTCATTATTTACGGCGCTTTGGGAAGTGCCGGGCATCATTGGGACGTTTGGCGTAGGGAATGGTGAACTGTATGATAACTTGGAGATTGTATGCGAAACGACGTCTTCGCAGCAGCAGCTTGCAGGCATGGGGTAATGATATCATGTATATAGAAAAGCCGTGCTGGAACATAATGCATGGCTCGACTGCGAGGAAGTCATGGAATGGGTTTATGAACTATGTAGTTATTCAATTCTGCCACGCTTATGCGAGATGGCATTTGTCCCAATACCCTCGTTGGCGCAGCATTCTATGCCTCGGATAATCCATCCGTTTAGGCCATCGAAGTGCGTACATACACTCTGTCCCATTCCTTGCAGAGTGTAGTGGTGTATGTCATGTCAAATCGTCTACCGCTGAGAGGTGCTAACCCAAACCCCGAAACACCATTATAAAGTTAATAAATATCCTTAGAAGGACTTGTATCCTTCTGGTACACATTGCCGGACCTTGGCTATCTCGGTCTTCGAACTGGTTCATCTATAACGTTGCGGCCGCTTCAACCGCTCCTACAACCTTGAAGGCAGTCTTGTTTGTATAGTGCACGTCGACGTTATGCAGCCATGACATGTACTTTGACCAACCTGCAGAGAGAAAAATAAGTCAGCCACACATTATCCAGGAACCATGCCCAAGCCAAAAGGTGATGCCATACTCCAGAAGGCAAACTTTCTACCAAAGTACTTGCCCATCCAAGGGACAACCATCATGGTCAGGATGAGCTGCAGTTGTTCCAGGCTGCGCTCCCACTCAGCTTGTGCATCGGAATCGGCCTCTGAGTAGATGTCATCGGTAGACATTGATGGAAGCGAGTCGACGTCGTCTTTGTCGTCGGACACGGTGTCGTGCAACAGATCGATGATGGATTCGGCGGAGGTCATTGTGGCGGTTGTGGTAGGAGGGAGTTATTCGGGAGATGCAGAGGACAGGCGCGGAGGAGTAGACGGGCTCCGCGTGTCGAGGCTGGCGCTGCTTTATTCGGAGGTCAGGAAGTCGTGTATCCACGGGACCTCGGATCACGGGTTGCGGAACTGGAGCTTCGTGGTGGAGGGGAGGAGCGGGCGCAGTGCGAAATAGCTGTCGCGAAACGCCTCTTAGAAGGGGAGGCGGGAAACCCCAAAAGAATATCCACGGGGCTATGGCAAAGAACAAGAGCCAAAGCGACTTATGGCGGCAATACTATTGCTGAAGATGAAGTCGCTCTCCCGATGTCGATGTCGTCGGTTCTAGGATAGCTCCTCTGGGCTGGAGAAAGCATAGGAAGCCGTGATTGGCCAGGGAAAGGTTGTCAATCAGCACGTGACTATCAGTGTGACCGTTAACGGACGAATGCGGCGCAGATTGGGCAGGTAGCGTTAGGTAGCGTACCCAGCAATTAGGTCATCACGGGTAAGCCTGGTCGTTAGGCCCATGACGTCCAGCGTTAGATATCCCTCGCCCCTCGCCAGCATCGACAACTTCTCGACTGCAACAAGCGATCCAAATAAGCAAAAAGAGGACCAGCCGCAAGCCGCAACATCCCGGAGACCCCTGGGCATTTATTCCGACCGCCTTCAACCGGAACCTGGATTGGACCTGGACTGGACCAAACAAAGCACAAAGCACACCACGGTGCCACTGGAGACGACTAGAAACCTGGACGGGGACCACTATCAGCAGCCGCAGCCGCATTCGCAGCAAGGAAGCAAGCCATAACCATGGACGGCGAGGTGAGTGCTCACACACACAAAGCGCGCCAACAGAGGCGCACGCAAGACCCAGCATTACCCCCGACATATCATTCACACTCACACTCATACGCTGCCGCACTGCACTGCGTTGCGCTACACTGCAATGTGCAGGGGGCCTCCAGAGGAGCCTAGCCCTGTTCCCCTCCCCTCACTACCACACCACGCTATGCCGCACACCCACCAAACAGTCAAGCTGCCCCTCCAAAGTCCATTTTACCCCACCTCCACTCAAACACCACGCTGTGCGCCGCACAAAGTTGTGTGCGCCAGCAGAACAACGCACCACCACACCACCCACACACAAGCCACAGCTGCACGCGCACCCTACGCACTGTACCTCTCCCCCATTCCCTCTACCGAACCGCACAGTGCCAATTGTGCCACCACCACCTTTTGGCGGCTTTGAGTCACATTTTCCTGTTCCGCCACCATCACCACAAATCTTGACTCAACCTTTCCACCTCCACCTCCACCTCCACCTCGCTAGATTCTCCCCCGCCGGCGAACTCCTACCATCCTCCGATACTAACTGATATTTTTTTTCTTCGTTTGCAGGCACCCCGCGAGCGCAAATCTCGTAAATCCGTTACATTTACAGACGAACAGCTAGTAGTGGACGCTGACGGATCCGTATCCATCATGAGCACCGACGAAACCAAGGAGACGGCCCTCTCCCACACGCCTCGTACGCCGCCGTTAACTGCCGCCCTGGAGTCCTTTACTGATGCCCAGCCCCCAGCCATCACCGAAGAGGCCCCTGCTGATGATGGTGGCCTTGACCTTTCCCTGCTGAAGAAGAAGAAGAAGAAGAAGGTCAAGACTGAGGATGCCGAAGCCGAAGCCGGCGACGATGCCGCTGCCGCCGAGGACGGTGGCCTCGACCTCACCATGAAGAAGAAGAAGAAGAAGAAGGCCAAGGATGCCGGCGCCGAGGAGGATGATTTCACCGCCAAGCTCAAGGAACTCGAGGTCAAGGATACCGAGGGAGGTGAGGAGCCCGCCGCCGAGGAGCAGACCGGAGACATGGATGCCGGCACAGGTATCTGGGCCCACGACGAGACCAAGGCCATCACCTACACTCTTCTCCTCAACCGCTTCTTCAGCCAGCTTGCCCAGAAGAACCCCGACCACGCCCTCAGCGGTACCAAGAGCTACAAGATCCCCCCTCCCCAGTGCATGCGTGAAGGTAACCGAAAGACCGTGTTTGCCAACATTGCCGACATCTGCAAGCGAATGAAGCGAACCGACGAGCACGTTACTGCCTACCTCTTTGCCGAATTGGGTACCAGCGGTTCAGTCGACGGTAGCCGAAGACTTGTTATCAAGGGTCGATTCCAGCAGAAGCAGATCGAGAACGTCGTCCGAAAATACATCAGTAAGCACCACCCCGCGCTCATCCTTGTCCCGCAAACCTTGCAAACTAACATTGCCCTCCTTCCCCCAGTCGAATACGTCACTTGCAAAACTTGCAAATCTCCCGATACCGAGCTCAACAAGGGTGAGAACCGTCTGTACTTCATTACCTGCAACAACTGCGGTTCCCGACGAAGTGTTACTGCTATCAAGACTGGTTTCTCTGCCCAGGTCGGCAAGCGAAAGAAGATGCAGGGTTAAGCTGCCATGTCTCTTTTCTCCGCTTTCTCTCACCGATGCCCCTATTGGTGGGGTTTTGTTTGGTCACGGCTGGTATCTGCAGAGCAACGGGCTCTTTGTGGCACCGCTTGTACCGCCGCCGTGCCTATCTAGACTGTGGCAGCTCGCCTGTATACTATGTGCAGGCAGCCTCTTTAGCTGGATACTTTGAATGAGATATAAAAAAAAGAAGCGCGGTGTTTACATCCCATCGGGTTTAGCCAAGAGGAGTCGGCCCAGCCCTGGGATGGTTCTTTCAAAAAATGGGTTCGGGCCCGAGGGGGATATGGGTTTCGGGTACCGGGTTATGATATGGCGCATGTACATAATGCCGGAATGATCAAGAATGCAACAACTACAGAAGGGTGTCATTTTATTGCAAATGTGAGGCTTGAGGTCCGGGGGCTCGTGTTTGGAATGGAGACGAGATTCGGATATAGACTACGTACGCACCCATTCATTCAGTATTGCTCCACCATCACCAAATTTGTGAACAGAAATGTTTTGTATCAACCGCATGCAAAAACTGCCCGCATGCTCAGCGTCAAAGTTCTTATTACCAGCATATCGAAATCCGTTGCGTTTCGTTCCATCCCAGAGGGAATGCCAGTCTCCGCCCTGAGAGGTCCCAAACGTCGACTCTCCCACCGTACACATCCCAGCCGTTTCATCTTCAAGGCTAAAACTAGACAGAGAACCAGCGCAGTAGTAATAACAAAAATCCACAAAAGCAGGCAAAAAAGGCCAAGGAAATAACGAGATAACCCCCGCATCTCCCTTTGCAAGAAACCGTTCCATTTCATCTCCAGCCAATCCAAGAGAACCCCATTTTTTGTGTGTGCATCTGTGTTTGTATCTGTTTCCGGCATCCTCCCAAAAGCTCCCACAGTCGAACCAACTGTGAGCTGTCGTGGTTTAATTGTACACGCGATTATCAACAAAGAAAAAATGTAACTAAAGCGAGAGAGAACGCCGCCCAATGACGTGTTTCCCCAATCCTTAAACCTTTGCAAACAATGATGCTCCGCTAGCGAGACCGTTGGACTTACTCGCAAAAAGCGACTGGCCATTCGAGTGCTCGTCAACGGCAGCACCCTCCTTGGTAGCGTCGTCCATGAGGTTGTTGACCTCGACACGAGCGGCCTCGAGAGTAGTGCGAACCCATTCTGTCAGTCGGTTCTTCTCTATGTACTGGTGAAGAACCTTATCCTCGTGTTTCATGGCATCAACCAACTTTGACCGGAAAGTCGTGTCGAAATCGCGGAACCGGCGATCAAGATGCTCCACGAACGAGCCCATAGCCTCCTGGGGCGACAGGGGTCGGAAGGGCTCCCGCACATCTTCTGTATTTTGGTTAGCACATGATCCAAGTTCGCGTGAGTGCTTCCACTTACGAAACCTGATGCAATCCGCCAGCATGGCATAAAGCTCAGTGTCGGCCAACCGTTCCACCACTTCACGATCATCCTTCAGTTGAGTGTCGTTGATCTTGGCCCAGTCATCACGGACGAAGAGTCGTCGCCAGACAAGCCTCTTGGCCTCCTTCTTTTCGTCGTTGTGGCAGCTGCTGTCGGCCACCTTGAGGGCCAGCCAGAAAGGATGCGCGATTTCATCCCTTGACTCGGGCTTCAGGTAGATGAGGGTAAGCAAGTCGATGAGAGTCATGGCATCCAGAGATTCGTGTCTCAACAATCGCTTCATCCCATCCTCAAAAATCTGGTACAGGACCTTTTGCCTTCGCGGGATGTTCATGCTGTGTGCCTCCATGGCAAAGTTGAGGGCGGCGGCATCATCAACGGCATCAAATGTGCTGGGGAACACCTGGCCGTATAGTTGATCTTGGATCTTGATGGCGATCAACTCATCATCAACCTTCTTCAGCTTCTCCTCGGTGCGAGCATCGTCCGAATTGACCTTGAAGGTGCCAGGGTTTGTGTCTTTCTCCTCCATCTCGGCCAAGAGAGCTAGCTTTCCGAGGCTCAGCTCGATCTTCTTATTCCAAACCTGCTGCTCCTTGTTGAGGGCAAGTTCAACAAGGGTAGCAGCACCGTGACCAACATCCTTCTCCTGCTGAACATCGTTGATCCAGGATATTCTGGCAAGCTCCGGCTTGCTTCGGAGAAATTGAGTCTTGTAGCCATGCTTGTCCAGGTCGAATTCCAAAACGGCCTCGACCCCATGCTTCTGGAGCAAAAACTCATAGGCTGGGAATGCAAAAGATTGACCATAGTTGGCAAAGCTAGACTCTAGCTTGCTCTTCTTGGCTTGCCGAGTGGCTTTGAGGTTTTGGGCCTCGAGCAGGGAAATGCCAGGCTCGGACAGGTTGGTTTCCAATCTCTCAATGTGATCCAACAAAATAACTGCCAGAGCACGAAGGGATTCGTGTTTTTCAGCAATAGTAGCTCCCTCGTCCCACTTTCCGCTTCGTGCCAATGCAATAGGCTTCTCGTATCTATCGCTCTGGTACACTTGAGCGAATTGCTGGGCCATGCTCTTCTGGTCGGGCGTCGTCATGCCCCAGCGGGCATACTCCAGTACTGATGTAAGCATGCCATCCGTGAGGAGGGGCAGGTCTTCGGAGATCTTCTTGATAACCTGGGGATCGGGAGAGGATGCTGGTTTTTGCTTGTCAGCCTCGTCGCCTTGGTGCTTTGCTACCCACTGATCCGAGAGGTCGACAAGGCGCTTGGCATTGTTCGCGATATAGTGGCAGCCGGTCCAAGGCTCCGGAAGACCATCATAACCATCACGAAGAATGCCCATGCGGAGCTCCTCGTAGCCCAGACCATAGAAAGTCAGGTTATTCTTGCGGAAGTCCAGGGCTGCCACATGTGTGCAAATGTTGATCTGGATGGCCTCATGGACCATGACGGTGACTTTGGCATCGTCAAGGAGGTGGTCCTTGTACAGGGTCTTGATAACCTCGTATGCCCAGGCAACAAAGAGCTCGAGCCGGAAAACATCATTGACAAACCAGTGGCGAACGCGGTCAACCTCGCCGATGGTAGCAACGGGGTTGTGCTTCTGATCTTGATGAATAAACTCGACAATTGAGCCGATGAGGCTCTTCTTGTCGTTGGCGGGTCGCGCTGCTGTAAAAGCTTCATGGCTCTTCCAGAGATGGATGGCTACGTGCATCTTCTCAGCATTGTAGAGCAGGTTCCATCGGGTTTTTCGGTCAAGATCGGCACCAGTTGTCCTCAGGTGCGACATCAGCCTCTCCAACGCGTTTGATCGGGCTCGCAGGTTGTCTTCCAGCGAGGCGGGAAGAGTTGAAATATATGGAGTTGTCGAGCTCAAGATCTCGTGGCTCACCTCCAAGGCTGCCTGTGCTGTCTCCTCCTTGGAAAACTTGATTTCCTGTCGCCCATCGAAAATCAAGGGGTTGTCCTGCTTCACGCCGAAAAACACTGCCTGCTCAAGCTTGTTCTTAGCCGAAACCTTGGGAGGTTGGTCGCTGGCGAACTTGTCCACGTCAGTTGTCACAATCCGCACGGCGCCCGCTCCACGAACCATTAGAACCACGGCGGGGTTCTTGGTCTTTGGTCGATGCAGACGAGAGTCTTCGTGGCTGTGGACTGCGGGTGTCTCCTCGAAACCAGATCCCAAGATTTCATGTACGTCATCTTCCCTAAAGTCGACGACATCTTCAAAGGATGCTGGTAGAATGTGGCTGTCGGACTGCAGTTGTGAATCCGGTGACTCGGGAGGGATTGCAATGGACGCAATGACTGTGGCGCGATCGAAAACGACGAATGCGACGAGAGAGGGACGAGGGAGGTAGAGGCGAGGTCGGGTGGTCGGGGTATCGGATGAAGACGAGACGGGAGTCGTGTATGATGTGATGGGTCGGACCATTCCAATTTGGTAGTCGTTGGGTGTCAAGACCACTTCAACCAGGGCGTAGCGCGAAGAACTTCGCAGTGTGAGGCTGACAAGCAGCAGGAGGTGTTGGACGGCGGAGTCGTCGGAGGAGATGGCATCGCTCAGCCTAGTAAGCTCGAGGTACTTAGACTCCAAGCCCCTGGGGACATATGTAAAATCAATAGCCTCGAAGGACTCTGTAGGGAAGTTGGCAGCGGCAGGATCGTTCTCGCGCAGGGCAGAGATGATGTCCTCGCGCGCATCCGCCTCCCCAAGGATCTCGTTGTGGCCTCCACGATGCACCTTCCATGCCTGCAGACGTCCCTTTCCAGTTAGCGCGACAACGTTGCGCTCGCCCATTCTAGCCGATCTATCGGCGCGAACAGCTGCAATGTCGCCCCTGAGGGAGAGGTTAGAAAAGGCATGGCGGATGCTACCAAAGATTCCGCTGGTGGAAACGGAGAGATTGTTTCGCAGGAACTGAACAGAAATGGATGGCCGACCATGGCCATCGCGCACGTTCATGTACGCCAGTCGTCCAGAGTTGAAGGTCAAGATGAAGCCGGCGGATTCGGCGTTGGTGATGGCGAGGACCTTTTCTCCAGAAGCCATTCCCGAGATCATGTGCTCGACGCCAGAGCGGTCCTTCTTGATAAAGGCAAAAGTGGCGGCGCTGGAGATTGACTCCCAGTAGACAACCTTTCCGCTGCCTGCCATGATGACGACGAGACCAGGCTCCGTCGATGACGCGGATGGAGAGACGAGACATCCTACAGGAAGAGGGTCGCTGGGTTTTGATGCAGAGGGAAGTGTGAAGGTGAAGGTTTCGGGAGATTGTGAGGTGGAGGTGTATGGCCAAACGATGGCATGGGTCGAGGTGAGGGTGAGGGCATATCCAGAAGTCGAGAAGATGTCGGCAGTTTGGTTACCTAGAATCGCAAAGGGTGAGCAGGAACTGCGAGGGGAGGGTGGGTAGAAAAGTGCGAGTCGGGTGGCTTACCAGTCCAGTCGGAGCGAATCCTGTCAGGCAGGGCTGGAAGTTTGCTCACGGTGTAGGCGTTTGTGCTCGTCTGTGTCCAGTTAGCGGAAGGGGCATCAAAAACATGTCGATGGTGTTTTCCCGTACCAAAACAAGACTTCCATCACCCTTGTTCGCGGCCCGATCACCGTGTTTTGGCTTCTTGGCGCGAACATTCAATTCTTTGCGCAAACTGGGAGGTGGGTTGTCGATGCTGATGGTTTCATTTTTCGCGGGCAGCGTCGCGACCTTGTCGTTTTTGACCTCGACCATCTCGTTCTGGGCGTCGGGGCTGACAAAAGTCTGCTCGGTCAAGGGAAGACGCGGTCTCTTGGCCTTGGGCTGCTGGGAGAGGTGCTCTGAACTCTTGGGACGCTGTCTGCGGCGTGAACGAGTCGCCGTCGCCGGGCCACCGTCGGCGACAGACGGGGAAAACATTTTGGGCGATCGCAAAGGGTGACAAAGGCGAGGGTGGTGATGGATGGAGCCGGGAGATGGGTCGAGATGCGAGGGCAGGATGCGTCGGGCAGGATGGCGATGGATTCGGCCGCGACAGCTCAGAGAGGCATTTCGTCGCAGACGGGGTCTGACGGTGCAAGCGGTGACTTTTGTTGGGCGATCTTGAAAGAGGCAAGGTAGAAATTGGAATGCAGTAGAGCGAGTGACGAAGCATGCACCTATTGGCTTCCCAGTGAAAAACAAAAAACGAATGGCTCAGGCAGGGCCCCGGGCCGGGGGGGGAGGAGCCAAGCTACAGGGCTGTCGGGGGGCTCTGATTGGACGGCGAGCGCCTGAAATCGGTGAAGGCTGCACTGCTGGCTGCGCTGGCAACCTGGAACTGGAGCTGCTGCCAAGCTAGGCCGTAAGGGGTTATGAGTAGTCTTTCAGGCTGGTACCTTGCGCACGACCACTCAGGACGCTGATGAGCCGCCATGTTCAGCGATTCAAACACATCACAAGGATGCCTAAAAGTATACCCAAGGCAATGGGGAGGCGCGCGAGCTAATTCTTTGCCAGCATGGTTATTTTCCATTGATTGCAATAGCGGCGGAACTTGTGCTTCGTGTCATTTATTCTTTCGCTCGCTACGCCGCCTGCAAGCCTTTTGTTTGTTTAGACTCTGTAACCAAAATGGACATAGCGTCATTGTCCTGAAAGAGTCATGGACTCGTCGCCGCCCTATGTAACCCTAACCCTACGAATTGAATACCACAGTCTCAACGATCCTCGGTTCGAGTACGCGAATAAATATTTGGTCCGACACATGAATATTATTTGCTTCTGCATTACCCCCCAGGATCGCCTTTCCAGCCTTGTTTTGGTTGGCTGTTTCGCGCATGTAAATAGATGCGCAATGATTCGACTCTAAAACAGCACCAGCAAAATGCCGAACAGGGGTGGCCTCTTTTAAGTATGAGCGACTTGTGACTGAATCCAGGCCCAATGCATCTAACGGTACCTGTACCTACGTCCCGCGCCAATTTGAACGTGACGC
This sequence comes from Calonectria leucothoes, assembly GCA_002179835.1. Lineage (NCBI taxonomy): Eukaryota > Fungi > Ascomycota > Sordariomycetes > Hypocreales > Nectriaceae > Calonectria > Calonectria leucothoes. The sequence goes on along the minus strand of NAJI01000111.1, from coordinate 360,763 downwards.
GCAGCGCCTTACCTTAGTAAGGACCATTCTTCCGACAACATACCTTCTCCCGGCCGACCTTCTACCACATCTGTGCGCAACATCCAGGGATACGTACTTGTTCCCCCAGCTACGGATTCAAACCACACTTGATCGATATCAGTTTGGGGTTTTCCATCCATATACATCTTTTTTTTTCAAGTTCTTTTGGAGTTTAAACTGCCGTTGCATTGCATCCAGTTACAATTAGAAAGTTGTTAGCGACTTTACGTCAGGTTCCGAAGTCGCCCAAGTAACCTCGGCCTTTTACCCCGACGTTATAGATGATGATAATTACATAACATCGACCACAGGTATCAATTAGTTGCTCGTTCGTACTCTCGTTTTAAGCCCGCAACCAGCAGGCTGTGGACAGATCCTGGCCATTTCCTTGTCTTGGTGCTGTTGGATGAACCGGGCATGCGCAAGTCATGAGCTACCCGGCAGGCAGTTGACACGAACCATGGGAACCATTCGCAACCTGTCACTCTCGGCACCGGGAAAGTATGCTGTGAGACGATTATCCACGGCTGTGACAATTACAGACCCTTTGGTCAAATACCAGACGCATGTCGGCAGTGGTCTGTACTCTCCGGATCCATCCCAGCATCGGTTGGCCAGACACTTGCATAAAATATACCGGCGCATTAAGGATTATTCCCCACACCTCGAATACCGCCAACGGCTACAACAAGTTGCCCGCCTAACAGAGCAAGGCCCAGAGGCAGACGAGGATGACGGCAGGATCCTTGCTCGGCGGAATCATTCAATTTGGAGAAATCCTCTCTTCAAGCACCTGCTCACTTCCCCCGAGGGTAGGGAAAGCGTGGCGTTGACCAGAGTCCTCACAAATCACGAGGCAGCAATAGAGATTGATTCACCAAAGGGCCTGTTCCTTTCCGGAGAAGTCGGTACGGGGAAGTCGATGCTCCTTGATCTCCTTGCGGACGGCCTTCCAACAGAAAAGAAGCGGAGATGGCATTTCAACACTTTTATGCTCTACACTTTATCGCAGCTTGAACAGCATCGCAAGGCAACTTCAGCGTCTGCGAATGGCGAGTCAGAATATTCAATACTGTGGATGGCTAAGAAACTCATTGACGAGTCGCCCATTCTCTTCCTGGACGAGTTTCAGCTCCCCGACCGAGCAGCAAGCAAGATCCTCAGCCACCTGTTTATTGCATTCTTCCAGCTCGGCGGCGTTCTAATTGCGTCTTCAAACCGCATGCCAGAAGAGTTACAAAAGGCCATTGGTGTCGATTACACACCTGCGCCATCCAAGGGTCTAATCAGGCAATTCTTTGGCGGGTCGTTGAGGTCGCGAGGTGAACTCTTTGGGGCTACTAGCGATTTTGCCAATTTCCTCGAGGTGCTCAAAGCAAGATGCGACTTTTGGCAGATGGAGGGAGCAAAGGACTGGCGGAGGAAGGAAGAAGTCTATAGTCCGCAGGTTTCAACCGAAGCAACTGTTGAAGGCGATGCCAAGGCTGAAGATGTTGAAGATGGTCAGAACAAATCCGAACGTCGGCACAAGCCGATCAATTACCATCTCCCAGCCGATGCCGATGAAGATATTCCGTGGCAACAGCGTGTCAACGAGGCAGTATCCTGGGCCGGGCCTGGAACACCTGCTTGGGAGCCCTCGACTCTCGTAGTCTACGGGCGCAAAGTTTACACGCCAAACCATTACAACGGATTCGTCTTTTGGGACTTTGAGAAGCTCGTCGAGTCATTTGGACCGGCCGATTACATCACGATGGCCTCGACCTATCACACATTCATCATTGACCATGTTCCAGTTTTGACCTATGACAAGAAGAACGAGGCGAGGCGGTTTATTACTTTACTCGATGCACTATACGAGGCCCGTTGCAAACTCATCATCAGAGCCCAGAACCCCCCGGACACGCTCTTCTTCCCGAAGAAGACGAAGAACAAGAAGAACAAGAATAGCACAGGAACTGGCAACCCAGACGAGGACGAGGACGCCACCTACTCAGAGACGGTTGCGGAAGTCTACCAGGACCAAATGTCGCCCTTTCGGCCCAACGTCTCCTTCTACGACACCGAGTCCAGCACCTCGCACTACGACCCGGACCAGGACTCGGACTTTGGGCTGCAGAAGAAGCCGGTCGACTTTGCCAACACGAGCGCATTCACCGGCGAGGACGAGCGGTTCGCGTACAAGCGGGCCATTTCCCGCCTGTGGGAGCTGTGCAGCTCGCAGTGGCACGACAGGACGGGGGACTGGTGGCAGCCGCTGCCCATGGAAGCCCGGCACTGGGAGGGAGGCGCCGCGTCAACTCGACCGGACCAGCCGGCCAACTCGCTCCGGCGGGGTTCCCAGGAGGGCATGGGGGAGAGCACCGAGATCGAAGAGGTCGCGGGGTTGTCAAAGTGGAAGGTTGAGCACTTGAAGACAGAGAGCACCCGAGAGCATGGAGGTTCGTCGGGCCGGCTGACCAACCAAGCCAACCCGTGATGAAATGCAGATGTAAATATATCTAAACGTGCTTCTCAAGAGCATAGCCACATATTCATCTCAAAAAGAAAGAGAGAAAAAATGACGAGGGACAGGGTTCCAACACCGGATATCCCGCTATAAATACCGTTACTCCCAAACGCCGTTGCAAGTGCTTTGACGAACCAACCCTTGTGGATCATGACCATCATTCATCTACCCCATCCCACACCCCCTTTCCATGCTCGTCTTGGTTGCAGCGGCCCTCAGCCCAGCCCCTAGAAGCTCGTGACGCCGGGAGTCCAAGTCTCGCCTATCCTCTTCATGTCGTCTGCAAACTTGCGGCTGGTAATCTTCTTGCCGCCGGCGCCGCCGAGGGGCGCGTGCTCGTCCGGGTCGTAGAAGGGGTTCTGCAGGAGCCTGACGTAGGCGGCCTGCATGGCGCGGAAGACGGGCTTGAGCTCGGCGTCGCGCAGCCCGGTGCCGACGCCGCGGGCGGCGGCGGCCGACACGTCGACGCGGCGGCCGCGCATGTCGACGACGCAGACCATGCGGACGCCCGTGTTGGTCTCGAAGCCGTAGGCCGCCAGCCGGTCGTCGACGGCGTGCAGCAGGCCGAAGTCGCCCGAGAGCCCGACGCCCGCCGCCGCCGTGTGCTTGACCCGCAGGTCGAAGACGTCGATGGTCGACGAGAGGAGCAGCGAGAACTGCAGCGGCGTGCGGATCGGCGTGAACGTGTTGCTGGCCGGGTCGTGCGACGGGAAGATGGAGATGTGGAGGGGGTTGTTCTATATTGGTTGTTTTTGCGTTAGCTCGAAGGGGGGGGAATCACGGTTCCCTTTTTTTTTTAATTCTTCTTTTCGAACAGGAAAGGACGTACATTGCGGCCGATGACGCCCAGGCAGGCGATTGAGGGTATCGCAGTGGCCATGGTTGCTTGCGGTCGTCTCGAGGCGAGGTGTCGTCGTTCAGGTGTTGAGAGCTGGTCCCGAGAGTTGTAGCTCGAAATCCACACGCACCCTTGCCGCGGGTCTACGGCCTGATTAGCACCCGTACAACCCCACCTTTCACACCTAATCAATCACTTACACGGTCGAGGTGCCACATGCTAAACAGCTGCAGCTTAATGAGCATTCCGCGACGGGATTCTTCTTAAAATGGCATTTTATGTAAATGGATATATATAAAGAGCTAGCTCATGATGAGCTCCATGGTCTCTTGCAGCGGATTCTAACTTTACATGCCGGGCTCAAGTCGATACCCAGCGCATGGTTTCCGTCTCATTACGTCCGCTGCCATTTGTGCAAGCCAAGCCAATAAACAAACTCGTACATGCCATGCATTTTTTGGTTATTCCGAATACTCGTCGTCCTCCATAATTTTCGCCGTGTCTTCGAGTCCTTTCAGTACTTCCTCGACATCTGATGGATCAGTAATGGCCCATACTCCCCCGCCCTTGACCAGGTCTTTGCCGCGCATGCCCACCTCTTTTCCTACGAGGTTGCGGCCGACCTTGCCGGGTCCTACGCCAACCCAGCGTCTAATGCGACCCTCCTGGTCCAGGTACTTGATGCTGTCCCACCAGCGCACCGTGTCGTAGCAGCCGCGCGCCAGCAGGTCCTTGAACTCTGCCTTGCTGCACACGGGCTGGGCCGAGACGTTGCTGATAAACGGCAGGCAGCCGGGGAAGCTGACAATGTCCTCGCCCTCGCGGCCGGGAACGCGGCTCTTCTCGTTGAGCAGGTCCCTCATGACGGCGAGGGCGGGCTTCATGATGGGGCTGTGGAAGGGGCTGTCGCTCTTCAGGCGGACGGCGCGGGGGTCGTAGCCGAGAAACTGCCGCACGTGGGCGACGAGCGTCTTGATGCGCTCAATGTTACCGCTCAGGACAATCTGGTTCTTGCTGTTGATGTTGGCAATCAGCACCTGCTCGATGGGCGGCACGTCGTCCATGCTCTCGGCCTTGCTCCCTGTGCTCGTGACGCCGACAAAGTCGCGGATGGCCTCGATCAGGCTGACCATGTGCTCCGGGTGCGAGATGACAGCCACCATGCCGTACTCGCCGCCATATTCCTCGATGGCGCGGCGGGTTGCTCCGGCCATGGCATCGGCGCGCTTGCGCACGAGGTAGAGGCTGTCCTGGAAGGATATGTAGCCGCCCGCGACGACGGCGGCAAACTCGCCCAGGGAGTGGCCGAGGGTGACGTCAAAGTGGTCGGTAACCTTGAAGCCGAACTCGCGCTCGAGGATGCGGAGGATGAAGATGGAAGTGGCCATGATGGCCGGCTGGGCGTTGGGCGTCTCATTGAGGATTCGGGAAGGGCCGTTTTGGATCAGGTCGCAGAGCTTGTAGCCCATGTACTCGTCAATTTCGTCGCGGAGCTGCGATGCCGTCGCGGGGAATGCCTCGAGCCATGGCGTCAGCATGCCCACCCGTTGCACACCTTGGCCTGTGCGGAAAAAAAGCAATTGCGTCAGTCCTCGGTCATGCTACCAGGAGAATCAAGCAGCAGCAGAAAAAAACACCACCGAGAAGAAAAACCAACCTGGAAAGAACAGGGCCGTTCGGGTGCCGCCTCTGTGTGTCGACCGGCATCTCCGCGACGACTGCGGGGGATATGGAGCCAGCAATCGGCGGCCGGGAGCGCCTAAAGGTCGATGCAGGCCCGCGGCGCCGATGCGCCGGAGCAGAGGCGACGAGGACGAGGGCGTCGCGAGCCGTTGCATGGCCGTTCCGTCAAGAACAAGACCGTGACCGTCGTCGGGAAGATCCTCTCACTCTCAGTGTCATGTCTCGGTGGTGTATGTGTTTCCACCCCTGCGGCGGATAAATGCAATGAGAGAGGAAGAGAGAGGGAAGAAGGAGTTGGATGGCGGCAGCAGGCTTGGAGGGAAGAGCTAACCCGGCCGCGCCCGGAAACTCGTCTGGTCCACGCTTGGCCTGCCCAGTAATTGGTAATTGAGCGCGCTGCCCCCCTTGCCTGTTCCATGAGACCGCCCGGGTGCCATTACTGGAGCACAGCAGCCGCCTGGAAGCCCTGGAAGCCCATTGACGGGTGACGCAGTCTGCCCGCTTCCGACGCCCCAGTGGCCATGTGCCGGAGCCGCCCCACGCTTAGATCCGATGTCCCGAGAGGAGCTTCGGGGTTCCGCCTCGGCGGCGACTCAGGTGCTGAGCATTACAAGCATTGCAAGCATTGCAAGCATTACACAGACATGATCCCCAACTTCCCCAGACCCCAGAGATCCATCAATCTAGTCCAGATATGGTTTCTCAACACCTGACGAATACAATCCCGTGTGCGAATTATACTTTTCGAATTGTTTTTTTGATATTATTCTTCACTTGTAGTCTTTTTTTACTCAACCCCCCGTCATCCTTAGCACCGAATCTCCACACCCCCCTTGCTAACGGTCAAGTACTTGACGCCCTTGTAAGGCTTCACGCTCTCTCCCAATCCCCGGCTCTTCCTTGTGTCTAGCATGATGCTTTCCACCTTCAATCCGCTTGCAAGCCATCCCTTTACCGAGAAGCTCACCGACGCGGATGTGGGCATCAGGATCTTGTTCTGCGCAACCTTCTTAGGGTCCCTGTCTTCAGTTGTACTATCCTTCTTTTGCACCGTCTTGGCTACCGGCACACTTTGGTATGGTTCATCAAACGAGTAATCCGTTCCAAATCCAAATCCGCTCGGGTCAAGCTCGTTGTCCTCATCAACCGGTGCCGCCAGGGGTCCCACAACAGTGCACCGCAGTCCAAAGTAGCTGGTTCCTCCGGACAGCTCCTTGGCCGGGATAATCCACTCCAGCATCCGCTCGCCAGGGCTGAAACTGGCATCACCCCGACTGGGTCGGATCTCGGAAAGGTTTCTAACATCTGCCGGCAGCGGAATCGTCACACTCAAATCGTCAACCAGAGGTGCCCCAGGTGAACCAGGGTGTGGTCCTCCCAACCGTCCGCCACCGCCGCCTCGACCCATACCCGTGGGTGCAGGTGATGGCGCCCCGGGAACTCTGTTTACATGTAATCTGACCTCAAAGTCCGAGCCCAGGGGACCGAGTCCGGTTTTGACCTCCATGTTGACAGGCAGCTTGAGATTGTTGGAATTCAAGTTGCCACTCTTCCCACTCGTAAATGGTAGCAGGTCCACCTCGTAGCCCGCCAAGATAAATCTGCCGTCGGGAGGAATAAAGCTCAACTCTCCAGGTCTTTCTTTCCACTTATTGAGGCGAACGCAAGGGTGGAATACTGGGAGCTCCATGATGCTGCTGAGGTTGTGCTTTCCAGAGGGGCTCGTCAGGGTCAGGACAACATCCGGGACACCAGAAACCTTTGACGTAAAAGCAATGGTTCCATTGGCAAACGCAGCCAGCGGTCTTCCTGAGGGCGCAAGTGTCACTGACAAAGTCTCAACGACGTCGGCGTACATTTCGTTGGATGTGTGGCGCACGTTTGCTCGTCTCCATGGCAAAGCAGTTGCGTTGGGTGAGATTATAGATGGCGCGCTCGAATTCGAAAAGTTTGTGCTCAGCGGAGCTTTTCTGCAAATTTGTTAGCACAATTCCTTTGCGAAGTAATGCAGCGCATCGTAGCAGCGCAGAGGGCACCTTACCCAGGGAGGTTGAGACCGCCCAACAGCTTGCCAACCCAGCCCTCCTGCTCGACAACCTCTCTCAGGGCATTCGGCTCCGTGGTGCTGACAGTTCCGGCATCGCACATTTCCGTCAGCAGCTGGGCGACAATGTCATAGTTGTTCTCAATCTTGACGGCCAGGATTGGCGCGCCCAGAAAGTCCTCGAAGGCATCGATGATGCGGTGAAGAAACTCGAAAACCAAAAGGGGCTCGATCTCGGAGGACGATGTGATTAGGAATAGGAGGTTCGCGTGCGTCAAGCTGAAAACGAGCGTCGGCGGGCTCGTGTTGGAGAGGTAGATGAGGTTCGGCCGCGGAGCTGGGTGCTCGAGATAGAGGGGCAGCAGGTGAGCCGCCGAGAGAGGCCTGCCCGTATAGGTGTGGGACAGGATAGGGTTCCTGGTCCGGTCAGCAGGCAAGAAGCATTGTCGGCCGTGAGGCTATCCGCACCTGTTGTCATCGTAAATGTGCAGCGCCTCAATAACGCCGTTCATGGTCATGACCAGCGCCCTCGTCGCAACGCTGCTTTGGACACTTGAGAGGCCTAAGCTCGGCGGCGGCCATGTGGATGTGCAATGACGAAACCCCAGTTGATCAGGACATGACTAAGCCGAAAATCAGGTACGCCGCCCAATCACCGCCGCCCGCCAGCAGCCTGCAGACCCGAAGCTCGTGACGATTTAGCACCGGCGATTGCATCCCACTCAGTGCTTGTCGCAAGTCTTTACCATGGCTGGAGAAAAGATTCCCACCCTCCAGGCGCTCGAGAAGCCCGAGAAGCTCGAGGACATTCTGCGACAGGATCGGGGCGACGATTGCCTCCCCTGCAAGGTCGTCGGTACGTCCCGTGTCTGGAAATTGATCATCTTGTCGCCAGCGGCGAGCTAACCTCTTGACAGGAAGCGGTGCATTCGTCGGCCTCGCAGCGTACAGTTACTTTTCGGGCATGACACAGCTTGAGAAGCAGCGCGCCCTGATTCTCAAGAGCAACTCCATGTTCGGCATGCGCAGCCGGAAGCTCGGCATCACCACCATTTCCGTTGGCCTCCTCTGGATGGGACTATGGAGGGCATTCCGATAAAAAACTTCGATTCGATTCACAAACGATGTCATCTCCGCTCCATTTGCCGATAAGAAGCCACAGTCGCAGCCTAGTATGCTGGCAACTGCTTCGGATATTATTCAGCAGTCTCTTTGAGTCTGCCGCTTGCGATTCGGCCATAGAGACATCCCGACATGCCGGAATGTCATGATAAATATGTGTGTATGAGGCGTTCGGACTTGGAAATCCCAGCCAGGGAGCTATGGGAAGCTTGTAATATTATGTACCATATACACATGAAAATGCCAACACAGTGCCTGCGAGAAATTGCTGGTGTTAAGTTTGTTGCGTAGAGAAAAAAACAAGTTGTTCACTGCGCACGTGGGAATGATGTGTTGGGTTGTCATCATGATATAAGTAACAATCATGTTCATAGCCGTTTAGCACACAGCTGTAGAAAGGGTTTTGGTATATTACATGTTCCAGTAGGCCACGAGAGTCACAACGCAACAAAAGAAAAGATTCAATTTGGAAAAAAGAAAAGAAATAGAAATAGAAAACACGATTGAGCCTTCAGAAAAACCAGGCAATACCATTTCAAACCACCTCCATCAATGCGCCATAGAGGTCGGTTTTGACATGTCCCACCACTGATGATCCATCCCACCCTGGACCTCCGAAAACTCGACTTTGCGCCCCACATGGAATCTTGAACCAACTTCACATCAACCAGCACAACAACACAAAGAAGACATAGAAGATTCGATTAACACCCAAACCACGCCTGTTTCAGCACCTGATTCCTGAAAGAAAACAGAGGCACGAAACTACCGCAAAGCATCGTAGCGGCGAGGCCTCGCCTTGCGCCACCCTCATCTCACATCAACACCTCTCTCACAATCACCATGCCCATCACAATTCTCAGCCCGCAGCCGGCGCAGCCCAGGCGGACAGCGGCCATGGCCGACTCGGATTCAGACTCGGACTCCAACGGCGGCGCGGACGTTGGGGGCGAAGACATTCTCACACCCGGCACAGTGATTACTTCAAATCCGCAGTGGATGCGGTAAGTCCATCACCACCCTCACACACGCATAGATGCACACGCACACAAGCGCTAACGAATCCCGTCTTTTTTTTTTCCTTGAAAAAAGTGGCCATGGAACCTATGTCCTGCCAAACTCATCATCCATCACATCCTCGCTGGCTGGCACCCTGACCAAGACCAACAAGCTGCTGTCGGTGCGGCCGCTGAGGGCGCGGTACACGCCCGAGATTGGCGACCTGGTGGTCGGGCGCATCGTCGAGGTGCAGGCCAAGCGGTGGCGGGTGGACGTGGCGGCGTCGCAGCTGGCCATTCTGCAGATCTCGGCCATCAACCTGCCCGGCGGCATCCTGCGCAAGCGCACCGAGACGGACGAGCTGCAGATCCGCAGCTTCTTCGCCGAGGGCGACCTGGTGGTGGCCGAGGTGCAGCAGCTGCACCAGGACGGCGCCGCCAGCCTGCACACGCGCTCGCTCAAGTACGGCAAGCTGCGCAACGGCGTCTTCGTGAGCGTCTCGGGCACCGGCGGCGGCAGCGGCGTCGTCCGCGCCAAGCGCCAGGTCTGGACCATGGACGCCGCCAACGCCGCCGGCCAGGTCGACGTCCTGCTCGGCGTCAACGGCTACATCTGGATCAGCAAGCACGTCGAGGGCGACGCTGCCGCCGAGGCTGTCGGCATCAACCGCATGGAAGAGAACGTTAGCAGCAAGGTCTACTCGAGCCAGAACGACTCCATCGACGTCTCCACCATGCGCGAGATTGCCAGGATCCGCAGCGTCATCCTCGCCCTGGTCGAGAACGGGCTCAAGGTGGACGAGGAAATGGTCACAAAGGGGTACAGCGAGGCCGTCGAGCTGGGAAGGGAGGGCACCGACGATGATCTATACCTGGGCGGAGAAAAGGGCCGTCGACTGGCTGCGGCTTTGACTGGAAACTAAGCACGAGGAGTAACATGGCACGTAGAGAGGGGAACGAAATAACTGGGACATAAAAAAAAAGTTGAATGAATGAAAGCTACAATAGACTAGGGGCCTTTCGTCACGAACGAAGCCTCTCTCACTACCAAAAGCCTCGATACCCGTTTCCGTTGAATCTTCAAGCATATTTGCCTCCTTGTTCCCCCCTTCAAAACCTAAACGGGGAACTACGGCTATTAAAGTACAAAGATATAAAGAAGAAATTGCACACTACACATGAGTGGGTGTGCAGGGCGCCAACGTAAGTCATCTCATCTGTCGAACCAAAGATCAGCTATGAAAACCACTTTATATATATATATGCAGCGTGCCATCCGCCACCCTCCCCGCCAGCTGCTTTTTTTTTATGTAAAAAAAACCAAGCCATGCAAATCACTTAGCAAGCCATGGGCCGATGGAGCCAGTCTTGGCGCGGAGAAGAACGGCTGTCACTACGAGAAGAGCCCACCTTACTAGAGCGCCCTTGGAACTCTTGCTACCAAGGCCGAAAACGAGTCCAAAGAGGTACTGGAAGCCTTTGATCTGGTTGCCGTCGCGGTCGAAGTTGGGGCGAACGCTGTTCATCAAGTGAAGGCGGTTCAGGTGAGGCCATGAGTATGGCATGTAGCGGACGCGGATGAGAGCCTCGGTCCAGGTTGGGGGCTTGGCGATTGTGCGGGCGTGGCTGAAGGCCTTGAAGGAGTAGTAGCCGTGATAGCTTCCGGTGCCGGATTGGCCAACGCCGCCTAGGGGAGTCTGGGGAATCTGGCAGTGGAAAAAGGAGTCGTTGACACTAGCGCCACCAGAGGTGACGTTGTCCAAGACTGCGTTTTTTTGTTAGCGAATAGGGAAATGGGACGGCTGAACAGTTGCAAAACTTGCCTTTCTGGGTCTCGGCATCTGTGCCAAAGGCAAAGAGGGCGAGCGGTGTGGGATCAACCTCGTTGGCAATTTGAATAGCCTCGTCGAGGGTGTCGTAAGCCATGACGGAGAAGATGGGACCAAACGACTCCTCAACTATCATGCTGTCCTGGATGTTGTCGACGAGAACAGCTGTTGGCTCAATAAAGAGATCTGACCTATCGAGGGAGCCACCAATAACAATCTTGCCCGTGGTGCCATCGAGCATCTTCTTGATGCGGTCAAACTGGCGTTCGTTGACGATGCGAGCATAATCGGGGCTCTCCTTGGCACCGTTGGGCATCATGACGAGCAGCTGGGCTTTTAGTTCGTCGATAAAGTTGTCGGCGACGCTGCGCTCGACAAGGATGTAGTTGTGAGACATACAAACCTGGCCGGCGTTTAGCACCTTCTGGAAGAGCAGCCGTCTGGCGGCGACCTTGAGGTTGGCATTCTTAGTGATGAAGGCCGGGTTCTGGCCGCCGAGCTCGAGAAGGACGGGGGTGAGAGTCTCGGCGGCCTTTTGGGCGACAATCTTGCCGATACCCTTGCCTCCGGTGAAGGCAATCTTGTCCCACTTCTGGTTCAGGAGAGTCTGTGTCTCGGCCACGGCACCATTGACATAGGTGTAGCACTCAGGGTCCAAGGCGTCGTCGAGGATCTTCTTGAGGACCATGGCCGAGTAAGGCGACGACTCGGAGGCCTTGACAACCACGCAGTTTCCGGCAGCAATGGCGCCAATGAGCGGCGTCAGGTTGAGCTGGAAGGGATAGTTGTACGAGCCGATGACGAGGACGACGCCGAGGGGTTCATGGCGGATGCGGAACTTCATCACCTTGAACTCGAGAGGCTCATTGACGATGCGTTCATCCTGGGCCCACTTCTCGATGTTGTTGATCTGGTCCATGCACTCACGCTTGCACCAGTCGATCTCGGAGAGCGTAGCCTCATACTTGCACTTGCGAAGGTCCTTCAGGAGGGCCTCTTCGATAAGGGGGGTGTTGTCGACGATGGACCAATACAGCCTGCGCAGCTGGATGATGCGGAACTGAATGTCCTTGGTGCGGCCGGAGCGGTACGTGGCGCGTAGCTGGGCGACCTTATCAGGGATGACATCGACACCCGTGGATTCGAAAGCAGGGATGGACGATTTTGATGCCTCTTCATCCATGGTTGCGGATCCCAATGGGCGGTTTCTTTTTTCTTTCTCTACTTCTTCCCCGGTCGTTGGAAAGTAATAAACGGAGTCAAGATCCGATGGCCTTGTATAGAGTGCTGACGTGGGATTTGGATCAGGGATGAATGAGAGTAAAGCTGCAGGTCCGAGAGATGCTCGAAGAGTACAGCTAGTTCGGGAACAGGAGCTTAGCGGCGGGTTTTTTTCTCGTCTTGCTTTCTTTCTTGGTAAGGCAGGAGCTTTGACAAGGGGCGGAAAACTAAAAAATAAGATAGAGAAAGAAAAAAAAGAGGGAGCGCAGGGGACACGATGCAAGATGGAGCAGACCCCCCAAGCCTGGAATTTCTGATGCGAAATCCTGACTCTGACTCGCTCAAGCTGCGTGGGATGTGACAGATGCGGTTGTGTTTCAGTTGGGGGGCGATGGGGCCTCGCTGCAGCTCTCAAGCCAATGCTGTCTCTCTAATCTTTTTTTTAAACTAGGGGAGAGGGAAACGGGGCGGAAATTCTCACCGAGACAGATATGCTTGGTTATATCGTCACGGGGAGAGAGAGCCGGATCAGGCGGACCAACAACAAGGCCGAAGGAGATGCAGATGACAGGATAGGAAGTTGATGAGGGGCACGCGGGCTAGACGAGCAAAACCCGATGCATGATGTGCTGCTTGCTTGCTCTTCCTCGCCCAAAAAAGGTCAGCGCCTTGGAACCAGGAATGTACCTCGGCAAGTCTGTCGATGCGACCGACCACCATTTTGCACGGGCTTCAAAACAAGGGGTGCGTGATGTTTTGGGTGCGCTCTGCTTCTCTCTTCTTGACATTAGCCCAGTTTGATGGTCGACGGATAGCCTTGTTCCATCGACAGGCTAGGGACGGTGAGGCGCCACATTGCGGGGAGAGTTGCATCTGCCCTCCACTTCGGCCACGGGGAGCTTTCTACCTTAGTACGTGCTCTATCTGATGAGCCTCCTGGTTGGGCAACCTGTACCTATTCTAGCTCTGCCGGGACAGAGCCTGTAAGCAAGAGCGTCGCGATCCTCGCCGGAGGAACAGGGACATTGCTGCGGCCATGTGGGTGACAGGGCAGGCGAGAGCTGAATTCCGACCGCCGCGTCACATCAGTGGTCGGATCTTCGAAAATTAGGGGCTTGGCCATCTTCCCCCCTTAGCCGTTTGTGGTTCCTTCGCCGATCACAAGCGAGCTACGTTGAAATGACAGTCAGAGCGTTTGCATTATTTCATCCCATTCTTCGAACCCACGTGGTGTTAGTTACATTTGACGTTGCAGAAATACCGTGTGTGGTTTTGTTAGGCTCTTTGACCAAGTTAGATTGGGCCGATCTGGTTTTGCTGCTCTGAATCACCCAACTCCAAATATTTGAATCGCAATCGCCAAATAGAAGGGAGAGGAAAATCACCGCCATGTCCAAACGTAGAGTCAAGTGTTTTTTTTACTCATTTCGCATCAATGTACATGCATATTTTGTGTGAATGCCTCTTTAAAACTACATCGTACAAGCACAAGCCCACCTGTACATGCCCCCGCCATTCTAGCGTTATAATACACACATCCAACCAAAGGCCGTCATCTCAATACCGTTTTACCCTCCCATCGACGCGTTTACCTTCGTGCTCGGTTGCCGCCTCCCCTGGCGGGCGCAGCTACCATCTCAGCAACCTTTTGCTTCTTCTCGTCCTCGAGCGCCTTCTTCATCTGGTAATCCTCAATCATTTGGACTCCGTTGATGAGCAGGCCACCCTCGGCCTTGTTCACATCCTCGAGGGCTTCGCGCTGGCGCTGCTGAGCGAGCTGCTCGACTCGCTCAGGGGTGAGGCGCCACTCCTTGGGGAACTTGGGCTTCTTTCGGATCTGGTGGTGGCGCAGGTCGAGAGGGACATCCTCAAAGGTGTCCTTGGGGTCCTTGGCGGCGGTGATCAGGTCGTCGACCAGGTTCGACAGGTAGCGCTTGTTCTGGGCCTGGTGCTCGAAGCTCTCGGAGCTCATCTTGATGAGCTTGGTCTCGGGGTTGTAGCGGGGGCCGGCGAGCTTCTTGAGCTTCTCGGTTTGTGCGGGGGTGAGTCCGAGGTCGCGAGGTGCGAACTGCACCACGACCTTCTTCTCGGCGGGGTGCGACTCTCCCATGTACGAAGTGTAGCGCCATCGGAGGAGCTCGCCTTGGGCGGGGGGAGCGAATGGCTTAGCGAGCTCTGTTTGTATAGTGTTAGCCGTGCTGCCATCAAACGAAGCCAGCTGATGACAAAAAAAAAACATCCCACTTACTGGAAAGCAATGGCATCTCCCACACTGCCAATCGAGCGTAGTGTCTCATTTCTCGGACTTCGTCGAGCTTTCCGTGGGCCATGGAGGTGATGTCGTCCTCATTAAACTCATCCAGCTCCTCGGTGTTGGTCTCGGGATCCTCCTCGTCGAACCAGAAAGACTGCTTGTTGGGCCTCTCGCCCTTGTCGTCCTTTGCCAAATCTTCCGCCAGTAGTCGATCCTCCGAAGCCCAGCCAGGCGTGCTGTCGAGGGCATCCTCAATGTATCTGTCGATTGAGTTGAAGCCGTGCTCCTTGGCCAAAATGTCCAATTGCCTCATGCCCTCGGGCGTCATGGCTTCTTCGAGTGCCGCCTCCAGCTTCTTCAACTCAATTGGCGCCATATCATCGGCGTCCTCCTCTCCCTCGCCCTCGCCCTCCTGCTCACGCTTCCATCGTATTGTCGAGGTGGTGAAAGATCGGTGGGTAACGGGCGATTGCCGCACAAGATGTTGCGCCCGGGGAATTCGTTGGATGCGAGGCGCCCTGCGGCACGCCAAAACACATAGCCTTGCGGCTGCCGAAGCTGAGGCCATTGCGAATTGGTCGAGGGGCAATGGCTACCGGTTCCTCGTCCACAAAAGATGTTGCGTGAGCCTTCAAAAATTTGGTTACCAAAATGGCATCTGCCAATGGCTCAATACCGAGGTTTTGCCAGTCACCGAAGCAGTCGTATGTTTGTCGCCGTGGCAAAACGTCGGCTAATCCCGCAGCTTACACGCTCCCATGTCTCATTGAATATCTTGGATGCTTCCCTTGTTTGCATCTTGATTCTTCACTTTCTAAAAATCGCAAACCGGGATTTCGGGGCTGATGGATCGCTACTGTTTGGTGACGGTCGGCGCTACTGTCGGGTTCAAGGCTCTGACCAAAACAGCTCTCCAGCCGGATTTCTGGAGATTCCTCGATTCCCAGGGCTTCACTGACCTACACATACAATGCGGACCGGATGTGCCCTGGGCGACCGCGGACCTGGATGCCAGGAAAGATGATATCCCCTCCAACCTTAAGGTCTTGGTGTTTGAGTCCAGCAAGAACCTCATGAAGGAAGAAATGGCACTGTGCAAGCCAATCGACGGGAAGCGCCAGCCTGGGCTAATCATCTCGCATTCTGGTCAGTAGTGTGTCTGAGCTAGATTTACAAGTTCCGGCACTCATCACATTTCCATCTAGGCACCGGTACCATCTTAGACGCATGGAAGCTTGGCCTTCCCCTCGTAGTGGTGCCCAACACCGAACTTCTAGATAACCATCAGGCCGAGATGGCCAAGCACCTGCAAAAGGAAGGCTACGCCATTATGAGCACCAGCCAGTATGTATCATCAGATCTGATAATAACAGTTGAACTCGGTCTCATCACGGTTTTCTAGACTCGATGACCTTAGAGAAGCCATCCATAAGGCAGATCTTCTCCGTGAGGAAAACAAGTCCCGCTGGCCCCCCAACAAGGTGTCTACACAAGCAAACGACAGGCTTCGTATATGGAGCATCGATGTCGAAGAAGTGGCCAAGGAGGAAGATGCCCACATGGCCCATGACTAGGGGATGGATCTAATGGGACCTGATCTTGGCGATTTTAATTGATGGGGTGCATATTTCTAATCAGGATTTATGAATTGTATGTTAGAAATCGCGGGGTCAATCATTAACGACGGCATATCTACCAGGAGGTAGGGCGTTGTGGGGTGTTGAAACTTGGCCGTCTCTACTTTGATACTCTTGAGCTTCGTTGATATCATATTTTTTTTTCTTTACGTATCCTGGCTCTAACATCTTTCATTTCATAGCATCGCTCAGCTTTCTAGGGCAGGTTCTCGACGTTCCAAATTTTGATGACGGCATCTCCGCCAGCACTGGCTACTTTTCCACCGTCAACCCAGGTGATTCCATTCACGCCGTCCTTGTGGGCATTGGCAGCCTTGATGCGCTTGCCCTGGAGCTTCTTCTCCAAGCACCAGACAAATACGTTCGTGTCGAGACTACCGCTAGCAGCGTAGTTGCCGCTGTCATGCCAAGAAATGGCAGTAACTCGTGCAGTATGGGCCGACCAGCGGTCTGCCACGAGCTCCCAGCTATCACTCTTGTAGACGTAAATCTTTCCAACGCTGTTTCCAGCAGCAAGGTGAGCACCATCCTTGGAAAATGCCAGGGCCGAGATGGTGCCGGTTGGGTTGGCCACCGCCTTGGTCTCTTCCAGGCTACCACTGGAGTCGGTCTTGTAAATACGGACCGAGTTCTGGTCAGCTCCAACAGCTACATAAGAGGCTGATGCGGCGATGGCACCGGGGGTGTAGTCTAGAGAATGCTCCTTCAACAGCTTGTCGCCGGAGTAAACTGATACGCCCGAATACGTAGCAACATATGTAAGGCTACCGTCGGTAGCAATACCCTTTGGCTGGGCAGGTAGCTTGATTGATGCTCCCAAGAAGGTCTTGGCAGATTCGTCAATAAGCTTTAGGGTATCATCCCAAGCCACACTGTAAGCCTTTCCAGAGCCTGTAGTAATTTGGGTAACCTGGTTAGAGTGGGTTTGGCCGTCGACAATGGAACCAGCCCCTGATTTTAAATCCCAGTGGCAAACACGGCCATCAATACCACCAGACCAAAGCTCTGTGCCCTTACCATCAGAGGCCGAGGCAAGCGCATTGATGGGATTGCCATGCCCGTACACGATTCTGACAGGGTCAGGCTTGCCTTCGTTCAAGTAATAGAGATTTCCATCGAGGCTAATGCTAATGATGAGGCCGTCGGTTCGGCCGTGGGGGAAGACGACACCAACCTGCTGGTCAGGAACACTGACACCATCACCAAACTTCCAGGTCTGGATGACAGTACCAGCCTCGGCATCCCAGAGCTTGACGGTTTGGTCCGCACTTGCGGTCACAAACTTCTTGCCATCCTGCGACCACGACACGGAAAAGATGGTGCCGGTGTGTTCTCCCGCACCAATCTCCTTTGTGTGCTCGCCCGTCTTTCCATCGTAGAGATTGATCTTCTTGTCAGCACCCACTGTCACCACAGTGCTTCCATCCGGGGAATAGGCAACTCCGAGGACAAACCCGGTGTGCTGGGAGTTCTTGCTGTTGAACTTGTATGGAGCACCGTGGTAAAAGACCATGTTGCCATCGTCGCCAACTGTGGCAGCGCGGAAGGGTCGCTGAGCCTTCATGGCAACCGAGTTGACAGCCTTAGAGTGGCCGATGATCTCTCCGACAGAGTTTCCGCTGTCGGCTGTGATACATCGCCCAAACTGCTCGCGGCCATCGCCAACAGCGATGATGCGCTGAGACTCGCCATCCCAGGCAAGGTCATTCAGACGGCCGGCAATGATGCCATATTCTCCCTGTGTGTTTTCAATGTTCGCTGGTTCCCAGATCTTGAGCATGCCAGTGGAGTCACCACTGGCAACCTTGAAGCCATTGGGCGAGAATCGGGCAACGGTCGTGGTGGCGGTGTGGCCGGTATACTCTTTGCAGTCGGAGGGATCGTCGATGGAGCGGACGAAGATGGACTTGGCGCACTAGAGCAAGGAGGAAAGGATGAGCTGGTAGGGTCCTGGGATGAGACACGTAGGAGCAAGACATACAGGGTAAGCTATCCGTTGGCCCTTGGCGTCGACCGAGAGCTGTGTAGGCGAACCTCGGGTAGTGAGGGGCACGGGGGCGAGCATGCGCTCGAGGGAGATAGAGGGGGCAGCCATGTTGGCAGCAGGAGGCGGGATGCGGATGGATGCAGCTGGGTGGCTAGCGAGGCCGGGGGGGTTAACGATGCAAGGTCGGTAGTTGCGTGTTGGTGATGGTGAAGTTGTTCTGAACACGGAGTCGTTGGAGGGGCACAAGGGTTGCGTAGTACGTCAGATGTTGGAGCTCTGTGACAGCGTAAGCGGGGCACTCTGCCAGTGGGCGGCTGTCATCCAACGCCAAACCAAGCTCCCGACAGCTTAGCTCCACGATGCACCATGTACGTGATCAGCCACTTACACAGACAGCCAACTTCAGCCAAAATGTGTTTGATGGCTGAAGGATGAAATATTGACAAACTGCGAATTTATTTGGTGCCTAGCTCAGGGATGTCTTGTTATTTTTCTTCTCTATATTTCTTCCCTCTTCCTACGCCATGCTTGGCTCTTTATGAACATCAAAGAATGTTTCTGCCTGTTCTCACGACTTGATCCACTCAAGGCATCAATCACCGGAGCACACAGGCATCATCAAGTTGCAATTGGAGAACGAAGGCCGAGATCCGCTGAGATCCACTGCATGTAGTGATCAATAATGATGTGTCTTTTGCAGCTCAGCGCATGAGCTCCTGCACATGGTGCATGGCTCGGTGTTGCAAGTTGCCTTCTGGTACAGGGTATACGGACGAAAAAAGCGTAGACATGAGATGGCTGGTCAGTCTTGGTTGGCGGGCTTACTACCACATGGGAGGATGCAGTGGCTACTAGTCAAATGTTCAGCTGTTTCCATATTCGGACACATGCAATGCAGGCTAGACTGCATAGGAGAGTGAAACAAAAAGGCTGGTATGACTGCTTTTGCTACTGCTTGACGATGTGGAAGCTGTCTGCTGTCAGCCATCTATTTTTTCCTTCTTTTCTCGCGCCAGAGGATGATAGCAGCCCCAGCATTGTCTATAGACGCGGGAGGGAAAAAAAGCATTGATTGCCATCGACACCAGCCAGCTTGTTTAGGCGACTCGGCTGATGACAAGCCCAATTTCGTATCCCATCATCCCAGTCGATAAATTTAGATACGATAAGGTCACCGGTTATATCGGCTTAAAAAAAAAAAAGGGCCTGCAGGCGGACTCCGTGGCAACATGTAGCCGGATTGACGAACCAGAATACGAGCAACTGGAGCCCTCCAGTTCACTCTTCGTCACCCACGATGGCATCCAAAAAAAAAAAAAAAAAAACCACACACTGAATCGGAATGTCGGCATGAACATAGAAAGGCGCCGCTGTGGTGGACCCTTGGCTGCCACTCAAGACAGCGCTGTTGAAGCCATGGGCCGAGCGGCTGTGCCAAATAAGAGACGAAACGTCCAACCAGACACTCGGGGAGCTTCTGGCCCCCCAGAAGCCAACAAAAGATAGTTCCCACTCGCAGCGGTGGCGCTCGAGCTGCGCTTTGCCCCTGGCAACCAACCAGCGCTCTCGCCCCATGGCGGCCAGCGCGTGCAGGTAGGATCCCTGGTGGAACAAGCCGAGCGAGCTGTGCTGGCAGATCCCAATGGCGTGCAAGTTCAACCTCTCTGGGGACAAGGTTGCCCACGGAGACACAAGCGACACATCACAGACGCATCACGGCATGGCGCCGAGGTCCGGGGGCGGGGGTCTCGACAGCGTCACTAAGAAACAAAAAAACAAAAAACAAAAAAAAGCAGCATTTCAGTTGTGACCACTGCATGGGGAGGCATGAGATGGCGTCGCCTGGCTGAAGGGGGCTGCTTATCACCTTAGACACGGCACGGCAGAACGAGACCGGAATGGCAACGGTAATAGGGAGAGACCAGCAGGCGGCTTCATCAGACAGTGGCTGTCTAATCAACGGTTCAGTTGATGAATGGTAATTAATTTGGGGCATGGAGATCTGCCCGGACGATGGGGGGCCCTTGTTCAGCCACACATCAGCATCAGGTAAAGGTGCGATCCAGCGACAGGACCAAGGTCGCATCCGTCCTACCATGGCTCGACGCTGCCCCCTGTTCGACGCCATCCGTCCTTGTCTCAAGCGAACCGCCGTGCGCTCCATTTCGCGCAAGAGATTAATCACTGGACGGCCCTGAGTCCTCCGGGCGGCCGTCCGAATGTGCTGCACCGACCCGACCTTGAAGCTGCTCAGATCACTGGATGCCGCAGACCAGGGGGGGAGGCAGAAACGACCACGGATCTTTCACGGCTGGCCGGCTACAAACCCTGGCGATAATCCTCCACTCGCCGAAGGGGCCAAGCAACCTAATCCAACAAGCTTGTCCGCGCCTTCGAGCCGAAAAAGGGTGGGGCGAGTTGCCAGGGGGGAAAAAGCAGACCAGCAGCCCACTCGCAACCACCCCCTTCTTAACGGCACTAATGCAATGCGCCATTGTTTCTCCGCCATCATGAGGTGCAGCCGCATGTCCAAAACCTCGTACATATCATGGTGCGCTTCGTATAGCGAACGAGTCAGAAAAGAATAGTGTGCGGCGAAAGGGGGCTCGGGTGTCAAAAAAAAAAGTTTGAAGGGACATGGTCGAGCATCAAGTCAGCCGTCGTTTTGTGTGCAAGGCAATAATGGCCGAGCGGTGACGGGGGAATACTTTTTTTCTCCTGTGCTCTGTAGTTATTTTGCCCGGCCTTTTTTTTTTTATTACATGGCGTGCGTTCTGGACCATTGACGAATAGGATGGAAAATTGTTGCACAAAGACGTAGCTAAAAAAAAAACAAAAAAACAACAACCACCACCACCACCACCACCATTACCACAATGGGACACGACTAAAATGATAGAAAAACATGCCTGAAAGGGCTGAACACAGGGCCGGCGCTACTTGGTTTCCACCCCCGGATGTTGAGAATGCCTCAGCAACTCGGGGACGGGTGTTGTGCGCCCCCCCTGAGAAGGAGGTAGTAATGTAATATCAAAATCAGCCTGGTCTGGGCTTCTGGCGGCCACAAGACCGTGCTCCAGAGAAGAGGAAAGCTACGAGACGATGGGCCTGACCCCAACAGGGACTAGACAAAGCCCAAGTCAGGCCGGTAACCTTTTTTTATTTTATTTTTTTATTCTCCCCCCATTCCCTGTGGCGGATTGGACCTGATGGGGCCGCCGGGGCTGGTTCCACACCTGGGCCGGGGGCGAGCCACCGGGGGAAGTGATGGTGGGACGGGACATCGATGCATAACTTCCCCTTCCTAATATCCCCATTCCCCGAGCTGCTACTCTGTGCTCTGATCTGCTCTGCTGCTATAATAATAAAAACTTCTTCCCCCCGTCTTCTCCCTTGACCGAACCGTCCTTCTCTACTCACTACTTCTCTCTCCTCGACTCCATTCGAACGATCCCACCTCTCCCTCCACTCAAGCAACACCAAACCCAAACCCAACCAGTCAAGATGAAGTTCTTCCTTCCCATCGCTCTCCTTGCCGCCGCTGGCGTCTCGGCTCAGTCCACCGACACCGACTCTGCTGCTGCTCCCACCAGCACGTCCGCCTGCGGGGCCCAGTACATCCTGGACGATTGCCTCAAGAGCACCACCAAGAAGGTACGGACCTGTCCGCGTTGGGAGGGAGAGGAATATGGAACTCGACCATCCGCGTCACCCTGCGACTGGTTGGCAGTTCCTCGACGTTCCTCCCTCCTGGAAGCATCAGATATTCAATACGCGTTCTGACCAATGACTAACACGTGCGTTTAACAGAAGGACGCCTGTGACCCCACTGACAACGCTTGTCTTTGCTACTCCTGGCAGGCTATTGCTACGTATGTCCCATCAGCTACACTCTCCCCCCCTAAAATAGGTCATTGACTAACACGCGGAATGTCCAGCTGCTACAACAACTGCCCCGACGACCCCAGCGCCGCCAGCGTCGGCTCAGCCGCTGGCCCTTACTGCTCGGCCTTCTCCAGCACCAACACCAACACTGCCATCAAGACCGCCTCGGCCACCAAGTCCTCTGCTGATGCCACCAACACTGCTGATGCCACTGCCACCGAGATCGCTGCCGAGCCCACCAGCTCTGACAACAGCGCTGCTGACCTCGCCCGCAACACTGGCGGAATCCTCCTTGCCGTCGCTGGTGTCGTCGCTGCTATGCTGTAAATGTGGGTGCTTTTTGGGATTTTGGAGCGAAGGGATCTGGCATATAATCCAACAGGTTTTTGGAAAAGAGTATATAACGTTACCCATTTAATTAATAATGCGAGCGAAAAAGATCGTAAAATATACATTACGCTTTTGTCATTCTAAATCATGTCTCATTTGAATTTGATTGCCATCAAGCGTCGCGCTGGCTCGGATGGCAATCTTGCAAATTCCAGCTCGGTTCATTGTACCTGATTTCCTAAACTAGCGTGCTACTTAGTCCCTTTTCGTTAATACCCAGACGGCGCATTGGCCATGCGGCGTTCCGCAGTAGAATTGTGTCTCATAACAAATATGCACAAACAAGAATCGCAATGGGTTGGGGCTCAATTCGAGCTTTTGTGTGCTTTTTTTATTTTGATCCACACTAGCATCTTCCACAGACACTATGATACACTGGTCCTGTGTAAGCTATTTTCCCCAATCATACAAAAATTCGTGTTTCCTGCTCGTCTTCTCCCACAAGGAGCCGATGCAAGTAAAATGACGGCAAGAATTTAAAACAAACAAACGCGAAGTCCGTCTCTCAAGCCAGCCCGTCTCCCGTAGCGCCTGAATGATGAAAGACGTAATTCTCTAAAACAAAGTGCTCGCAAAAAAACCACCCTTCCGTACCCCAAATCCAGATGACGCCCCATTTTCAGCGTCCCCTTGTATGACGCACTGAACTTTGTGGTCGTCTTTGCCACAACCACGTAGCCTGCCCAAAGAGAAAAGAAGAACAACGTTTTGTTTTTAACTAAAATTTGATAAGGTTGAAATGACGGCGGTCCAAGAAGAGAGGTGAATCCAACAATCGGCGAGTTTCATGAACGCCTTGTGTCGTTTTTTAAAAAGAAATATGTGCAATAAGTAGAAGAATTCATGAGAAGGTCTTCTAAAAAACGGCATAGAGGTGCCATTACACCCTTCGGGGTCGTCGATCTCTTGCGCTGTTCTTCACAGGAGTTATGAAGGTGACATGCTTAGGGTCTTCCTTACGAAGCCGCACAGTCCCAGACACTCCGCTTGATCCGCGGCGCAGCGACCTCGGGTCTTGCTCATCGTCCAGAGTAATCTCCGCCACGTCAGAGACAGATTCAGCACCGAGGTTATCACTCCTTCCAGATACAGATGATCCGTCGTCTGAATCATATTCCCCGTCGTCACTAACCAGAGAAGGCGCGTTGTTGCTAACCAAGGTGTTGGGACTTAATTCCGCATCCTCCATATCCATGTCCTCATCGGATAGCATGGTGTTGGGGCCGTGCTTTACGCCAAGGCCAATTCCCGAGCTCGATGGCGTAACAAAGGAAATGGGAGGAGCGCGTCCTTTGCTGCTTGCAGGGCGCCCGGTAGAGCCAAGAGGCGTAGCAGACTGGGTAATCCTTGTGGGGACACGCATCACGACAGGCGTGCGAGCAACCGAAGGACCGTTGACGTCGCCGCCCTCTGAGGGAGACTCGGCAACTTCCGACTCTTCACCGTGTGCGAAATCATCCATATCCTCTATTGTCTTTGCATCTGCGATTATCTCGCGAAGATTACCGTCAAACTTCCGGCTCTGCAAAAGACGCGAGAGGTGTGGCATTTCCGGTGCCAAGTCGAGGGTGCCAGCCTTCTTGCCTTGGTCCTTGGAAGTACCGATGCTCTCTTTGGGAAGGGTTGGGATGCAGGTAACACCGGGCAGCTTGCCTTGGTGGTATAGCTTGAGGGAATCTTGAATTCTGGATCGCAGGGCGACGTAGGCTTGTTGTTCAGTCATGTCAGGGCGGGCAAATGGGTGCACAGGGGTTGAGGTCGATGTGGACACTGAGGTCGACGTCGAGGTTGGAGCGGGCGCTGACGGGGTCGCCGGGGCCTTTTCCTCTCCAGCAATGCCACCACCTTCATTGACCTCGATGGGGTGGCCGCTGTGTACAGCTGCTTCCTCATGGCTCTTGAAGTCCCGCTTATGGGCAATACGACAGTGATTGATGAATCCTTGGGTACTCGAGAAGTTTTCACGGTTGCAGTCTATGCAGACCAGCTTCACAGTTTTTCCATCCGCACGTTTCAGAATGCAAGGACCAGCCTTCTCCTTCGGCTGCGGGTAGCCGCTGGACAGGGCGTGGAGCTTCTGGCCGGCCATGCCACGAGAAGAACGACCCTTGAGGGCACCTCCAACATCCGCGAAGCTGTTTCTCGTTGTTCGTCCTTCTGCGAACGAAGCTCTAGCACGCGATGCCTCAGGAGTGAACTGCCACTCAGGCTGGATCCCATCAAAGGAGGGATCAGGAATTAGCCACTTGGCATAGTGTCGCGCATACGGTCCGTCGACGACACCGAAAGGTGCCGCCCACCGGGGGACGGGTTCACCTGGGTGGGTCTTCAGAGCAGGGCCTCTGCCAGCGCTCACATCAAGCATTTGTTGGGGGGTGGGACAGTTGACGGGATACGGAATAAGATGACATCGTCGCAGCTGCTCAAGAGCAACTTGACATTTAGCAAGTTCCTGGTTGATGAGCCTCAGCTCGTCATGCTTGAGGAGGATCTCAAGGCCGAACTGGTGGCGGATCTCATCGCGCGCCGATTCAAGGTCAGCAACCATGGGTGTCGAATGCGCCGGAGCGTCGCATGTCGCAGAGATATCGCTGGGAGCTTCGGAATCGGTCTTTACCCGCTTAGCGGGCGCGGCTTGAGCGGGCGACTCATTCAAGTCGTCGACGCTCTGCCGCCTCCTCTTGGGAGACTGCACGTTGGAGGACGTTATCGTGGTGGTGTCGGGCAGGATGGCGGGATGGTGTGGCTTGACTAGGTCCGCGATCGGCTGTGGCGTGTCGAGCTTGTCGCTTCCCCGGTGATCTGTTCCCCAGAATCGGAACATAGCATGCCCTATTGGGGTGCGAAAGGGAAGGACCGGATGCTGTGTTGCGACAGGATCGCAAGCAAGAAAAAAAGATGCGATGCGATGCGATGCGCGGAGGTGCGCGAATGCGACAGAAATGACCGGGCGCACGGGCACAGTAGGTGCTGGGTGGTGCTAGGCGTTGAGTGGTGCAGGCAGGGCTGACGTAACCCGGTGCGCTTGCAGGTCGGACGATCGGAGTCGGGCGCAGCAGGCAAAGGGGGTGATGATGTGGCCCCTCAAACAGGCCAAAAACGGGGGGCAACTTGGGGCGTCCAGCGAAGGCAGCAGCAAGGGCCCAGGCAGACAAAAAGCAGGCGAGAATGGAAAATAAGATGATCGAGCGCTAACAAAAGCCTCGGATCGCGTTCTCTGTATCGTGCAGAGAGTGTGTTTGGGTGAGGGAGGGAGAGTGTGTGCGATGATTAGGGAGAAAGGGAGCGTGTAAGAGGGAAGAAAGTGAATGAGAGGAGGCGAGGGAAAGGTGGGAAATTGGGAGTTGGGGGGGTGCAGGAGCAGGTGCAGGAGCAGGAGCAAGTGCGGTTGCGAGAGGAGCAAATGCAAGTGCAGAGGCGTAAAGGAGGGCGCAAAGAGAAAAGGCAAAGACAAGGGACTGTGACGGGGACTGGGACCTGGGACGAGGGACGAGGGAGGGGGGGAAACGCAGTGCGCGTTGTTTTGGGGGCTTGTTTTGCGGGAATCTGACGCTGCCTGAAGTCAAAGGGGGAGAGGGAGGCAGTGACACCATCGCAGTGGACCATGAATTTACAGTACAAAAAAGATGATTGATTGACCAGCAGTCTTGATTGAGCGATTGATTGACAACCCTCCCGCGTCCGTCCCCGTCCGCCTGAGGCGAGGCCGGTTGGCGGGCGGGCGAGCTAGGTGGGCGCCCGGGGAGGGAGAGATTGTTTTGGGTGGCGGACCAGCAGCCAAGGCGCAAGGGGGCTTGACGGGAGCGTCCACTCAGCGGCCACGGCCAGCCCACTCAGCACCCACCCAGCAGGCTCCAGCAGGACCCAGCAGTCTGCTCAGCGCTGGACCACGCTGGACCAAGAGCTGGAGTACCACACGCTAGGCCCCCAAGTACCCAGGTACCAGCGGGCAGGGCTGTTGTCCAATCGAGCAGGGGTGTGCTCCCCTCCCTCCCTCCCCAGGCCGCTCTGTATTACTGGGAAGAGAACGGCATGTTCCCGAGCTGGCAAGAACCTCGTTGCCTCGTAACAAATGATGCATCAAGTATGCAGCTGTAACTGTAGCAGGTCTGGTCAAACAGGCAGTCTGCCCGTTGCCGAGGTGCGTGCAGCCGCTGGCCTGTCAACGCCGTGTTTGGGAACGAGTATATCCTCGACAGTCGCAGTTACAGACACAATGCCACCACACCCTCTGGCTCGCACGACTCGTCAAAGCTCATTACTCGGTCCTGGGTACTTGAGCGCACAGGATGGGGGACTTGGACGAACTCAACCGCGACTTGCGTAGCGCACCATCGTCACCGAAAATGCAGGGGTGGTGGAGGCAGCGGTGATACCCTGGGGGGCTGTGTCGGTACGCTTTGCTCGCTCCCCTAGGTGCGATACTCTCGGGACGGTACCAACTACCGCATAACAAAGCAGGGATGCCCTCCATGCCATGGATAATGGATCCAGATTATCGGCGACTTGCCCCGAGCGCACGTCCACTCCTGCAGCGCTGCGACTGCGCGCACCCATCCATTCTCCTGCGCCGTGCCTTGTCAGTACATTGCATCACCACACCACCGCTCTCTCCCGCCTTCTCCCACACTCTCTCACGCTGTCGTGCAAAAAGAAAATATCGACGGAGGTGCCGTGGTGGGAACGTGGGCCGTGGGTCCTCGTGCCCAGTTGATCCCACGAAATGAAGGTGGGCATGTATCCGCAACCCTCCTCGCTGTATGCATCTCGAGACAGGCGGCTGGTTGTCTTTCCTAGTGTAAGACAAGAGTCAGGAGTGTGGAGGACATGGCCGGCCGATCGCCTATGGGAAGCGTAAAATGCCAGCTCGTGGTGCTCATA
Organism: Calonectria leucothoes; assembly: GCA_002179835.1. Lineage (NCBI taxonomy): Eukaryota > Fungi > Ascomycota > Sordariomycetes > Hypocreales > Nectriaceae > Calonectria > Calonectria leucothoes. Next base: position 333,464 of record NAJI01000111.1, on the reverse strand, counting down.
GTGCATAACAATCGCCGTGCAAAGCAAAACAGCTTGGGCAGCCAGTAGCCTTGAAAACAAGTGGAGGCAAAAGCATAAAGAGCCCCAGCGCCATTCCATTCCAGATCCCGTCAGGATCTGCTTACACTTTGTCCCGCGCGGTGCGGCGGCCAAAACCCAATAATAACAACAAAGCAAAACAAGTAAACATTCGTGACAGCCATGCAAAACAAGCGCCCACTGGCCACCCTCCATCACCCAGCTCATGCGACTCTTCGGGTGCACACCTCTATCTCCTGCCATCCCGAAGCAGGTCAGTCGCTGCTTGCGCCTGTCAATCCCTCATCTTGATGTGCAGGTACACTGTTGGGTGTCTGACAGTGCGACCTCTCGTCACACTCAGCATCAAGGAATGGTGTGGGCCTCTTTGTGACGAGTCGCTGCAAGTCGCATGGGCCCCACTTGGCCGTGGTCCATCAAGGCTGTTAGTGCGATACATTGATAAAAGAAGCCGTCCGCGCGCCCTGCCCTCCATCATCTTGAGCCGGTGAGCTCGCGCGCTGGCTGGCTGGCGCCGAGCCGGACCCGTTTTCACAAGGGCCCAAGCTCCATGCTCACCTTCAAGCTCCCAACTGAAGGGCTCGTATCGTGCTATCGCCTCGACTCCACCGACTGCATACCAAACTCCGGGGAACAAACCGGATGGCGGGCCATGCTATCTCAGCCGTCTTTTGGGTCCAGAAATTTTTCGACCGGGTTCGAGATGTCTCCAGCGGAACTTCTCCCCGGCCCACTGCACATTGCCTTGTCCTCGTCATCCATTCTGCCGTCAATCGGGCACAGCCGAATTTGCCTCTCGCTCTTGGCGACTGGTGTGGGAAAGACACGGGCAGGTATTAGGCTTGAAAATATGAGACTGCGCATCGATGAGTCGCTTTGGCTCGCTTTCGGTTCCACCCCAACATCAAACATTATTTGAGATTTGAACTGGCTAGTGCCAACGTAGACTAGCTCCACTCTTTGCATGTGTTTTCCCTCAGTATCTGTCACGTGACTTTTCGAGATGGTCTCCCACATGTCGCTGAGGTGTTTGAGAGATGGATATGAATGGCCGAGGTCTTCAGATGCACCATACCATTATGACTATTCCGTATGTAACCATAGCCGGTGCATATCATTTTAACCTAATTGCGATAACAAGATCGAAAATCCCTTATAAGTCCCGATAAGCTATCACCATCTGCGACATGGAATGGCGGACTCTTTTAAAAACGAAAGAAGAGAAAAAGTAAAACTTCAATCGTTCGTGCGTGCATGCTGCAACGGTCAAGAGCAATTGTTTCCGTTATAATAAAGAAAATCAGATCATAATCAATATCATTTATAGGTAGTCACAAGTAAGTTGACTGCCGCATCATGGTTCGTCAGATAACAAAGGCTATGCTGCGGCCTTGCATATAGCCATCGGTGCCAAGCCAGGCCCCCGTTGATCCACCACAACTTTTGTGTGTCCCCCCGCCGTAAAATATACGACTTTCATCCTCTTCTTCCATCCAACCCGCCATGCCCGCCCCGACGCGCCACGATGGCTCTGGTGGCAAGCGGAAACACGCCACGAGCCTTCCGAGGGACGTAGACGTCTCGAAACGAGCCCGAACAAAAGATGCGCCCCCGGAAAGCTCATCTTCCCTCATCGGTCCCCACGAAGCCGTCCTGGCCGAACTTGCGCCCAAGTACGATGCGCTCGCGGTATCCGTCATCTCGTCTACGCAGATCCGAAAACGTGTTACATATGTCGCCAACCATCTCCTGGCCCAGGCCGACAAGCCGCGACTGGCATTGCTGCACGCCCGAACCGCAGACGTCTGCAAGCTGATCACGGTGGTGGAACAATGCAAACGGGTCCTCGCCGAGGAGGGCAAGACCTGGTATCAATACAATGAGCTCTTCGACCCGCCGCAGGCTCCCAAAAAGCGACATGTTGTGGAGGAAACGAAATTGGGCAAGGGAGAGGAGGACGATTCGGACAGCGACGACTTCGAAGTTATGCACAGTCGATTCGAAGATGCTGTGCTACCCCCGCCTTCGGCCCGATCTGTCAAATCAATGCGGATATACCTGTCTGTTGCACCCATCCCGGAACTGAAGGCCAAGGGTACTGTTACTGTACAATCCACCCAAGAGAAGAACACATGAGGGATATAATATTCGGGGCTATGGACGTGTTGGGCTTGAGGGTCCACGATAGATGGGCCGGGTCAATTTTTTTTTTTTTACAGCACCACCAAATGGAGTACCTCTTCGGATATTCGGCGTTGGGGCAATCGTACCGTTTTATACACGAAAATCATAGATTTCACGAGATACCCGAGGATAGAAGCAAGATATCCTAATTCACCTGTAATGATTTCGAAATACAATGTCCGGTAAACGAAGCTCATTACAATCCCGGCACAAACGCCTATCAAGCACAAATGAAGAACTAATACTGATTTCTCCTTATCCAACCAATGCATACCCTAATCTCTCCTTGCCTTCCTCTAGATGCCGTCCCCCGTTGTCCCTTGTGTAGAGTTCGTAGTTGAAGCTGGTGCATTAAATATTTAGTTGCCGGTGCCGTGCTTCTTGGAGTTGTCGGTAATTCGGAGGACGAAGTTAACAACCACAGCGAGGAGAAGGATGATGGCCAAGAAGGTAGGGCCGAAACGGTCGTCGAAGCCGGCCTGGCCTCTCATCCTGATGGACTTGGCTCGCCAGTGGTAAGTGATCAGGGCGTAAAGCATCGTCAGCATGGCGACACCGGTGAAGAGGAAGGCCGAGATAAAGGCGACTCGGTCACCGAAGTTGAGCATGCCAATGGCGAGGGCGCCGAGGACGATGGTGAAGTTGAGCCATGATAGGAAGGTTCGCTCGTTGGCGAAGAAGACCTTGGGCTCGACGCGGGTGGGCAGAGCAATACGCTTGCCTGCAAACATGATTAATTGAGGTTCAGAGGAGGAAAAAAAGGGCAATTGGTCACGCGACAGGCAGGGAGTACGAACCGGGAGCAGTCTGGAGGAGAGGCTGAGAAGACATTTTTTTTTTCCGTGTGACGATTCAACGGTTGGAATGTTTGAGATGAAAGCAAGAAACGGTCGCGACAAAACGCTTGCGTAAATCTGCTGAGGCGGCAAGAAAAGTAGAGGCTGTCGGAACAATTGGATATCCGATAGCGAGTATGAAGCTGAGGTGACAAGGATTGAGAATGGCCCGGGTACGAGATCGTGCGTCTGTTGTGGGATAGAAAAAAGAATGCGAATCCAAGTAACAAACCAAGTCGTAGCGCAGGGCGAAGTCGAAGCTGGGTTCACTAAAAGGGCCTGTTATGACAGTGGCATGCTCTGGGACGAAGAGCGCTGGCCCCACTAACAGAGCACCCGTGTCATAGCACGTGGGCTGATTGGTTGGCCTGCCATCACGTGGAGCTGCTCGTTGCCCCCCTTCGCGGCGGAATGCGTGCGCTTTTGTGCAGGTGCCCAAAGGGGAAAGATACCAGGCACAAACCACCCAAACATTCAAGGCTGGCCCAAGGTCTGCACGGTCGAGCTACGGCGCCGTGAGCTGCACGTGAGTATCGCGAATCCTTGAGCATTCTGGACCAGTCCGGTTGCATGAATTCAGGGCTGTCCTGTTTTTTTTTTAGAGTTGTTATGCTGAATGAAATTTTTCGCGGTCCTGCATAGTCCCATTTCCCGATAACGACGTCACGAAGACACTTCAACACGGTGCTTTGTTTACCGACTCGGTACCTGAGCCACACCATCAACTTCAACCTTACATCTCCACCCCGTCAAGCTCACTTTCTGCCAAAACAACATTCACAATGGCCACTCCCGTACGAGATACCGCGATTCCTCCAGGCTGAAGCCACTCCAGACTAACGCGCCGCAGCCTATTCCCTTCAACCGCCTCAAGCAGATCGCCACCGATGTATGACATCCCTGTTGTCTTTGTTTACCGCCTCGCTCGACGACTCCTCACCCCCAAGTGAAACGCGTACTGATGCCGACTTTTTATGACAGGCCTGCAACAGTGCCATCGGCAGTGCTGAGTTTTACGACCATGGCAAGACCGAGCAGTGGAACTCGACTATTATCGTGAGTGGAACATTGCTCTCCGAGCCCCCGCGACGGCTCCCTTTGGATGCGCCTCCGCGGCCCCTCAACACATGCTAACCACACATCCAGAGCTCCGTTCTGAAGGCCGTCATTTCCGAGTCCACTCCTCAGGGCGGCTCTGCCCCCTCGTTCAAGTTTGCCTGCAACAGCACCATCGTGCAGCACCTCGTCCCCACATCCGCTCTGAACAAGGCTCGTGGAGGCACCGAGACCAAGGAGGAGGAGCCTCACATTTCCACCAGCTCCGAGGCCACTGCCACCGACGGCAAGCCCCATGTTGGCCGACGAGGAATGCACAGCGCGACCGGCGCCTACTGGGACGAGAAGAAGGACGGCATGTGGACCTACAAGTTCGACGGTGGCGAGGGCAAGGGTCTTGACGTGGTCATCATGCTCATCTGGGTCGCCATCTAAACGACATGAAAAAAGAGCTGGGAAGCATAGAGCATCTGCCCTCGGGCCAGAGGGCATTCCTCCCGGGCATGGATAGTTCCAGTTCACCTACGGCGTTTAGGAACCTGGGAAGCGTGATATTGAGAATGTGAAGGAAATGAACGAGCTTCAGGTTATGCCATATGCCGACGATTGTGTTTTCGCAGGCCTTGGATGTACATATTCGCTCATGTTGACAATCTTGTGCCGCATTCGCTGGCTCGCTCCGTATTTTCTTCTTCTCGTTGTTTCTCCTCGCCAATTCCGTGCTCAGTGCCGTTCATGCCATAGCAATTCTCTTGCCACGCAGCCCTTGCTGTGAGCTGTTGCAGGGCCCACATTCCGGGTGTAAATGGGGAAACCGCAGGGAAATGCCATCTTATTTGGCGCCGTGTCTCAACGCAGCGGGCCAAGAAAATCTTCAAGGGGTCCATATAATATCTCGTTTCCCGCGAGCGGCCAGCAAATCTCGGTCACGAATCTGTACCGTGGCCCGCGCCTCCAGCCAAATGGCTATGCGGCGATGGGTGCTTGCTTACGTTTTCAGGAACCTGTCGCTCCAAACCGCCGCATTCTATTGGAGGTTCCCCCCTTTCAGCCGCCGGGGTCAGGCATCCAGGCTAGCTGCTGTTGTTCCCTGGCAGGTTTTTTTTTTTTTTTTTTTTTGGTCTGAGACCCTCATCGACAGCGGGCCGTATGCGAAAAATCCTTCACGGAGAGAGGGGGGTCACGCGACACAGCTCCAAGGCTGGTTCCTGCAGTCCTGTCAGGTTTGTTTGTGTAACAGGGCAGCCGGATCTGATTTGATATGCGTTGCATTTGCAGTGGGTTGAAAGTGGTTCTGTGTAATTGTCCGTGGTGACTCGATCCACCAGCATACCAGCGTAGATACAACAGGCGCGAAGAGTGGAAGTCAAGTCTTTCCCAATGACGCGGCCAAATACGGATTAAATCCAGATTTTCTCTATTTCCAAACTACTCCCAGGAGGCGGTTACAAGGTCAAATTTATCTCGTTCACCCCGGCTCAGATTCAGAGCTTGTTTCTGATGTTCAGGGTACGGCTGTCTAGGGTAGTTGACTTTCATCCTTGAATTCACCTGTTGCGAGAGGAAAACAGCGTCTTTCTTCTCTCTCGCATTTCTGCTTCGTTTTCTGGTCGTTATTTGTTTACTGTTCATCGCTTGGTATTTGTTTGTATGCTTGCACGTCCACTTGTTTACTTTCTATGTACGTCGTCTCTTGATCATGTCGTGCTTCAATATCTTTCAGCACACAACATTTCCTACACGTTGTAGAAACTTGTACCATCAATACATCGCACGAAAACGACACACGCGCATTGATACATAACTTGCTTCCCACTCGACAGAAACTCAGTCGAGTGCTATCAAAAAGTGCTTGATCGTCCAGTGGAGCCTAGACAATGGCAAGAAACTTCCATATTGCATGATCACCACACATTAATTAACCCACTTTATCAGTCTCTAGGGCCCAACTTACGCATATTGGTGTCTGCCCTGAGGACTGAACTAACATGTATACTACTGCAAGGCCCCCTCCCCACAGTATTGAGGCAATCCTGCTAAACATAAACCGAAAGGCAAAACCCCACATTCAACTGAGTCCATCTGCTTTGCGGATAACGAGAGCCGAGTAGTCAGTCTGCATATCTCAACCCTGACGCCACAACTCGACTGTTGTTTCCATTTTTCGACTACACTAAATAAACGTCAATGGGAAGGTTACTTGGGAGGTGGATTTGTCTAGACGCAAGGTACTGTACCACCACATATGCACGAGCGCCACGCCAGGATGAAGAGTATGTACATATACAACACACATGCATACATACTGCAGTGTCTACAATTCCGTACGTTTACCCGGCTGAAACCCATGGGCCGGGTGTACCGCCTGCTAGCCGATGCATGTCTGAGTAGAGTCATCCGAAATAGTAGCTTGATTCGAAAAGTGTGCGCCTGAATCGACCGGATCTCAAGCCACATTTGTCAACTGCACCTTCTGGTTGGGATGTCAGACCAGAAACACACGGTGGCATGCCAAACCTGGTATACCGAGAGACCTATCGCTGCAAGCCATCTCCAATGCGCATGTACCAGTGTCGGCTCGAAATGGCGGTCAGGTGAAGGGTAAGACAGTAGTTGAACCTTGACGTGTTGGCATCATGGCTGGCGCCGCGCACAACCAAGACAGCTGAATGGACAACGAGAACACTCCTGGGAACCGAGCTCTGCAGAAGACACAACTACCTGGCACTATTCTACTAAAGCGGACATGGAGATGTAGGCTTAGCTACCTCCCAAGTTAGGTAGTGCTAACCTACAAAGGCAATACTATCGAGAGGTACTTGGGGTACTTGGGGTACGGCATCAGGGACCAGGAGATTTAGCCACGTGATGATGTCAGGAGGCTGCTGATGCGGTCGGGTCCAGCCGGCAAAATTCGATGAGGAAGAATTTTGCATCCGGGTGTTCTCAATGCTTGGAAAGTGGGATGACGGCTTGCGACGGGCCGTCCCCGTCAGCCACGGGGTTGATGGGTGACAGCTGGTGGTGCTTGGGTGTGCCCACTATCCCGACAATCATCTAACTGGCTGCACCGGTTCGTCTGGCTGACTGCCTCAAAATCAAGCAGGCTTGAAAAAAGATTCCAGATTCGTGAATCTGCAGCACCCATCCGATTCATGGATCTGAGCAGCTCTATTTCGGCCCACAGAACGAGGATTCGCGCATGGCCATGGCCGATATCAGGCATGGCCGACGTGAATGCCGGCCGCAGGAGACGAGGTCCGCTCTTACGATCCAATTATGGCACCATGCACGCAGCTGCATGGCTTCTGGACCAACCTTCGACTGCGTGGGGGGAAGTTTTTTCCCTGGTGAATGGCCAACGACTTTGCCTGCCACCCTTCGGATCCGACGGTGGAGCGTTGGGCTGAAGACAATCAAGTTGACGGGAGACGGAATGGCACTAGGTTAATGCAGCTGCGGATGCGACGAGATGAGATGTGACGGCCTTGAATGGCAGCCAAAGACAGGGCATGACACGGCGTGGCAGCGTGGATGCATGGGCGGCGGCATGATGGATGGGCGGTTGACTCGCGGAACGGGGACCAGCATCCAGGTTCAGCAAGCCAGCCGCCGTGAGTGACCACGCACCCGTTCCCCTCGGGTTCCCGAAACAAGTCGGGGATTCCGAGTTGTGACTAATGACGCGCGATGTGACGAAATGTCTCAGGGTCCCGGGCGGGAAAGATTGGGAAGCGCTGCCAGCCTCCTCCTCCTCACCGAGGAGATCATTGCCTTGTTGCACATCAAAGGCGATGCCCTCAAGACGGAGACGGCAAACGACGTAACAGTTAAAAGAAAAGGATCCCCGTACTGAAGATCGGGGGCCCGCTTAAGGCGGGGCTCACCGGCCCGTTAGGCTTTCGTGGTGAGATGCATAGTCTCCAGAAAAGGCTCCAGAATGACGACTGGCGTGCTCGCTAACGGTTCCTCAACGAGCGCATTCCTGTGCAACTCGAACTCGGTTCTGGCCTCGGCCGTTGTGGTCTATGCTGCACCTCGTGGCCGTCCATGACTTGGGGAGAGGCGTTGGAGGCATCACCCGGCGCCGTGAGCTGAACGAGACTCTGGCACTCTTGCTGCGGGATTGCCCGGGCTGAATCTGGACCTGGGAGTGGACGGAGCCGCATTCGTCTTTGATTTCAAGGCTTGGGGGCGGCCTGACCGGGGTCCTTCCACATGACCACCTCGTCGACACGGTGAATGACGGCCGAGAAGATGGGAAGTGGTGCCCCGTCATACGATGCCGAATCACGATATATGGCCGGCCCGGAGGGAGAGCTGTCAAGGCCAAACGTCTTTCCCCAGACGCCGCGCTGATGGGTGTGGAAGGGTCCAGGTTTGGACATGTCCCGGCTCTCTGTTTGGCGCTCGAGTCATGCCCCGGCATGCGCGGCAATCAAGCAAAGACAGGCCCAAGCCGGAGTCGCCTTGTCAGATGCCGCTGCTCTGTGCCTCGCACTAGTTAGGTCCAGTTAGCTAGCTTATCATGGATGCGTTCTTGGCTGCTGCTCAAGGGACTCGCCCCCTGGTGACGAGATCTCGAATTGGCCCACGATGGGGCCCGGACCCATCACACCACCCACCGCTCGGTTTCCGACCGGCTCCTGGCCAAATCGTCAAGTCTTTATAACCGATGAGCGTCGCCACTCGCCAGCTTGGCCTGCATCTCGATCGTCATTGTCAACCCCGACTTCGACTTATACCCGCTGAGTCTGCCCATGAGTTCGCTAGTGAGGATCTCATACAGTCAGTCGTCCAACAGCCAACTCCGTAACAGCATCGTCAACGTAACTTGAAATTTACCAAATCCCCCCTTTGGCGCGAACCGTCACCGCTTCCTGATCAACTATAAACTCTCTGGACGCGACGGTTACCAGCACTGCGATTTGACTCACACCGAATTGACACCTCGGATACCAACCGCCAGCCACCAATCACACACACGCATACATACATACACCAACTCGTCCGCCAGTGAATCACAATGGTGCAGGTTCTGGCTGATCCCGCCATTTCTCCAAACGGAGTCCTGGCACACGAAGGGTCTGAAGGCGCACTGGTGAGGCGACCCAGCCTCGGCCGGACGGATTCAAACTCAACCATCATGTCCCGCGAAGAACACGCGCAGCGCATGCGGGAATTGAACAAGAAGAGAGCAATGATGAAGACGCCGCGACGAGGCTGGTCCATGACAGACTACCAAGGCGATCAGCAACCGCCACAGCCAGCTTACACGCCTTCCTCCAAGGTTGAGCGGCCAAACCAAGCTCCCACCATCCCGGAAAACGCGCCGTGGCCAGCCCCTTCTGAGCCTCAAACTCAAACCCCACCAGCTCCAGCCCAGGAGAAAACCACAGAACTTGCGCGGCGACCCAAGCTTCCTCCTCCACGCCGCTCCTACTCCGTCATGGACTACGAACCAGTTCCCCCAGGGCAGCCGCAGCCGCCCAAGGACCACACCATCCTGGACCTCCCCTCGGAGCTGCACTACGCCATCTTCGACTTCCTCGACCCCATCGACAGCGTCTGCTTCGGCCTCACCAACTCCAACTTTTACGAAATCCACCGCAGGATGCACGGAACCGTGCCCCTCTCCAGCCGATACTCGGGCCCCAACGACCTCGAGTGGGCGTGGCGCGGCTCCGGGCCCCTGATTCACCCCAAGGAGCGCAGCACCGCCCCCGAGAGCGCCATCGAGCAGATGCGCGTCAAGGGCCAGGTCTACTGCCGAAAGTGCGGCATCTCCCGCTGCGAGCTGCACCGCCACCTGAAGGAGTGGATCGGCGAGGGCTACGAGTACTGCTCCATCAAGGACATGTACAGCATCCCCGCCCCCGAAGGAGCCAAGGACTACTGCTACATGAAGTCGCCCAAGAACCCTCACAGGTGCGGGCGCCACGGGGGAAAGAAGGTGGCGACGCAATAAACCCGACCTGGGCCAACCAGAAAGAAAAAAATTATATGACGTCGGACGATGATACGAGAATGAGAAATAAGGGTCTGGGCACGGGCATTCCGGTATTTGGGACTGCAATCAATTTCTTGCAGATGGTTTAATCTTTTTTTTTTTTTCTGTCTTTCGTCTCTGCTATATTATTACCCTTGGGCTGGAACTTGGGGGGAAGATGTATATCAAGAACCAAACAATGAGAATACTGGTCAACAAAGGAAAAAAAAAACACACACACAATGTATATCCATCAACCACTGGCTCGTGGTTGTCAACAGGAAATTGGGGGGGAACGGAAAGGGAAAGGGAAAGGGAAAGGGGGGGATCAATTGGAATTTGGGAAAAGGAACCATAGCATCGATTCCATGCCCGGTAATCAGCTTGAATAGTGCAGTGAATGCAAAATTGCAAACTTTGGGTTTTTAGTCTTGTATCAATGCAAACAAAGGTCATTCATCCACGTCCTCGTTCTTTTCGATGTTCTCTGTGGCGGCCGAGTCTAGATGAGGCTGCGGGTGGTGGGGGGGACGAGTGACAATGTTGAAACCAGGTTTCACCCCAAGACAACACACACACATGCACTTGGCCTGCCCCTCTTCTCTCTCTCTCTCTCGCCCTCTCTCTGTGCCTGCCTGGGACAGTGTCTTGGCGGAGCGGGACAACCGTGGCTCCCTTTTTTCCCCCTCCTTTTTCGTCCGTGTACGTTGGTTGTCCCTTGCATTGTCAAACCCGAGGACGGGGGGGGAGGGGAGGCGTCTATCCGAGACGCTTCTCTCCGCACATTACGTCTTTGACGTGCGTCGAAGCGCGGGGGCCCTGAGCTTAAAAAAATGAAATTGGCATTTATTTCATGTACATGTCGACGACCGAGGACCCTGTCTCCGGTTTATAGTTTCTTCATCCGCTGTTACGTCATACGTGGCATGAGATTTATTCACCTCCAAAGGAAATCAACATGGGCTCGGAGACACGGGGGAGGTTCCAAGATTTGGTTGTTCATCAAGCGGTACGCAGCCCTTCATTTCTGTTTCATTCTTCTTTTTGCTGTAAGCGTACACATTTCCAACAAGGCATTCCAAACAAAACCCTTTCAACGGGCCGGTTCCGTATTCCTTTCGCCGCCGCCCCCTTTTGCCTCCTGACAAAAACCGCTGTGTGCACAAAAATGTATGCAACAAGATTGTGAAAAAAAAAGGACAGAGACAAGAAAGAAAAAGAAGGACAGAGAAGAGAAAATGACGATAAAGTAGTTGTCCAAGCCACATTTGCCCTGCAACCCACCCCCCTGCATATAGTCCGCCGCCCACATTCATCCTCACGTAGGTTACCCATGAAAAAAAAGCCGAAAAACGCCGTGTGGTCGATAGTGTTTGTCTCCGAAAACGAAATAATCCCATCTAATCCTGATTTGGTGTACAAGAACGCAATCAATGCCTTTGCGTTAGGGGGGAGGCGGAAGAATAATAATACTAATAACGCCGCATCCAGAAAAAAAAAAAGCCGCCGCCACCGCCGCCACCCACCCTTTTTCTTGTTTCAGTCTGTTACTGGTAGCATAAAATAAAAGAGTTCAATAAGATGGATGGAAAGAGTGAGAGAGAGAGAGATAGAGAGAGATGGAGAGGAATGATGGGAGCATCGCGAAATCATCAAATATTCTTCCACTCGGGCTCACACTCTCCCTTGGCCTCGATCCACTTGTTGATGCCATCGACGAACCATCCGCTGGTCCATCGGTCCTCGACTTTGTCTGCAACGCGTGGCTTGCCGAGCTTGAAGCTGCGGGCGATGCAGCACGTGTTCTTGTGGAAGCGCCACTGGAAGCAGCGGCGCTCCTTGTTCCACTCCATGTTCTTGGCCTTTTCCTCGTACACCTTCTGTAGCAGCGCGAAGCGCTCGCCGTCGTTCTCCATGGCATTGTACAGGTCGTTGGGGATGTCGAGCCCGGCCGAAACGCACACCTTGGAGCAGTGCTCGGGCGACGTGTGAGCCATGCGCTCGTAGTTGTTCTTCTTGTCCTCGGCCTTCTGGCGGCTCCTCTCGTGGTCGCTGGCCATTGCCTGGGCTTGCTCGTCGGGCGCGATGAAACACTCGTCCTCCGAGAGGTTGTCGTATTGGTCCCGCTGGGCGACTAGCTTGGGGCCCATGAAGGCATGGTACATTTCCCTAATTTGCACGATGCCCTATTTTCGACTAGCGTTAGCCGTGCTTCTCTTTTTACTTTTGTTGGATTGCGCATCGCAAGGTTCAGTACTACTCACCGTCTTCTCGCGGGTCTGCTCGTAGTGCCACGCAGAGCTGACCTCTTCAGAGTTCATGTGGTGCATGGTCAACAGCGGCTCACACCAGTGGCCGTGCCCGTACGGCAGCGTGTTGGGCTTCTCGCCGTTGAACATGGGATGCGCCTGCTTCACGAGGGCGCCCGTGTCGTTAACGGCGAGCGCCATGAGGTAATCTCCACAGCACTCATGGGGGGCCATGACATCGTACTTGTGCGCCAGGTCAGGAGTCGAGGCCATCAGCCTGACCGTCTCGCCCGAGATGACGTAGCCGCTGCCTCCGTGGGCAAAGGGCATGTTCTTGAGCAGGGCCACGCTTCCAACGTAGGGGTGCTGCTCGGGCGTCACCTTGTTCTCGAGCCAGTAGATGAGGTTGGGCCAGAAGACGTAGCTGTCGGCCTCGGCGAAGACGTACCACTTCTTGTTTGGTCGCATCGCCCACGTCTTCTCAATCATGTGGAGGAACTTGTACTTGTCGAGCTCCCACCCGCCTTTCATGTCGCTTGTGCAGTCCACCTGCGACACCGGGCAGCTTGCCTGGGCGTTGTAGAGATCGAATTCCATTAGGCCTTGCTTGACTTCTTCCTTGACATCCGCGAGGACGTCCATGACGTGGTAGTTTCCAACTGTTTGTTCCTGTCATGTTTTGTTAGCTCCGTGCCGGCGCATGCTAAACCGTGCTGGTTCTCTTCTTCGTGATGAGCTAGAGGCGTTGGCGGCGCGCGGCTGCAGGTGCAGATGCGCCAGCGGGCATGACGCGCGGCCAGCTGGAATATCACCCGCGCGCCACCAGAGAGAGAGAGCTGGACCTCGAGCACAGCTGAATTGAATCGTACACAGGGGCGGCGGAACTCACCAAATCAGAAAACAGGAGGAAGTCGTCGATGCACTGCAGGCTGGTGAGGAGCTGAGTGGGCAGCTTCTCAAAGGATTCCGTGGCTCCGGTCTTCATGACAAGCGTGACGTTGTTGAGGGCGGGGAAGCCATCGCATGCCGACTTTCGAGGCCCGGGGAGGTAGAGCTGGTTGGGGTCGGTGGGATTTTCGTGGAGTTGTTGGTCCTCTGCAGGTGATGTCTGGTCGTCGTTGGTGGACTTGTCGCTATCCTCGTCCCCATTCGTGGAGTCCAGGGGCACGTCTACCTGAAGCGTCTCCTCCTCCTCTTCGGGGTTGCCCTCGCCGTCGGGCGTCTTGTCGTTGTTGTTGCTGTTGCTGGCGGCCGTCGTGTGGCTCGCAGCAGCAGCGGTGGTGAGCCCGGCGACGACATTGGCGGTGGGGGTGCCGTGGTGGGCGACAGCGGCGGGCTTTGTGGATTCGGAATGCGAGAGGACATCGTGGCCCAGGTACTTGGTCAGGTGGCTGTAGATTCCGGAGGCGTCATGGTCGCTGAGCTGGTAGAGGGGCACGAGAAGCAGCAGCAGCAGGCCGAGAACCGTGAGAGAGATGAGCTTGGTGCGCCGGGGCGAGCTCCAAGCGGAGCCAAGGTCGATACTCATGGCAGCCGAGTTGGAGTATTAAATGAGTGTAAGACCAATGCGATACGAGTGTGGGTTAGAAGAAAAGAAAGGAAAGGAACGAGAGGGCGAAACGGGGGAGGGGGAGGGGAGGGGAGGGGATTGAGGAAGAGAAGGAGGAGGGAAGTAAACCGGATGGACGCGCAGGTGCACCATTAGAGTACTTTTACAGAATCACGTTTCAAGAGTTTTGTACCGACCGCGAGAGCTGCCACCAACCCAGCGACGTGTCGATTCAAAGTCCCCACAGACAAGCCTCTTCCTCTGTCTCCTTGCTGGGCCAGTGTGGAAGCGCCGCCCACGAAGCCGGACGAACCGATAGGCAGCATCTCCGCATATGGTGCAAAGCGGGAACCTAAGTGGGTGCCTACTCAGGCGCGCGACTCAGGGGTGCCCAGGGAAACCTCCGGCCCTAGTTGGAGATCGCTGTCTGTCTCTTCAGCGCTGCTGTGAGCAATACAGGGCCAGCCTCGCACTGGAACCCGACGCCGGGGTGACGAACTGGCAAGGAAACTAAAATATCTGGCAAGGCTGCTGCTGGTGCTCCGCATGGAGAGAATACGCTCATGCGACATCTATTACAGGGCGGCCAGTCTGTTCCAGGGGACGACTCAGAGCCTAGAGCTGGTGGTGTCCGCAGAAGGAATATTTTCTTGCTTGCTTGCTTGTTTGATTGACTGATCGATAGCATAGCAGTGCTTGATCCCAGCTTGCGCACAGCGTGCAACAAACTCAAAGGCTCGCATTCTAAATTGATTGCAATCTCATTTACTCGAGTGGCACTACAAGGCCAGAGCCTGCTCGCCCAAGCCATTGCAGAGACAGAGAGCGAAAAATAAAAGAATCTCACTCGCACGCACACAGCCGTGCTCATGGTGGACCGATCCAGGTATTTGGCGCAACGGTGCCAAATCCTTCAAAACGCGATGACGCTTTAGCCGCAGCCTTAGCCAGGCCCGCCTGGGATTCAATTGCTGGTTCCTGCGAGGGCACAGTGGCAACCCTGTGGGGCTTGCAGTCCCCCATCCCCATCACATCCCCCCCTCTGAGACGAGACCCCTGAGGAAAATCCTTCGCGGAAACGTACCAGAAGGCGCAGCTGCACGCCATGGACCGTCAATCCCCAACGCTGGGTGAAACTCGCACACATTTTCCTCATGCTGGCCCGTCGAGTAGCTAGCGAGCGCCCGCGCCCCTGACGGATGCAGCGTAGCCCTGGCCTCGTCCGGCTCGTATCTGGGGCGGTGACGGATGCGTCTGCCAGGCCGCCCAATCTGACGGCTCTCTTCGTATCGGTAACCCGGCCCACACTCGCCTAGCCCTCGCACGGAATGCTCTGCCAAACTCAATAGCTTGCCTCCTCGCCGCGTCGGGCCGTATCTGCAGCTGTTCCGTTCGCCCAGTGGAATGGTGCTGAGCAGCAACCTCAATTTCATTATCGAACCTTGCCGCGTTGCTTTGCGAACCTGAACCCGGTTCGAACGTGCCGAAATGGGATATTCATGTATATCTATTTATGTTTACATCCCGGGCGCAATTTCCTTGAGAAAAAGCTTGTTGGCTGGAGGGTGCGCATCGTCATATTTGTCGCAGCATGGTGGACCGCACCAAAGGGGGGATTTGCACTGTACAGAGAGCATCGAGAGCCTCTGGGGGCAAAAGGCTGTGGCCCAGCCTAGAGGAGCTGAAACGGCCTGTCAAAGTAGTCGTCATGGTCCTTCCCCCCTTGTCAGCAAAAGTGGGGGGACATATTTGGGGGCGAATTTGGCAATGGGACACAAGACTGATCAAAGTGTCTGTCTGGACCGGACATGATCTGACTGACCTTCGACTCTTTCCAGCAATTTTCATTTCCTGTCAGTCATGCATTTTGCAGTAGAATTGAGCCTCGGTTTGATCAAGCACCGTTGTGAATCTGCCCTTGCTGTTGATAATGATGTGAGACCTTTATCGATCTGGACATGGATTGCGTCCTGTCACGTTTGATGTGCCAATAAGGTTGTGGGGACCCAATTGATGGCTGTGTGGTTCAATTTTTCTTGTATGTGCATCGTGAAAGACATATGCACGCACTTGCACCGTTTTTTTGTTACCACGTGCGGGAGCCAGACCCAGTTGTTCAAAACGGCCAAGCCTCAATTGCTTGACCACTTGGACCTTCAAACTGAACCTGGTCTTAGAGTTGAGCCGCTAGTATCTGGGCAGACAGGTGCAGACAAGAAGAGATCTTTGCAAACCTGGTGCAATTTATCGCTGACATGTAAGACGGGCTTGAGTGTACGTGTATTCGGTTTCGTATTCATGTGCCAAGCCCGACGGCCAGGAGAAGCGCGGATGCAGAATCCTTCGCTGCGACAGTGAGTGGTAACAATGCGTCGCGGGCCATCTTGCTTTCTCGAATCCTTCGTATCTCCCTACCTTATTCTTCCCTTTTTGCAGGTGGAGCCAATGACAAGCCGCGGCTTGCTTGCTTCCGGAATAAGCTTACTCCAGGTCAAGCCACGCTGGCCTTGGCTTCGGGTTTGGCTTCAGCCTTTGTTTTACAGGGCATTGACTGGATTGGGGGTCCGGATAATTGGATTGCACGAGGCAGGGCCGTAAGCCGGCAAGCGAGCGAGCAGTTTTGGGCCGGGAGGCGGGAGGGCTGAGCCTATCCCCTTCTGGATGTCTTGGCAGCTTGGCAGCCTCGACGGCGCAGGATATGGCGACAGGGATGACGTCGGGATGGGTTTCTAGTTTGAATTTCTATTTTTTTCTCTCTCACCATCTTTTGACTGAGTGAGTGACAGGCTTTGGGTTGAGATTATGTGCACCCACCATTGGAAGGATGCACACATCAACTAGGTAACATATGATTAGAAACAAAAAAAAAAAGGAGGCTGACAAAGGGTTTAGTCTGACAGCTACCAGGAGAAGTCATGATAAATGCTGCACGCAAGTGGGGTGAGTTATTCTAGCACTAAGCATTTGCTTACCTCGATTTGCCTCAAAATCCGAGCAAGCATACATGCCTGCCACGTAATGCGATATTTACAAACAGCCAGAGGAGAAACGCTGGTCACTAAGTGCCTGGATAACTGCCGGCAGCTCAAGTATCTGCTGCTCCTTCTATTCTGAGCTCTCGAGGACACGTTGGTAGCTCCCGAATCAATCACGGCGCGTAAGACTAGGCTAGATTGGGCGAGAGACGCTTCTGGGCAATGCACACGCTCAATGGCAGTTGACTGGGGGTGGTTGATTGATAATATATGGATACTATCTACTATCTACTCCTCCTCCCACTACTACAAACTGCCACTATCTTGGATGGGCCCCGGCGTGCGAAAGCGAGGACAGATCGACGCAACGGCACAGCAACTCGGTGAACTCTGAACTCTGACGAGTCGAGACTGGTGCCTGCTTGTTGAACCCGTCGTCCCTCGACTGGCCAATGGCCGGGCTTACCTGCGATCTCGGGCGATCTCCCTGTCGTTTCTAGTCCTCTTCATCGTGGTTACATTGCCTGCATGGAGGCGTCATCGCATGCATGCTAGCGGTTGAGTCCATGCAAGCAACCGAGACGGCAACAGACGGTCAAACAAACACCCTGCAAGTTTCCCGGTGTCGGAGAAACTCGTCCCCTTCTCCCCATCGATCGTGCGCGTTTTGCATCAACGCTAGATGGCAGCCAGGAAACAAAGCCAAACAGGAAAATTGGCGACGTGCCAAGGTGGAAAAATGAGAGCCGGGAGTGTCAACTTTGGGCCCCCCATATGCCAAGTAAAGCCGTCTGCTATCGGATGCCGAAAGAGCTGTTTTATGCCCATCACCCCGCCTGCTCCGCCCTTTTCACCAAGCGCACTTTGCGAAGCACGGCATCCCCCTGCACCTCTTGCGCCATTCTCCCAAGGTGGCACCCAGAATCACCCATCCTCAGTCCTGGTTCGCCCTTTCGGTTTCGGCACAAGCCCCCCGAAAGCCAAGCAAGAGCCGCGATGGGAGAAGGGAAGGGAAAATGTGTTGAAAAAGGGCCAATGACGGGCCCCCGCCCCCGCCGCCCTCCCCGCTCCGAGCCGTAAAAAAAAAAAAAGAAAAGAGGAAGAAAAAAAAGACCGGAGTCTTAAGCCATGCACGCCATCGACCGGACAGTTTGAGGCCAGACAAGCCAGAGTAGGCAGGCGGCTCTTGGCCGAATGACGAGCAGATAAGGCTTTGTCATCGGGGGTTTCATTTTGGAAGCCGTCGAAACAGATGTAATTTCGATCGCCGGGGCTGAGGCTGTCATGGATGCCATCTAGAAGCAAAGCATAGCAAAGGAAAAAACTCTATATCTCGATAAAACAATGGTTCCCTCTGGTGCTGTGCCGCGCATCCCGGCCAGGACAGGCACGAAAAAAGCGAACACACTTCGGCGAGTCCACTCTTCCCAAGGTTTCCCTGGGAGCCTTTATCGCGCGCCGCCCACTTTGATCCCGCTGCTAGATCCAGATGGGCGTCGCTAGTCCTTCCTTGCAATCGGGCGCGCAACCAATTGGTCATCACCAATGCGCCATGCTCCGTCGATGCCCACGTTTCTTCTTTTTCTTCGATATACGGAACCTGTCCGTTCTCCTCCTCATCACTTGGCAGGCGGTCTGCCCGCTTCCCTTTAAATATTCCAGGCCGGCCTGCTTCTTTTCCTTCGCCGTGACCCGATCTCGACCCTGGTTCTGCATCCGCCATTCGAGCCCACCCTCAACAGCCCTCTCCTTCCTTCCATACCTCCTCGCCCCCACTCTGCCGCGATAACCCGTGGGAGCCCGAGATCTATTATTCATGATCACCCTAGCGGTATCGGACACTCGGGGGTTGCATACCCATGATTTCTAAATCAACAACGAATTAAAAACAAAAAGAAGACGAAGAAGAAAAACACCATTCGCCAACATCACTCGATTTCCAGCCATCTCGACGCACTATTCCAATCGATTTGGTCCAGACAGTTGAGAGATATTGTCCATTCCTGCGGCCGCAGTCCGAGCCGCAACCTCGATAGATATGGCGGGCTTGCCACAGCGCTGCCATGCGCCAGTACAGACGAGCGCAGTCGTCGTGCTTGGTGCTGCAAAAGGCCCTGCGATTCCTCCTCCCTCGCCGCCAACGCCTTCCATTTCCACGCCAGAGAACGGCTTCTGCGAACCCATAGACCCCTTGAGTCTCGACAATGACCTTCGAGCCGAGCAGCAAACGAGAGACCAGCGACTCAGGGATGGCATCCACGTTCTGAACACAGAGGCACTCGCCCTCAGGAACCTCACGAAGCTGTACGAGACTGACCCCATCGCCCGTGATGGCTTCAACAAGTCGGTCCAAGCCATCACGCACCAAGAAGCCACAAAAGGGAAGCTGGTCGTGATCGGAGTCGGAAAGTCGGGGCACATTGGGCAGAAGCTGGTGGCCACGTTTAAGAGCCTGGCTATCCATGCCGTCTTCCTTCACCCCACCGAGGCCCTTCACGGGGACCTCGGTATCATCGGACCCAATGATACGCTCATGTTCATCACCTATTCGGGCAAGACACAAGAGCTCCTCATAATGCTGCCCCATCTAGACAAGTCGCTTCCTGTGATTTTGTTAACGTCACATACCTCTCACGAGACATGCGAGTTCATCAAGCACCGTCCTGACACCATTCTTCTCCCAGCGCCCATCCCAGAGCCTGAGAAGATCTCATTTGGCGTTTCGGCGCCGACAACGTCAACAACCGTAGCACTTGCCCTCGGCGATGCGTTGGCCATCACAGCTGCGAAAGAACTCCACACCAGCGTTTCTGCCGTGTTTGCGGTCAACCACCCTGGAGGAGCCATCGGAGCCGCAGCGAGACGTCCTCGGACCATTATAGATCTCGCTGTTCGGTGGGCTGATATTCCACTGGCGGTGGAGGTCGGGGACGACAGCCTCGGCGTGGACCTTCTCCGTGCTGGTTATGATTCCCCCACGGGGTGGGTGCGCGTCAATGATTGTGTCGTCTCCCCGAGCAAAATCCGTCGTCTTGACAAGGAAGACCTCAGCCGCCGCTTGGCAGACGTAGCGGGCCTTCTCATTTCCAGACCTCAGATGCTGGCTCTGTCGTCAGATACGAGCATTCGCCAGGCACGTGCCATGATGGAGAGCTATCAATCGTCGCCGACCGACGACGAGGTTGCCTGTGGGCCAGACTCGGTTGTGGCGGTTATGGAGAGGGGAGAAATCGTTGGCGTTTTGGAAGTTGGTCAAGTTGTGGATCACAAGGAGGGATAGGGCCCCGGGGAGAGGATGGGGGCGCGAGCAAGTTTTTGCTCTCAAAGTACTCCGGAAGGGGTCGTTGTTATCTCCTTTGTCGTCTCCCTCGGCCAAGTAGAGCCTTGCGGGACCGGACAGCGTGATATGCATTGTCAGCGTATGCGGTTGGTTATGGGCCGCACATTGCACATTGATCGATTGAAGTGCTCAATCGATATGGGCAATACCTTTGGGTTAATCCCGCATCGTGGCGATTTTTTTCCTTTCCTTTTGACGGCGTATAGAATTATGAATCACCGTTGACCTCTCCCCCTGTTGGCTGGGGAATTCTACCAACACATGCTCTTGTACTGATTCGATGATGACCATGTCGTAAAGACGAAGTGGGTTTCACCAACCCGACACATGCCTCTGCCAAGCCGTGTAACAACTAGACCGTAAACGTTGAGATAAGGTTGAGCTCGATGTGATAAGGACAATGTTCAGAGCCCACCGCCTCTGGTCTCGACCTGGCGATGAGTGAGGGAGGGTCTAGCGGTTAGCTTGGGCTGCAATGTTGGTTCCCTTCCTCCATTCGGAATGTCTTGAAGCGGGTCGATCTTTATTCTTTTACGTCCGAGAAACTGTGACCCCGTCCCAGCCGCGTGTAATGTCTCACCGTCCCAGACTTGCGCGCCACATCCCGCTGACTCGTGCAGGGCTAGGCAAGCGCACAAGATCTGTCACGTCCCTTCCTCGGATGCAGGGGAATGCTGCGGATGGGTGGGAGGGATTCAGGGCCCCCCTTCGCAGGGCCCTCTGCCGGCTTTTGGGTTGCGTGATGGACGAGGGTGTGTGTTCGGAGTGGAGGGACCCTGATGCAGGAGGCTGATTTAGGGAATGAAGCAATTTTGAGCCTCGACTGGGATTGGAATGCTGCCGAAGCCATTCCCGCCCGCAGCATCGAGGAGGGTCACGCGACCAGGCAATCACGGCTGAGGGATCACCGCATCTTGCGACTGGGGACCATGTCAAATCGGGCTGGGGTGGCGTACTTTGGCGTACTTTGGCGTTCGCTCGCCTCCTGCAGGTCTCACGCTGTCCCAAGAAGTGCATGTGTCGCGTGCCCTTTTGCTGAATTTTCCCTTGCCGGCGCCAGAAAGTAAAAAAAACCAAAAAAAACAAACAGCCGTAGCAAAACCTTGGTTGGACTGCCGTGCCGTGGGTGAACGTGATCTCTTGCCTCGTTGAGGTGACTGACCTGCCTAACTGGGGAAGTTCCCGCGAAGCATATCTTAGCGACCGTTCTTGTCGCCGACGTCTGGAGATGCGGGCGCGATGCAGGCGATTGAGATACGATACACGGCCAGTGCGTTAGGCCTCGAGCAGCATGCCAGCCTACCCTGCCCCCATGCAGCCGGCGTTGACCTGCCCTGCCCTAGCACAGACACACGGCAATGTCAAAAAGTCTCAGCGCACCTCGGCGCTGAGTGACACACCGTTTGCCCTGATGGCGGAATGGGATGGTGGCAAGTTGTCGCTCCCAGCGTCTGCCAGGTGGAGGGGGGAACGACGGGCCGCGACTTGGCTGACATGGGTTTTGTGGATCTAGTCCTCTGGCTCTCACCTGCAGAATTTTAAGCTTGCGCTTCTCCAGACCGAGAGCTGATTTCCAGCAAGAGGGGCCGGTGTAGGTTGGAACTCATGACAAATGGTTTCTGTCTTGTACATTGCGGCGCACGGGATGGCGAGACGACGGGGTGCACTCTTTTTTCGGCAGCACTTTTCCTTCTTGTGGGACTGATTTTTTTTTCGGTTCTATTTCGTATTTCATTTCTAGTGTGGCTGTTGGCCTTATCACCGCTTCTCTCAATGTGGCCGGCGGGGATATTTGGATGCGCGACGTGCGAAATTATTACCCAATTTGAATATGGAGCGAAGGAAGTCGTTGCCTTTGCGCTGGGTCAATCGCAAGGAACGCCTCAGTTACGTCGTCACCAAGGATGGATCTCCATGTGGATTTGGGGCAGCAGGAATCAGCCTCCGAGTGAATGCCCGTGGAAGTGGGTGGCCGTCTAATATTTCGAGCCGGTCCGTGAGTGGCCACACCGTTTTCTTACGCTTCGGCTTCTCGTAATGAGTCACCGTTCCGGAACGGAATGATTTGCCGCTGGTCCGTCAATCCGGATGCATCGTCAGTGGGCACAGCCAAGGAGATCTCACGATGGGGCCTTGATGGGCAAGAATAGATTGAAATCTTGGCTTCTTGGGGATGCTCGTGCATCGCTAGCCGGTGGAGGTTGCTCCGCTGTTGGATGACTCCGCTGGACCTCGAACTCCGCCGTAAGTGCAAGGAACCTATGGAGGCATCGTGAGTGGTCGGGGGACGAAATTTGCAGGCAGACGCAATGTGAGTGGCTGATAGACCCGGGTTCCTGTCACCCCCGGGCTTTGATGGGCTACAAAGGGCGGGACGGTGCCCTGACCTTGAGCAGACGTCGGCGACGCTGAGCCAGTCAATGTCCCATGTGCTCGGCGTCGACACGGGCAATGACACCTTGGAATTCCCACTGGATTTCAGATAAGCAGCGGCGCATTCGCATGTAAAAAAAAAACGCTGCTCCATTGCGTGCGTAAGTGCATAGCTGTGGGCAGCACCGCAGGGTGCCATGACATGGTATGTCAGGATATGAGATGGAAATGTCGCTGGAGCCGGACGACAAGGAAGACATCAGTGGCGGGAATAAAAATGGGCATTATCCGTAGATCATTCCGCGACAGGCCAGTTTGACGATGGATTTCCATAGAACCACGTTGAATGCCCTTGGAGAAGTCTCGTCAAAATGCTGGAAATGTCTCCATGTTGGGGTTAGGATCCACCGCTCGGTCAGCGTTCAAGGCAGTCAAGCACGTGTGCTTCCAGACCCAGCTTGCATTGTGCCCGGCTTGCACCCGTGGCCTGGTACGAGCTTCGACTCCTCGGTGGCTCGGGCTGCGGGCCCGTCTGCTGCGACAGGGGTGTAATAAACGGGGGAGACTGTGAGTTTCGACCGGAACTTGGGGATTGGGATGGCATTACGGCAATTCAAGTCCAGTTTCGGATCACGTCGTCCGTCTGGACCCCCTCCGCATGCTTGGGAACTGTGCGTCAACTGCGCCAATACGCCAACTACGCCCAATGGGCCCTCTGGAGCCTCCATTGTGGTCCCCTTCATGAGCCTTTGAATGGAGCTCTCGGCGATATCACCAATGTAACATGACGCCTGTGCCACCTGTTTGATCGCGGGTCGCATGCATGCCCTGCCCAGTCTAGAATTCTGGCCTCGAGACGAGACGACAGCCTCTCCTGGCTCCTGGCTCCTGGCTCCTGGCTCTTGGCTCCTGGCCGAGATTCTTCCTGGTTAGCAGCTCGCGAGCGGACAGACATGACCCCTGCGATGCTGGTGCGCTTCTGGACCTTTGCTCGCCTTCCAAGTAGCGCCCCATTTTCCAATTGCTTGCGTTAGCACTTGCATGCATCGGAACCGCGGATCCGTTCGTGGAGCCAAACTCTTCTTGGAATGGGGTCTCGGTTTCGCCAAGGTAATGAATTCACTATGACTGCGTATGCAAGCCGGTATGAGGGAGAGGGTGTGTTGCGGGAGGACCGCTGGGCTCTGACCGCTGGGGCCAGAGTCGGATTGTCCCAGGTTGTAAACAATCAGCCACAGCGTTGCAAAGTGCGCTGCAAATGGCGTTGGGTGTAGATAAGACGCACGACGTCAGTGATAGTGCTTTTGCTCGCGGACGGCATTGGATTGGGTCCGTATCAGCGGCCAATGCAGGATTGGATGGCACATTGAGTACTTGCCCGCTGGAACATGCTTCGAGATAACATACCACATGCACATGCCGGGCCTCGTAATACGCGGCGCACAACATGCGCACGCACAGAGTGATCATCGACACATGCCTTGACCGGGGAATTTGTAACCCCCCATCGACTCCGCTGTCGTTTAGTTGGGACTTTTTTTTCTGTTTTTTTCCCCCGTCGCAACATCATCGGAGCTTTCTTTTTTGGTCTGATCTGGCTGGTTCTCCCCCCTGTCCTTCCCTGCCCTTCCGGGTGGCTGTCAATTGGTGCTTGGCAAGCAGCTTGATCTTGTGTCTTTTTTCTTCTTTCATCTCGCAATAGAAGCATTTGGGTACGGAGGCCACACAGGCCCAAAAAGCTTAACTGGCAGGCCATGACATGACAGGAGGGCCAGCAGGAGAAGCTTCTGCTAGCGCTGGGACCGGCGTTGCTGGGAAGACAGGACGACATGCAGCTGGCTTGATGCTTCGGCGTTCCAGCCCTGGTGTGTGAGGATGAAGAAACGCATCAACTAAGCTGGACCCTGTCGCCGTCGTGGTCGTTGTGTTGGGTAGACACCTACTACGTTCATTTAGCCCGGCCCCCGGAAGGTTCCCTGTCGAGGGATGGGGCGCCTGGGACCCAGTGGGTGACATCCGCAGTATCCAGAGCGGCATTGGGCAAGGATGCAGCGTGTTTGGAGGGCCTTTTTTATTTTATTTTTTCTTTGCTTGCATCGGGAGGGTGGGACCGGGGACGGGAATGGAGGGGCTGTCGAGGGGTTCTCATAGGGCCTGAGACAATGCTAATGTGCGGCTTGGCGGCGGCACGGGTGAGTTGATAAAGAAAAGAGTCGAAGTGCCGAGGTGACGTGCTGCGTGAGCGTCCATGTAGAGAGTTCAATTGGGTTGTGCGGTGGCCTCTTGGGTGCACCCCAGTCGTTGACGCTCACTAGCCGGGCCTTATTAGCTGGACTTGGAGGAGATGCGATGCACGTTGGTGAAATCTGCACGGCCCAAGGTGCAACTTTGCCAGGCCGTGGAGCCAAAGCCAGGGTTGCTGGTCTTTCGTCGCCAAAACACATCTGGCGGGACCCCCCCTCCCACAGCCACCGCCCCATCCGTCGGCCAACCAAAGGCCCCTGTGGGGAGCCCATTGGTTCGATTGGGACAAGATAGGGATCAGGAGCGGGAGGGAGGCGAGTCTTGGTGTGCTTCGGGCTCTCTTTTTTTTCACTGGGAGCTTCGCGAGCAAACCATGATAAGTAATAAGTCGTCGGCCGCTTCCATATGCCGCCGCCTCCCTCTCCTCCCCCCAATTCCCAAATCCAAAACTCCAAAACGTGCAGGCCCGGCACAGTCCATGACCTATCTGTGCGGAATCTCGCAGGATTCTTCGTTGCTCATGCTTGTAGCAGCTTGATACTTGGGAATCACGACGGTAATTCTCCCGAGACATTCGCAATCCCGATACCTGTTGCTGGTGCTCCCATTTCGCCTTTCCGCCGCCGCCCTGGGTCGCCAAGGAAAAACAATATCCCCACTGACGACATTACGAGCTACGACAATTCCTTGTGCAGCCGGTTGCCGCTGAGACCGTCTCTCACTGTTCGCAAACGACGCTCTGGGTGCAGCCTGGATCTTGGTTGGAGCGGAAAAAAAAGGAAGGCAGAAAAAAAAACTACTTTTACTTTCCTTGCCGTGCACTCCCTCGCGACTCACCCCGCAAGTGACGAAGCCAACCAGGAAGAAGAAGTTATTTCGTTGCTGGGACTGAAGCTGCCACTGGCTGGCTACGCGCACGCGCCCCTTGCCTACCTGGTTGGACCCGGTTTCGGTGTCCGCTGCTTGCGATCCCCGACCTGCTGAGTACGTCATTTCCCTCCATCCACTGTCCTGTCGTATCGTTGCTTTCTCCCTGGCGCCCTCGTGCTTTGGCTCGTGGCTCGTGCTTTCGGCCTGGGGCTTGTCGGGTCTCACTTTGACTTTGTCTCTGCCTTTGTGTTTTGTGTTTTGCATTTCTGTGTCGCTGTCTTGAGCTCACGCGCCTTATTACCCAGCTGGTCCCGGTCAATCGCTCCCGACCTTGGCTCTGCTTCCGGGCAGCAGCGCATCTGAGCTCTGAGCCTGCTCCCGACTCTGTTGCGCCCTCCCACCACCGCCCACCCGTTGGCCCGTCCTACTTCCGAACGGCGGCTTTGCGCGAGGAGCTAGAGAGAGACTTCCGGAGCTAAACACTGTTCCATCGTCTCTTCCATTTTAGCATTCGACCAGCCAGCCGGTTGTTCTCGTCCTTCCTTCCTTACCTCCCTTAGCTCTCTTTTCTTCCACCCGTTCTTTGTCTATAACTGTCTTCGTTTCTTGTTTTTTTGTCCCCACGCCAATTGGCTAGTCATTTGTCCGTCAAGATGAAATTCGGCGAGCACCTCGAGAGGGAGTCGGTCCCGGAATGGAGCCTTCGTATGTTGCACCCGCACTGCCCGTCCCTGGCTCAAAGCTTGTCGCTGACTTGTGTGATGCGCAGACAACCTCGACTACAACTCGCTGAAGCATGAGATCAAAGTCCATACCACCCGCGACCAGGCCACGGCCATGGCCATTCCCGGCCACCGAGACGAGGCCCTGTCCAAATTCGAGGACGGCCTCTACATGGAGCTAGCGAACCAGCACGAACGTCTTCACCTGTTCGTTTCAAGCAAGGCCGACGAGATATCCCGGCGAATGGGTAGGTCCCCCCCACTGCGCCTCAACGCTCGGGATGACCAAGACATGACGGCTAAACCTGGTTCTAGAACATCTTGCCAAAAATATCTATCGCTGGATTCGTCAGCCTCAGGAGGAAATGACGGCAGAGGATGCGATCAAGTACCAGAGGAGGTTCGCCAAGTATGAACGAGATCTGGTGCGGTGTGGCAACGACATCCAAGCACTCTCGCGCTTCACAAGCGCCCAAGTTGTTGCATTCCGCAAAATTCTCAAGAAGTACAAGGTCCGTCTACATGCCACTACTACCCTTCAAATGCCCTGATCCAATTGGCATGGCTGACTCGAGCTGCAGAAATGGACCGGCTCGACCTCACTCACAGTCCGCGTCAACGACAACATCCTCTCCGACCCCAAGAGCTTCACCCGACGAGACTTTTCCCTGCTCCAGGAGCGCTTTGACGAAATCGACTACACCCTGCGCGCGTCAGCTCCGGTCATGAGCGAGCCGAGCTCGCCGGAGTCTGTACCGCAGTCACTTACGCGCAACTCATTGTCGCAGAGCTGCGGCTCTGCAGCTTTTGAGGCACAGAATTCAACACCTCGCCCTCAGCCTCGATTCGAGGTCCTACCTCCCCCGCAAATGACCGCCGCCCCGGCTAAATATTGGAATGAGTACGACGACGGGAGCGAATGTGGAGCAGATGATGGTTACGCTATTTATATTAATCCCGAGGAAAGCATGAGCTTCCCGGGCGTGGAATACGTTCAGGGCCTGTTCAAGGTCCCTCTAGAAAAGGCGAGATCCTGGCTTAAGCTCGACAGACAACCTGAGCGCCAGCCTCTCCTTGCCAACAACCACCTCCCCCGCCAATATCCTACGACTAGTTTCAACAACAGCGAGTCGGATGAAGAAGGGGGCTATGCCAGTTCAGACGGCTACCCCACTGCCGGCTACGCCACCCTCTATGCTCTCCCCAGCGTCAACCAGCAGGTGGCCGCTCGCTACCGCGAGGATGTTTTCTTCTGGGGAACCGTCGGCTGTTTCTCCGTGTCCTTCATCCTCCTCGTCATCACCGGCGTGCTCATCTTTACCGGCAAGCACAAACTTCGAGCCGAGGTCGACGCCGGCGTCACGATTGGCGTCGTTGCCAGCTTGTTCTCTGCTTGCAGTGCGCTGGGCATGACGATGTACCGCAATGATCCACTCACCATCTCCCATCGGCTCATGGTTTGGGCCTCCTTTGTTGCCTCGTGCATCCTCAACGGCATGCTGCTTATTCTCGTGGTGGGCAATGGCCCGTGAAAAGTTTCATGTTCTTCGCGTTTGTTTTGGTCGTGGCCATCTACCAAGGCTGTAATAGCCTGGCCTCGAGTGCATGTTTCCTGTTTCCTGTTTTCCGTCGATTTTGGAATTTGGAGTTGAGCGATACCACGGGATGAGGGTTGATTATTTTGTATTTCTTTTCTTGAATATCTTATGAGAACAATGTGCGGACTCGCGTGTCCAAAGCCGACGCATACAGTTGGCTGTATGAGGAGTATAGTAACAGTTGCGGGTTGGAGAAAACTCGGGTTTTCGACCGGGGGGTGCTGGAGAGACTAGATAGCTCAGGAGAGGTAGTATTGCCAACTTGGTATAATGACAGCGAAAATTTAAGTGCCATATGCAATACTAGGTTATGCCATCGTGTCTCGGTTCTCAATTTGTTCTTGACGTCATATTCGAGCCCCACTATGAAGTTTGGTAGGTCTGGCCGCGACAAAAGCAAGTAAGTCACTACCAATTATTCACCGGCTGTGGTTTGTTAGATTCGAAACGAATGGCACAAGGTAAAATTCTTTTTTTTTTAATAGCAGGACTACTTACTCATTTATAAAACACCACTGAACACTTTCGGGAGCTGCGAGGAAAGACTCGACCTTTAGCACCAAGTGTCCTGGATAGAAATAGTTAGCTCTGTCAACTGACTGGCGCTTCGTCTCCAAAAGAGTTATGGGCGATGGGACGGGAGGACTACGCACCGGCAACGTTCCATCTCTTGGCAAAGAAGTGGAGAGAGCTGAAACTGGCGTGGAAGCGGGCATCAGCATCGGGAATGACGTGCTCGAAGTTGCTGAGAACCATGAGGCAGTGGTAGGCGGAATAGGGGGTTAGCGGCGAACAGGAGGCGAGGAGGTGCGGGCGGCGAGCGAGCTGGTCGTTGAGGTCCGTCGTCGTGTCGGCAATGATGCGGATGGTGAAGTTGAGACCGGCGATGGCCTTGAGGGCAGTGACATCTGAAGTGTCTTGGTGGATGGTTGTTGAGTCGACGGTTCGTAACTGGCGGCAGTACAGGAAGAGCAACAAGCTGAAAAGCAAGACAATGTCTGGTTAGAATGGTATGTTTTATTTAGGAAAAAAATAGGACTTGGCAGCGAATGAACAAACAACGAGTTTTGCAAAAAAAAAAAAAAAAAAAAAAAGACGTCAAGTTATGAGAATGTACAACATGACTGGGAGAAGCAGGTCAAGGGGCAGGAGAGAGTTGCTGACATACCAAGTACAAGTGGCAAAACACTCAAAGAACTCGCCCCAGCGCGAGGCTTGCAGGACCATGGCCTCGACCAAGGCGCGGGTTGCAATGTCGAGCTCGACAAAGTGGTGGACAAAGGCGTCCGGGTTCCCGGACTCAGGGATGGGGGACAACGCCTTTGTGTAGAGCATGGCGCACTGGCAGTTCCGCTGAAAGGGACCCAGGGGCACTCCGGCGGCAACGCTGGCGGGATGACGCTGGGTGGTGCGCATGGGCGTCTGCGTCTGGTTGTTCCAGCCGACATTTGTGGTGGGCAGCAGGTCGTCCGGGGCGGGGGCGCGGACTTGCAGGGGCATGTGGATGAGGCTGCAGTCGACGTGGATGAGGCGGTCCAGGACCAGCAGGCTCCAGTAGACGCAGCGGCGCTCCTCGTCCTCGTAGGCCACGGGGTTCTCCTGCTCGGCGTCGAGATACTTTCCGGGGCTGATGCCCATGGCCAGGCCCATGGTGTTGGCGTCCCCGATGGTTACGTACGCTCGCATCACGTCGCCGTGCCCGAACTCGAACAGGGCTAGGAGGATGGTGCACTGAATCAGCTCCATGGTCGGCGGCTGCAGGCCGCGCAGAATGCCGAGGATTCTCTTGGCGGCGCGGTAGGCGGGCAGGTCGATCATGTCCTGCTCCTCGAGGGGCCTCGGGTTGTCGGTGGCCACGGCCTCGTCGTCGTACTGGGTGACGAGGTGCATGCAGACGACGAGCAGGGCGACGGCGGGCTCGCAGATGGCAGGGCCGGTGCCCGAGGCGTTCGAAGAGCCCGGACCGGACATACTGCCGAGGTTTTCGGTGCGGAGAGTGAAGAGTTCCGGGTGGACGATGGACAGCCACGGGTTCATGGTTTCGAAGTAGCGTTCTGCGGCGTCCCGCCACCCGATGTTCTGCGACGAGAGCAAAGACATGATGACCTCGCTGGAAATCTCAAAGCCCGGGTCGAGGATGCCCCCGGGGCCGTTGGCGTCGGGCTTGGGTCCGAGAAGGTATCCCGG
This sequence comes from Calonectria leucothoes, assembly GCA_002179835.1. Classification (NCBI taxonomy): domain Eukaryota; kingdom Fungi; phylum Ascomycota; class Sordariomycetes; order Hypocreales; family Nectriaceae; genus Calonectria; species Calonectria leucothoes. Next base: position 303,253 of record NAJI01000111.1, on the reverse strand, counting down.
ATCCACGACGGCCGTGGCTGGAGCCGTGTAGATAAAGTCATAGCAGCAAGTGGTGGTGAGTCTTTTTGTTGGGCCAACAGTTAGCAAATCGTCATCATCTACCGGCAACATGACAGGAAGCAGGCGAGGGAAAGCCCGCAGCACAAAGGGATTTTTTCTCTTTTCTTTTCTTCTGTACGAACCTGGTACAACGTGAGCAAGCGGGAAGAGCTTTATCGCACTTCTTTTTGGTGCGAGTGCACTTCTCGCAGGCTCGATGGGCACGTTCAGTTTCCATTGGTGATTCGGAGCCTCGCGAGGATGATACAGACCGGACCATGGCGTTTTTATTATTCATATGGCGCTCCGAGCGGACTCCCTCCGTCGGAAAAAGAAGAAGAAGAAAAAAGAGAGTTATCTTTGGCGTGGGTTGGTTTCTTTTTTAGGAAGTAAGACGACTTTTCCACCTTTTTCGTTCGTCTGACAACGATACGTCTCAGTCAGATGACGACAGATCAAAGCCTCAAAGCTCGACGGAAGCCGAAAAAGAATCTGGGAGCCAGGGGTATATTTGGGCGTAGAAGGGTGGGGTGTGGTGGTCAGTGACGAGCAAGAGTGGTGGTTGGTGCAGAAGTCGGCGTATAAGCTGCAGCAGCAGGAGATAGGACGGGACCGCGAAAGCAGGGCTGGGCTCAAGGCAAAACCAGGGTGGGCTGATGGCGAATGAGAGGCGTGTCGAGAAGGCGGCTCATGGCCGTGTTTTGTACCGAGGCGGAAGATATCTCCAACACCCTCATCAGCCTGCGTCGCGGATGACAGATGAGGTTGAGGTGGGAATAGCGGAATGGAGGGGGGGGGGCGCGATGGGTAGACGGGGGGCGTCTAAGCAGTTAGTCAGCTGCTGACAGCCGTGCGTGGTGAAGCAATTGAGAGGTGTTTAAGCATTACGGGAGCGGAGGAACGGGGTGGGAAGCAGGAGGAGAAGGAAGGGGAGAGTGTGTAAGAGAATTGGGCATAGCAGCAAAAAGAAGCAAAGCGAAACAGTCGTCGAGACTGACACGCTCGCAAACCAGGCGATGACGAGGCAAAAGCGGAAACGGGGGATCGATCGATTCGATAAGCTAAGCTAGCAGTAAGCTATCCCATGTCCATTACACTGCGCTGCAGCACCCCATGCAACCCATGCAACCATGCAAGGCCAGGCGGTCCCCGATGAGGAAAATGGGGGGCTTCCTAGACGATGGCTGCGTGCGCCTTGTCTGATGATCCTATGGATCCCGTATTTTTCCTGGGCCCTCACAGGTTCGCCAGGTGAGGGAGGGAGGGGGACGAGGAGGAGGGCGAGGAGGAGGAGGTGGCCTCTCCCGTGTGCTGCTGTATGTAGGACCCGCGGGCCCGGGGCAGGATTCCAACCGCGATGGGAGGGGATGCGAGTGGGCTGGGGATGAAGCAAAGCTGAATGTGGACATTGGGCTGCGCATGGCGCCGGCACTTTGGCAGTTTTGACACTGCCCTAGGGCTTAGGGGGAGACGTTTCCGTCCACCCCAGCCAGCCTCTTTCGGGCCCAGTACAGAAGCCGAACTACACCAGGCCTGTCCCCAGCAGCCTGGCGGCATAGCGGCTAGCTAGTTGCGCGCACTCCTACGTCACGCTTGGCCGATTGGGCGGAAACCCAGTCAACGGCCTGGTTCCGTCGTGGTCCTTAGGTAGCGCTGCTGCTATTATTGCTACTGTTGCTGCTGCTTCTACCAGCACCACCACCACCACCGCTGCCATAACTACCAGGGAGGGGGGAAGGGGGGGGGGGACAAGGGCCTACAGGGACTGCTGGGTTGGCATGCTGGGAGGAGGGATGGGAGACGGGGGGTGGGTTAGATTTCGACTGCCGGTTGGTAACTTTAGCGCGCGACGCAACGTCCAGGGCTGCTGACATTATTTATAGCCCAGAGGGCAGAAAAGCTGGGTTGCTTGGTTGCTTGCTGGCTTGTAGGTGGGATGATGATTGCAGAGAGGAGAGACACAGGAAGGGGGGGAAACCGCAGGCGAGCGCCGCCGCAGAGCGTGCCGTTGCGGCAGGACACACGACGGCACAGCTCAGCGCATACGGGGTGGAAAATGGAGACGAGGAAGAAAGAAGACGAAGGCGAGAGCGACCTGCGCATCGCATGTACTGTACGCGCATCCTTCTGGGCGTCGTGTATGTGCAGGCCGTCTAGCAACCTAGAGAGAAACAACGCAAGTCTCACAACTAGGTACCACTAATCGCTGTGCGCTACTGTGCGTTGGAGCCAAGCAACAAGAAGGAAAAACGTGATGGCCCGAATAAGGTTGGTTCCATCCCAGGGCCGTTGAGACTTGCAGTCCGCTAGCTGCTGGATCCCACCCTTGTCAGCTGGTGTTGCCCGTTCGCACACGCGCGAGCCAGCGCATCTTGTGCCCACTGATCGGCACGCAACGGGATGAGAGAAGGATGAGAAGGGGGGAAGGAAGGGCAAGGAAAGGAGAAAGAAGAAGAAAAAAAGTGCCGCTGTTAGTGCCAATGGGGGAGGACAGGAAAGAGGAAAGAAAAAAAGGCACCGGCGCGTGGTTGAGGTGTGTGTGGACTGGCGGAAAAGACAAATGGGATCTTTTAGCACCAATGTGTTGGTGGGGTTTGCAGGAGAAGGGAAGCATCCTCTGCGGCGCTAGATCTGCACATGGGGGGACGAGCAGGAAAATGAACCGGGGTGAAGACGGCATGTTCCGTGTGTTGTTTATTTTCTCATTTCCAAGTTGTAATTGTCTTTGTCAACAGTTGATCAGATCTGGTCATGTTTCCTTTGCTTTCCTTTTGGTTGGGGAGGGGTTGCCGCGGAATGGGGAATGGGGAGAGGAGTGCGTGTGCGACCACTATCAATTGGCTGCCGGCAGATAGTGGTTATGATGACCTCGAAACGCGGCCCCATAAGCGGGCATGTCATTGAGCATCTCGGCATGCCCGAGCCATGACCACTGATTGACTGACAGCTTCCTAAGCATGGCGCCCCGCGGATAGATGGCTGGCCAAGGAGCGCCGGCGCCGCGGGCGGGCTATTGTTGGGCTGCGCAAAAAAAAAAAAAGTAAAGCAAATAGGGTCATCAATTGATAATTCCAAATACCCATCCATCTCCTTTCTGTGCTGTTCTGCATGTCTGGGTCTGCTTGCGCATGTATTAGACTAGTCTGACCAAATGTCTTGGCTTTCCTTCATCTACCCGCACAGACGCTTTGTGGCTCATTGTCCAGGTTTCACCAGCTTTTGTCAATTCTTCCTCATCGCGCGTACCGTGTGGGTTTGACGGGCAAAAAAACGGTCTAGGCCCTGTCAGAACCCTCTTTTCTGGTCTGCCTTTTGGTTTCCCCCCTTCTCCGATAATTGCCATTTTCCCACTTGCACACGCGCTCACACACACATCCACCCAGTGGTATGGATACCTAAGGTATGGCGGTGCGTGCTAAGGTTACATGCGTGGTGGGCATGGTTGCGGCGGCATGGCACTTTTTTTGGGGGCCGGAGTAAATGGTGACCAAGCGACCCGGCCCATTCCCATGTCTCAGGCGCTATTCCCATGGGAATTCCCATTCCCTGTCCACTTTCGCATTTTCCATCAGCTCAGAAACTCTGTTTCGTCTTCCATTCCGTTTCGCTTCTTCCTGCCCAATTTCCTTCAGCCCCTCCCGCGAGGACAAACTCTACACTCCCACGATGCTACGGTAGCGACATGCGGGGAGGGGAAGAAGCACGCCGCCTGTCGTGTTGTGTCTTGTGGCTGACGGACGAGCAGGCCCCCCCTCTGGTCTACCCGTCCTCAAAGTCCCTTGGACCTCTCGGCCTCTCTCTGTCAACCTGCCACGGCTGGTTCGACGGTACGCAAGCCGCACGCATCACAAGACCCAATCACGGCCTGATGGCACGCTGCACACTGCCGGTTGAGGCATGAAGCCAGGGGTTTTTCTCCTGCATCCTCCTGCAGTCATCGTCATCCCGAGTGCCAGAATGTGATATAAAAATAAACCAACCCATGGATCGCAGGCACGCGCGACGGACGGCCTGCCGCCCGCCCAATTGGGCTGCCGTCACCGGATTCACCACCCGCCTCCCCCTCCCCCGCAAACAAGCTAAGGCGCCTGGCGTGGTCCAGATTACCGCAGCCCGTCGACGTCTTTCGGTCCGTCACATCACGAGGCTATCCGTCAGCGTCGACCTCCTTCGGCCGGACCGTTGCACGTTTTCCCTGGTCGTTCGGAGCCGAATGACGACATGGCCCCCAGATCCCCGCTAGCCGAGCCCGAGCCCAGGTCCTTTGTCATGTTCGAGTCAGGATTATCGAGCCAAGCGCCCCGGCGCCGACTCGACGCCAAACACGAGCTTTTTACTGATTACGCACCCATGACAAGCCGATTAGCACGGCGACCGATCTTTCTTGGCAGCGCCCAGCTGCGAGGGCCCAGACGGCTATGCTCCCACTCGACTTAACTTGCCGCCTGGCCAGGCTGAGGCGCTGCATTTGCGTCCCACCGCCTCGGGGCATGCACAAGGTTGCGTTGCATGCCAAAGGATCCGTGTCCCTGGAGACGATCCCCATGTTCACCCACCGTGCAGGATCTGGGCTCGTCTCAAGTTGCTTCCTCATACGAGTACGTAATGCTGCAGACCGCCTCACTCGGCCGATTCTTTGGCTGCTCCGTTTCGGGCGCCTTCTTGCTCCCCCGAAGAACACGACTCCCTGGGCCTAATTTGCCCACAAATCAGCCGCAGCTTTAGCCTCCAGGCCGCAGTAGTTTGCTTCTCTTCAACTGCCAGACGGCAATTGAACGTAGGTTTTTTTTTTGTGTCCCTTCTGCTTTTGGTAGCCGCGCGCGTCCTCCCGGCCACTATCTCGTCGTCTTCTTCACAGGCCCCAATGTGCCGTTCTCACATGCCTAGTTAGGTTGCACTTTGTTCCCGGTAAATATCCGACCCCCCGCAACGCTCTTGACTCATCCGGCATCAACCCTCTGCTGGTAGGTCCGTTTACGGTGATGGAGTCAATATTGTGAAATATATTTTGCCCATTCTTCGTGTCCACGCTGTAAAAGAAAAATGGTTATAACCCCCGCATGTGCCAAGTGAAAAGCCGCAACAGCTCAATTGCAGCAGCCATCACCATTTGCTCCTCGATAGCTCGCCGTTGAGTACCCGCTTGTATCGAATCTGACAGCTCGAATTGGGAGACGGTGATAACTTGGTGTAAGATTGTCAACCCTGTATCGGAGAGTTCAAGAGGACGAACCAAGACATAGCCGCCAATAAGAAGCGTCGGCGCCATTGCCAACAACCACAGCCGCCATGCCCCTAACGTATCGCATCCGCCCGGGCACTTGGTCCGACATCCCCGCGGCGTCGGATTTGTATCTCAAGAGCTTCGACAAGGAGCCCTTGCTCGACTACATGTTTCCCAACCGCCACGCCAATTCGGTTCCCTTTGACACTTGGATTCTTCGCCGCTTTCGGCTGCGCTACTGGACGCCCGGCTACTTCCTCACCATGGCGATTGCGTATGAGAAGGAGGACGAGGGTGAAGATGCAAGTGTCAGTGATGGCAGCCAAGACAACAACAAGGAATTAAGCAAACGTGTCGAGGGAAAGGGGCAGGGCCGGCCTGTAGGTCTCACATGGTGGCATCGACCTGTTCAGTCGTTTTCCTTTTACGAACGCTGGCTATCTCCATGTAAGTGGGCCATTGGACGGCTCTGTCTGTTCGCTGCATACCAAGTTCCACAACCTCAAACCAACTTCACTCCTCCTCCCTAAGCCATCCTTCTGCCGCACCCCAACGCTGACCAAAATGCTTCTTCCCCCTTAGCTGCCTGGATTGGCTGCATAGTCTACCGCGGTCTGCAGCTCTACGACTACCTTTGCCCCATCCCCGACGTGGACGCGTACAAGCTCGGCATCTACGACCGCGTCTTCTCCAAGCTCGCCCCGCAGATCCTCAACTCGGAGCGCCGCCGGGGCGCGTGGTACTTTGCCACCCTCGGCGTGGACCCGGTCCTTCAGAAGGGCGGCATCGGCAGCATGCTGGTCCGCGACGGGCTCGCCAAGGTCGACGCCGCCGGCGCAGCGGCCTGGTTGGTAGGCCTGAAGGACCTGGAGGGCTACTATGAGCGGGTCGGGTTTGTGGAGGTTGCGAGGGCGAATGTCGGAGAGTTGAAGGACTGGGAAGGGGGGTCCGTCATGTTCAGGAATGATTGAATGTCATGATGCAATGCAACTCGGCAAGCTTGGCGTGTTTGGTGCGCATCAAGGCTGGCTTCGACGATACCGCCAACTCTCCATGCAATTCTCTTTTCTTTCATGCACCGGGGGCTTGTCTCTCGACTAGATTGTGGAGTGTGCAGAGCCCTATTCTTGGTTATGTCAAGGAAGTTTGGACTTTGGCTTTTGGAGTGAGGAACGGATGAGCAAGTCGACGAGAATTGCGCTGTTCCCGCACAGCCTCTATCGCAAGCGGGTAACGCAGTCTGGGATGCAGCGCTTGGATAGTAGCCCTTTGCGGCACGTCGTTTGACCAGTGCAAAAGCGGGCGCGGTAAAGAGTGGCCAAAGTAGCCGCGCTCGCGGAATCAACAGTAATCGCAACCGTTGATGTTATCGACTTGACAACGGTCTCGAAAGGGACCACTGGCCACGTGAACTAGCAAATGCTGCGGCGTTGGAGTAGATTAGCTTCGCTATACTGGCTGTTGGTTTCTGCGCCAACTTTGCGTGTCCAAACAAGCCTCTTGAGCCCCTTTGCCCAGTACCGAGTAACACTCCAATTTGACCGCCGACTCGTTTGCTAAATTTACCTTTGAAATCCAGGGGCAAGAGTCTATTTGACTCACAGATTGGCTTTGGTACTATTCTGCGGCGATCAAGACCAACTCCAACCCACTTTGCCCAGCTCAGCGAGCCCAGCGTCATCAGACACAGGACTGAGGATTTGGTCTCCCATTGTAGACAACGCAGCAACCATAGAACTAGGCCTCGTAGCCAGCTAGGTTCGCTAATTTGTATAGTCGTCTGGCTATAATGCCAGCTGGAGGGCCGGTGGCTGGGCTCAACCCCTTGTTCAACGCGCCCAGTCGTTTTTGCTCTTGTCAGCCAGTATATGAACTTGTGCGTTTCGAAACCGTCGAGTCGCCCGACTTTGCGGTGTATCCTGGGTTGCTCGGCACACTTGACGTATATGACAACGCGCCGTCTTGCTGATATCTGCCTATACACCACCTATTTCAGCAAACTGCACCAATCCACCTCGGCCCCCAAATGATACCCACCTTGATCGGCTTTTCGGCTCCCCAGCGACTGGGAAAACCGCAACGCCTGGCTGCGAATAATCAACTAATGTACAATTTGATTCAGCCGCACAACCCCGGCGGCGCAGGTGCATTTCCCTGTCAGACACGGCATTGGTTCGGTTTGGTCCAGTTTTGGCTGCTTGAGGCTGAGGCCTCTGTGATCCTTTACTTAACCAACCTCGCACCCCGGCGACTTTGTAGTAGTCTATTATTTGCGCTTCTGAACAGCACAGAGGACAACAACAACTACTACAGCATCAACCAACTACTCATGAGGCAGCCCAGGGATCTCAGCCGCATAGATATAGCCAGCAAAAAGAAATGGAGACGGACACAGAGCGTTTGCTTTCTGAGAGCATACCGCTCTCCTCTCAATCCCAGCTACATGCTCCACCAAGTCTTCCAATCGGGAAGCCAGCCGCAAAGAATAGCATCGGCGCAGACGACATATTTCTAGCGTGTATATCCTTGGCATGTCTCGGCACTGCGCTGGCTTCCGTCATGAGCAACACTATATCGTGGCACCTGGGCCAGGGAGCGAACCAGTTGATTCTGCTGGGTTTCTTGTTGAGCGTGATGAACCTGTGTCTCCAGAGCGTCATGCCCGCATTCTTTCTGCTTCTGGAAGCCCGCTTCGGCCCGTCCACGCTCCAAAACTACGAGGGCATCCTGCGCAACAAGCTGACGGCCCCCAAGCTCGACATTGTCTGGCGCCTGCTCTTGGGCATCATGGTGGCTCTCCCGGTGGCCGTGAGCATCGGGTACAAGACCTTCACCGGAGGCGAGAGCTTCAAGCACGTCAACGCGACGACTTACACGGCCAACGCCTCATACTACGGCATGTTTGGCCCACCGGGGTTGCAAGCCATAGGCCAAAGGACAGGCTTGGCCATGTTCTTCAACGCCACGCTGCCGTTCTACGCAGCCATCACTCCGACCCTGGACGAAGCCGAGCCGGATCTCCCTGATTTCCCGCAGGCGTACGGCATGAACACCATCCTGCTCAGCAAGAATAGCACGGCGGTGCTGGACATTCCGCAGCCGGACTACATATCCAAGGCCCAGGCAGCGCTGGCCGAGGGGGAATCGTGGAACATCACGGCGTCCGTCTCTGCCACGGTCTCATCGCTCAACCGGTCCAGCGGGTGGAACGAAACGTTCCAGGACGACTGCGGCGTCATGATGAACAGCACGGCGCACTGGAGACAGGATCTCTGGAACGGCTGGGCGGTTGTGCTGGTCGACTACACAGGGCTGGGCGACCAGTCGCGCGAGTACATTGGCCTGCCTCCCACCACGGCCCCCGACGACTCGACGTGCGCGGGGCTCTCGCATCACGTCTACCGCTTCGACGTGACGAGGCAGACGTGCGAGGGTACCTGGCACCTCACGAGGGGGAGCGTCATGCTCGTCGACGGGCGGTGCAACGGCACACTGCTGGCGGCCGAGGACCAGCTGATATTCAGGCATAACGACATGGACCTGGGTGACTGGTTCCTGTCGGCCATGGCCGAGGTGCTGGGCCCCTTTGCCACGTCGCGGAGCGCCTCCCACTGGGTCGTGCCGTCGTACTCGGTCGCCATGGGCGCCATGCTGTGGGCGAGGGCCACGGGGCTGGACCAGAGCGCCTCCGACTTCAACCCAGGCTACCCGGGCCTGCTGTATCCCGTCGCCGACAGCGTGCGCTACATCCGCCCCACGCTGCGCAAGTCGCCGGCCCTGTACGCCCTGCTGGCCCTGCAACCATTCTTGTTGGTCATGGTCCTCGTGCTCTCCGCCCTCCTCTTCTCGACGCCCGTCGGCAAGGGCTTCGGCCTGGTGTCCATCCTGTCTGGCCTGGACTCCAGCACGCTCGATGTGCTGCACGGGGCTGCGCTGTCGGGCGAGCTGGAGGACAAGGTCAAGCTCTCCCTGAGCACCGTTCAAGGCCAGGATGAGCAAGCCCTCATCAAATATTCCGTGCTATCTTCGGAGAATCGGGTCCGCAATGGGACGTTGTTTCCGAAAAGAATCTATGCTTGAAAGACAATAGAGAACTTGCGTGTTAACCTTTTTGTCAGTGACAAACTACACCGCACAATAAATAAACAGGGAAGGAGCGATAACAGTCATCTGGCGCACAAAATATTTTAATTGTATGAATTTTCTTTTCTAATGACCACCTGGGTACCGGGAGCTCTAGCTCCAAACTATTGAAATCAATCCGCCCATCCATCCCGAACCGACCAGACTCGTTATTCGCCGCCTGTGACGTAAAAAAAAGACAGCAATGAAAAAAAAGCAAACCCATCCACCGTTTTTGAGACCTGCTCAACTCCGTTTACCGCCTTTAGACAAGCAGCCGCCCCTCCGGATTTCGTAATCCATTATATCATGATTCCGTCCCATGCTGAGAAGAAACCCAAAAAGTGCCACACACGCGAGAGGTCAAGGGAACAAAGAAAATGTTGTAAAAACGATTGCACACGAGGCCTTGATCCCCTCGTCGATTCCCAGGTTCTGTGTACCGAGGGAACATCCAAGGGGACCACGAGCGCCTTCATCAAAACCAATTATTGTGCCCCTCTCTGCATTTGTCGTCGCACTTGTAGTGTTGCTTGTTGCATTGTTTCCGCCGCAGATTATCGACATGCCCATTTCCGAAGCTCTAACAGTAACCCGGTTGCCCAGGCGTAAAGTGAATTAAAAAAGGAAGGTTTGAAGTTCAAAAGGTGATTGCTCCTCGCGGGAGCCTTTTTTTTCTAGAAGCGTCGATGCTTCAGCAAACGAATCGAACGTGTCGAGGGTCGAACAGTGCGTGCCGATTATCACAAGCAAGTTCGTAATGGCCTTGCCAGGCAATCCCCGAAACCCGAGCAAGTTCCGCCAGTGATGCGATGCATCGGGCGAGTGAATGATGATGAAGGACACACAAGCCATCATGTGAAGGCGTAGAATTCTCTGTAGTCGTACATGAATAAAAACATGACCAGTGTTTTGATTCACCCAGCGTCGGCCAGCAGACACCTCCTGAGAGCCAAGCCTGTGATAGGAGCCGTCGACGCCAGGCATATCTGACGAGCCCTAAATCTCCACAGGCGCATGGGGCCTGTGAATCAGCATCGAGTCGGCAATGACGGCTTGTTGAGGGTCGCAAGCAAGGTCCCATCGGCAGGGGGGCTTAAAAAGAGGCAGGCGAAGGCCGACTCTCATCGTTGCAGACTCCTGCATCAGATTGTTAGCACTAACTTCATTCATTGAGAACTCTGTGGACACTGACTGTCAAATTCCTGGTGACTGCGGCGTCGGTCATCAGCTTGCGGGAAGCTGATGTGGGATCGGTGTCCCAGAACCTGCGAATCGCTTCGCTGGCGCTGGTGATGGCTCACAGACGTAGGAGGACGCTGGGTATCGTCGGAGACAACGGAAGCAGTAGGGGACATTTGTCCGTCCCTGGGGCTGTAGTCACTGTGCTCCTCTTCGACAGGCTCGAGGGGAGACGTGTCCTTGGAGAAGGGAGATCCTTCGTCTTCAAACTGGTCACCATGGCCAGACTGAGCTGCATCCTGCATCTCAATGTCATCGGAACCCTCACGCTGAACCGTGTTGGGCGAGTGGGTAGCTCGCAGGGTGTAAGCGTCAACAACCTCAGGGAGGAACTCGACAGGGGGGACGTCTCTGAGGACGCCCTGCTGAATGTCGTGGTGAAGACGCTCGACAATGTCCAGGATGTCATCGTGGGTCTTGCCCTCCCCGAGGCTCTGGATGATCCACCGGGGAAGAGGATCTTGTCCATTCGACTCAACAAGTCGCCTAAGCTCGCGCTTGCGGATGGAGAAGGTCCATGATCGAATGTAGATGCCCTCGACGTTGACGCCACCGTTCTTCTCGAGCCCCTGGCTCCAAAAGATCATCCGGGCAATCTGCTCGTAGACGAGATCGATCTGTGTCATGCTAAACTCGGCACCCTTGCGGTAGCGGATTCGCTGGTAGTGCTTGCGGCACATGCAAACCCAAGCGCGCTCGGGAATTCGGCGAGTGCAAACCTTGTTGCGGCCAAACAGGTGAGAAATAACCTTGCGAGGCACAGATCCAGTGTTGCAGTTGTCGACATGCATGCAAATGTCACCGCCTCGGAGAGGAGCGCCTCCGTTGAGGCCAAATCGGGTACACGTGTTGAGAAGACGGCTCTGGAAGTCGGATGAAGAGCCAGCAGTGGGCGGGAGCACTACAATTGTCAGGTCAGTTTCGCTCGCAGAAAGAAACAAACGAATAACATACTGTGGGCTCGAGAAGCGGGAGACACATCCTGATGGGCCATGCCCTCGTCCATGGCTCCTACAGATCGCGAGGCGTGGTGGCCCACGGGTGAGACATCGGCCCTGCTGCTTCGGCGGCCCCGGCTAACACTTCGGCGTCCACGAGGCATGGCGAGATGAGGGTGTGGTAGCACAGGCTCGAAGTTCTCGGGGGTGATTGGTGGCAAGTATGATGGTCTGCGAGCAAAGGTATTTGAGGAAATCTGAGGAGGGTTAGGCGCAGAGATTGTACGCTTGTGAATGCGTTCCAGAGAGGTTGGGTGAATAACACTGCTTCGTAGGGGAGCGTTGCTGTAAGCAGAAGAGTCAGCCAACTGTTCAGATTCCTTCACGGTGCAAACCAATGGATGCGAAATTCATCAGGGAAATGACCCTAACAAACAGGAATTGCTAAATGGCAAAAGTCCCTGGATGTCGAGGTGATGAAAAAAAAAGAATGGGGTTTTAGTAGAAGATACCAAGCTGGTGCAATGATGAGGGGATAGCATTAGCAGTGACACAATGTCAACTACTCAACCCATTTGGGCATTCAAAGTGTCACCCGGACAATTAGCGGTCAATAGACAATGCATCCTCTCAATATGCCACTAAGCAAGTGATTGGGAGACTTGTCCAGCTAGATTGCCGAAGCGAACAATGCGCCGAATATCATGATCTGACAATCGGATGCATGTTTGCTGATACATTCTCCGCCTCAATGCGCGCACATCACAGCCGTCCCAATCCAATGGGCCTCAAGAATGAAAAATTTTACACACCTGTGATCAATAGACAGGCGAGATCGCTTTCGCCTGATGACCCGGGCCTCCATTGCGGGATCCGAAGGGGCGCCCTGGGGAACTCCGGGAGGGTAGTATGGCACAGCGCTGTGCTGGGGCAGCGGGGGCAGTCGAGGAGGAGACTCTCGGCGTTCCAGGTACTCGGGAGTCGACGTTAGCCGAGGAAGCTGCTCGAGTTTCGACTCCAAGTATGGCATCTCTGAGGCGACCGAGCCAACATGGTGGCTGCTGACGGTTGACATGGATGAAAATCTAGAGTGTCCGCCGGAAAAGGTTGAAGAGCAGAGCGATGAGAAGCTGCCGCGGCTGTCCGAGATCTTGTGATGGGGCGATTGGCCAATCCCTGGAACGCCAGCGGGCTGTTCTGTCCAGATGCTTGACCTAGTTGGTTGTCAGCAAAGCTGTTCCCTGTGGTTTTTCCAGGATCCAGCGTGTAACAGGGTGGTGCTTTAATTGACCCGCAGAACAGAGAGCTTTGACTCCATGCTCTAACCACGTCAACTTTGCATTGTGTGGGCTAATGCTTCGTCATGCGAGAGCGCCCGCAAGATGAAAATAAAACAATTAGGCATAATTGTAAAACAAAACTTACCTGCGGGAGTCTGGTTGGGGACGTGTTTCACAGTAGGAGCTAGTTGAGTCAGTTCCGTTATGCTCGGAGAATAGAGAAGCAAAGCGAAAAATCGCCGTGTGATGATGGGGTGGAGTTTAGCAGCGTACCTTCTCCTCCACGCTTCTTGCTGAGCATCAGAGCCAGAGACGATCCTTTTCCTCAATGTCAGCCTTGCTCAGCCCGTAAAACATTATTTAGAAAATGCCATTGTGATGCTCACCTGCCCGGTCGGGGGGTTGAAAATGGGATGTGTGCGTTGGGGGCCTTTGACATAGGCGACTCGACGGATGCCACTGATGCGTGTCTCGAGTGGTTGCCAGCGTAGGCAGATGATGTGTCCATGGGCTCGCCAGCGGGACGGAAAGAAAAGGATGGGCGTGAGAATTGGGGAGCAGCATCTCGCGGCAGCGAATAGCCACCAGCGTCCCATGGCGTACGCACTCGGCTGTCCTTGGCGGCAGTTGCTTGCGTTGCGGGCACGCACTCGGGAGATGGCGTGGGAAGAGAAGAGGGTGCGTTCAGAGCTCCTCGGATTGCCAATGGCGGTGTTGCTTCCTTGGCGGCTGACTCGTGGGGGGCAGGCCCCGATGAGATGTTGAGCATCGATGCGATATTCATGGTGAAGACTTGAAGATGTGGTTGCTGCGGTGGGAGTAGGTGGCAATTAGGTAGTACAGAAATGCGAAATTGCCGGACGTCGTAAGATGAAGCTCCTCCGTACCGGCTAAAGGGGAAGTGCTGAGATTAAGAGTCGACAAATACTATTACTGTACCGAGATAATTATACCAGGTCGTCAGGTCGTAGATTAATGCACACGCTTATCGTCCCATGGCCATCGCCACTCGGGTTCTTTCTTTTCCAGGATGCGGTGTGTGAGGTTTTTTGCGATTGCTCTTTCAAAGGCAATTAAGGATTAAATTAGAACAGATCCAGGAGCGTCCTAGAGCAGAAAAGATGAAGGTGAAGAACAGATCCGCCGCGGGGTAGCGATTCGGGGGGCGCGGGAGGCTTTTATCAATTGAATGCCGACGCAGAAAGTATATCAGGCAGTGGCCTGATAGCGATAATCGTATTGTGACGTTGGGTCCTCGTATTTCGGTGTTGGGGGTTGAACGAGGAGGTGGTGTAGCCGGGTCAGACAGGCAGATGCAGGTCCTCCTAACGAATGCAGGTGATATTTGATGCCGAGAAGAATGTAGTTGGCAGTGGTGGACAAGAAAGCAAAACGACTCCAGGCCGGTTATGACTGACTTGCTTTTCTGTGCAAAAGTGCCCGATGATGAATGGAAGACAAATCCAGGGGGGGAGAAAGAAGCGAGTGACAGAAGGGTAAGTCAAACACCATCAATGAACTTGGGATGAAGGATGGAAAAGGAAGAGATGAGACGAATCTGCCACGGAAAAGAACCTAATTGATATGGACGCTATGACTGGATTGACAACGCATGAAATAGATGGTAGGGTTCGAAGACGGTAGTCGTTTGGGGTTGGGGTTGGGGGGGCGTCAAGGGTTGAGGGCTGAAAGGGGGGCGTGGGCCAAGTAGGCAGTCGGCGGTCCCTCACCCGCTCGGGTTGCGAAACAGGGGACTCCTAGCTGCTAAACCGAGAGGTCAGAGTGACAGGGGCAGCAAGGTCAAGAAGGATGCGGTTCCAGAGGGCTTTTGGGGTTGACGATGGGAGGGGACGGGGAGGTGAGGTGAGAGGGAATACGAGGCCATCCTCTGCGGCCTCTGCAGCGGGAACGAGCAGCACCAGCAGCGTTGCCACGGCGAGGGAAGCACGGCGATGCACGTCGTGACCCAGCTTTGGGGGCACAAAAGCACGATACCGGGTCGCATAAGGCGCTGCGTCCCGATGGGCCAGGCGAGGACGAGGGCGGCGAGGACGAGTGTGTGGCTCGACTGGCTCGCTCCCACAGACGAGACGACGCTGGGCCATCCTCTAGCATCCCGGCGTGACGGGGGCATTTACGATGGGCCAGGAGTGTGTAGCAGCAGCGCAGCAGCAGGACGCAGGCGTAGCACTCGCAACTAGCATAGTGTGGTTGCCGGCAGTTTTCGATTAACGGGGTACCCCTGCTGGTTAGCATGACGGGTCGCAGATCATGGCGTTGAGTGCCCCGTCCGAACCATGATCTCCACAAGGGAATTGTCCGGACAGGGTCCAGTGTGGTGGGAGGCCCATTGGAGGAGGGGGCCCAGCCCGACCGTTACCGCTTAAGCACCCGGAGCTAACACAGTGGACAGATCATAGATGGTCCATCCCAAACCGGCGCCGCTGCCTGCTCCTTCGCCTGATGCTGCTACTGGTCCAGGGACTAGATCCCCGTTTGACGTCGCCTGGACTGGGGGACCTGGGCGTCGGATTCAGCCAGGGTCACCAGCCAGGGATGCAAAGCAGACAGCAGAGGAACAGCCGCACACACAGCGACAGCAGCGGCGGCGGCAGTGGCAGTGGTAGTAGTAGCAGCAGTAGCGGCAGCAGGACCGCGACGCAACGGACCCGGGATCGACCCACCAACAAGCCCATGTGCTGGTCGTCGACAGTTGGTCGGGAGATGCCGAGACCAGGTGTTGGAAGTGGCCCGTTCTGGTTCTGGGTGACAACGTCGCGGCCAGACCGGACGCAGCAAGTTGGAGAAAGACTGCAGCCAAGGTTCAACATTGATCCATGGACCGCAGCGCGGCCATGTGCGCGCCGTGCACGCTCGCTCGCCGACTCTCCATCCCATTCTCGTCCATCCGTCCAGACGGTCCCGCGTTTCTCACTTGCAGCTTGTGGCATGGCGCAATATGTCGGTGCCGGCGCCAATGAACTTTTATATCAGGTCCAATATGGGAGCGATTCATCCACCGCAGTCTGGTGTTTGTTTCCCGCCTGAATCAGAGAGACCGTTGGGGCAGCCACCGCCACCGCCAGCAAAAGAAGCTGGAATCGACAGCATCAGGAGCTACCGCAGGCGGAAGCCCCCAAAGAGCGTTATTGCGGCCCCTAATTCCTACATGGGCCTTGGCGGTGCCAAGTGTTTACGAGCCCAGGCTGGCCGGAAGCCGCAACGACTGGGGCGGCTGCTGCTCCTCTCCCGCCGAGATGGGTGGTATAATTTTAGTACTGCGGCAGGTTTGTTTTGGGTGGCTTAATTAATTTCCCGAAGACGATCGTGTTGCATCGCACACTTCACTAACAGGCTTGCCTGGGTCTGGACGAAGCTTGATGAGTTGGGTTGATTAAGGAGAACGGAGCAGCATGGCGGCTCCAAGGTCCTGCTGGTATGCCAAACTGACCCCTCCCCCCCTCCCCTCCCCAGGGCGCCGCCTCGCCAATTCTGACAGTTAGGGCCTAACGGGGGTCCGACCTGGGCACTCAAGCCAAAAAGAGGGACCGTACGCGTCGAAGAATGGGGCCCGTTAGAGGGGCAGGGCCGGGCTACGTATTAGCATCCAGAAGGAGAGGCCCAGAGGCGGATATGGATATGGGTGGAGGGGAAGGGGAGAGGGGGAGAAGATGCCGGGGAGGGTCTCCACGATCACCGCGGTGGTGGTGTTGAGAGTTGCAGGTCGCAAGTGTCTCCGTACCGGGATAGCTTGCCCCATGTTTCATGCGTGCAGCGTCGCAAGCCAGGATGTTGTTGCCGGAGAAGGGACAAGGGTTGCTGTGCGCGTGGGCGGGATGGACGCTCGGAACTCGTGGCGGAAGTCGAGTGTCGAGACGGGGGCGGCGGGCAAGCCACGAGAATCAAGAGGGAAAGGGACGGGAATCGGGAGAGAAGACGGTAGGAAGCCAATACTCGACGTTTCAGCCGAGCCAACAAGCAGCCCCGCGTCGATTAGACAGGGATGATACATGCGCGTGTTTACGCTTGGGGTAGGGATTTAGAGCCGCGGCAGGGCCTAACGTTGGTTGCGACTGGTGCGACCGGCGGTGGGGAGGAAGAGTAGTGTAGCAGCAGTAGGCAGTAGGTGGTAAGTCGTAGCAGCAAGTAGTGGTAGGGAAAAGGGAAGATGTCATTTTGCACGGAGCGTTGGCAGGGCGGACGAGAAGCTCGAGAGCCCATCATCATCAGGTGAAGCTAATCCGCATCTCGAAAGGTCTTGGAAGGGGGATGGGCGAATCGCCGGTGCGAAAAAAAGGGGACCTGACGGCGCCGGGAATGGGGAAAGGCGTGAAGCCTCGGGCAGCCGTTTTCGGACCATGCAGCAGAAGAGGCTAACACTAAGACGCTGACGAACGATGGCAAAGTTTCTGTTTGTAGAATAACGCGGCGCCCATTCTACACTGGCCTAGAGTCCGTGTGTCTGTGGGTAAAAAAGGGTACCTGTGCAGTGTAGTGTCTGTGTGTGAGTGTGTGTGTGTGTGAGAGTGCGAATGCGAGTGTGTGTGTGTGTGTGAGTGTATGTATAACGTGTAGTAAGTTAGCAACTATCAATCCCTCACTCTTTGTCTGACTGTGTCACCTTGTTTTGCCATTCCGCTGCCGCTACTGCATGAGTCCGTGGGTTGTTTTCCCGCCTCTCGTGTCTTTGTTTTATTTGCATCTGCCTACCTGCCTACTACTATCGACCGCACAAGAAACGTGGCGCGGGTCCAGGAAACATCGGCAAAGGCGGCGGTGGCGGCAGAAACGGTCGCGGCGGCACGATCTGGTAAGATTGAAAGAAGAAAACAAGAAAAAGAAAAGAAAGGAAAAATTAGGGGACCATGATTGGAGTAACATCGAATCACCAAAGAGGCACGGGTACCAGGATTCGATCATGCAGAGGCAATACAGATGGCGATTGGGCAAGACATGGCAACGTAAGTTTGTCTGGTCTTGTCAAGGGACGACGACGACGTGTGGAAGGGTGAATCGAACATGGCACACGGTGCTCCATAGTTCAGGGCAATAATGTGGGAATGAATGGCCAAGAGCAGAAAGGGTGTGTGTGTGTGGGCAAGGAAAACAGCCAGGAAAAAGAAAAAAGGCGGGGCGACGACCAGCGAAAACTGGCCCTTCCATTTCAACCATCCCTGCCACCCTTGTGCTTTGGTGCTAGAACGGGAACAAGGACGAAAAAGAAAAGCAAAAAAAAAGAAAATGAAATGGAAGGGTGGAACAGCAAAAAATTCTCCGATTCAATCAGGGCACGAAAAGCCGCCTTGGCTCAAGTTACAGTGCATGTATGTGATGTACGACATTGCTAGCACCTCGAGGCGCATCCCCAGCGTGGGCCATGGCTTAAACTTGGTCCATTCTTTTTTTTTCCCTGGCGCGTGTACTTAGATGGGACGGATTGTCGTCCGCCTCTCGAGGGCGCCCCTGAAGATGAGAGACACATCCCTGGTGATTGACGCTGCGTGATACCAAGTATAGCATTCGCACCGATTCGCTTCAGATCCAGCCACATCGAGTAGAGTGCTACAGGTAGAGTGTTGACGATGAACGTGCCCACCCCGTGAGGCACCTCGTCTTCGCAAGTTTCATCTCATGTGTCCCAGGTCCCCAGTCTTATCCTCTCCGAGCTTCTTGGTCCCAGCCAGCAAGGATTTCGGAGGGCAGCAGCAGCAGGGTTCAGGGATTGGCCACAGTGCCCTTGGTGCAAAGACCCCCTCCCTCTTCGTCGTCACTTAGTGCGAGGGTGGTCCTGGAAATAGAAATCCCAAGATGCAACACCCCAACGCTTAAATTAATTAATTGACCTGCACCACCTGTTGCTGCTTCTGCCGCTAGTCGCTGTTGGTCGCTGGAGGAGCTTTGGTCTCGTCCGGAATAGGATGGCACGTGAGCCGCGTCCCTGGTGGCAGACGGGACATTCCCTGTTGAACTTCTCGTCTATCTCGCATGTCCGTCTATTAACTGCTGCACAGACATCCCACCGACGAGGGCGGACTCATCCCACCGACGAGGACGGACTGCTCCGTACACCCAGCGGATTGTGTCGTCCCCAGGTCGTTCAGCTGTGGCTTGTTGCTCGGAATTTGAGTTAGTTTTCTTTTCCTCCTCAATTGATTAGAGGGGGTTTAGGAAAGATGATGGGTTGTTTGTTGTGTTGGCGGCAGTCATGGTGTCATCCCGTTTCTCGTCTTTGAGTATACTGTCCTCCTCGTCCATCTCTATGCAAATTGCATCATCCATAGCACCGGGACTCACACAAGCAAAACGTAAACCATTTAGCTCCTGTAGGGCGATCTCATGTGCATTTGCATTGGTGTCCCCCATTTTATGCACCACATGGCGGGATCGTCCAGGCGCGGTGCGCTGTGCTCTGCGGTCTGCTCTCGCTCTTCTGCTCACCTCTGCTGCGCTGTGCGTGCTGTGCGCTGTCTGCCATCGGATCCGTACCCGTTCGCCCATTCAGCAGCAGCAAAAAACGCCAGTGACGACAAGAATGTTGGATGAAATGTGGTGCAAATGGATGGGCGGGCGGGGGGCAAGGGGAGCCATATTTCTTGACAAGCAAGATCCTTCGTGGCCTGCGCATCATCGGGCAGATCCTCCAATCTCCCGGGCTTGTCTTGTCCACCACGACGGTGTTCCGCCTCTGTTTTTAGAACATGGGCCACGCCCACGCTTGCCCTGCCGGGGAGGAGAAAAAAATTAAGCCTGCTGCCAACCGTGCTGTGGTGGGCTGTAGCGGGCGTGCTGGGCTACAGTGGGTGGACGGAATGTTTCTGCTCCGTCTGCCCTGGCCTGCTTCCCCTCCGCGGGGCCACTGAGTCCCTCCCAAGCTGCAGCAGCACCACCACCACCATCAGCTCCCAACTCCCAGCTTCAGCAGGGACATGGCGAGAACAGGACGCGGCGGCGCACCGCAATGCAATGCCTCTGCTCTCTCGCTTGCTGCATAACTCGGACCCGTTTCTGCCAGCTTGCAGCGTGTCATTTGCCCACCGTGAGTCGACCTGACACTAGCGCAGGTCCATCCACCCACCGCCCTGGGGCGTCGACACACAGACAGTCGGCTGCTGCTGCGCTGGGGGGGTGCAGGGGGGCGTGCTGTTAGCCAGCTTAGCCTTGGCCTGCTGCATCAAACAAAATGCTTCTCGACACGGACGGACCCAGCACTAGCCATGAACTTGCATATTCAATGAAGAATCTTGTTTCAGGTGAGTCGATGTATCAAGAGCCTCCTCCTCCTCGTATACTCATCTATCCTCTCTACAGGGCGGTCACAGGCCACTCACTCACTCACTGACGTTGCCCGGGTGCGTGTGCGCGCGTGTGTGTGCCTGCGTCCAGCCTCACCATCAGACCATCCATCCATCCGTCGTCATTGGGTCCAAGAAAAGAAACATGTCATCAATGCGGTATACTACCCGCAACTACAACGCGACG
Organism: Calonectria leucothoes; assembly: GCA_002179835.1. Classification (NCBI taxonomy): domain Eukaryota; kingdom Fungi; phylum Ascomycota; class Sordariomycetes; order Hypocreales; family Nectriaceae; genus Calonectria; species Calonectria leucothoes. Next base: position 282,929 of record NAJI01000111.1, on the reverse strand, counting down.
CCAAGTGACATGACAGCTTCCTGTTAATTAAAAATCCCACAAGGCAAGGCAAAAAAAAAAGCACTGAGTCACGTCCCAGGGACAACCCCAACAACAGTAGTCATATTTGCAGATCTTATCGAGCGAAAAAGAGCATCAATTTCCAAAAACACTCACCTGTTTCGTTTCCCACTTCCGTTTTCTTCCACATCCACCCAACCTGTCTAATCCACAAAAAGAACAACCCCAACCACCAGAGTACCCCATACTTGCGCACACATGGAAGAGGAGCAAGGGGAGGAGAAGAAGAAGAAAAAAAGGAAATGTCACCTCTCTAGCCCTGTTCTGTCTTGGCTGCCGTACCTGTGCCGTTCCCCCGGGCCCCTCTCGTATTCGTCCATCCGGGGCCATCCTTGTCGAGGCCAGACTGTGTATGGTAAAGAAGGCCTCAATCATGACGACCCCCAGATGGATGCATCTCGAAATATGGAGTACATCTTTTTTTTCACCTTGTTGCGGAGATTTTTTCCCTTCCATATCTCCTCTGTCATTTTAAACACCCCGGTCCAGTGCTGCTTGACACCATCATCCCGCAGTGTCCGCCTGCCTACCTAGGGAAGTGCTGCGAGCGCTCCACAGTGGCCTTACGTGCAGATGTGAATAGGATCGGGGTTGCTTGTGCTCTGGACATGGACTGGCCAGTGTGTAAAACAAACAACGGCCCCCAAAACCGGTTCGTGAGTTCCACAGGTGGTACTTGATCTATGTCGGATATGTGTGTATCCACGTCAGGTGCAAGGGAAATACGGCGAGCCTGTTTTGTTTATTGTCTCTCCTGACTCTCGAGACGACCTGGCTCGTGTGGTAGTGAGTGTATGTGTGGTAGTGTATTGTGATGATTTTTTTTTTGTTTTCAGCTGTAGTGTGTAGACAGAATGTTTCATGCCCAGCTGAGCTATTCTCTCGGCAGTGCGTGCTGACGGACCTGATACCCGCCGATATAGCCTCGCTCGGCCGGGTGTGGAGAATCGGGGGCGTGTTAGTCGCCGGTCCGACATACGGAGAGAGAGAGCAAGAGAGAGAGAGAAAGACATCATCATCACCAATTCAAGAGAGATCTCCCCCGCCTCCTCCCACAAAAAAAAACCTGCCAACGTCTCTGACTGCAGCTCTAGCTCCTTCATCAAAGGCAAGCCACGAGTCATTCCTGCTTATCCCGGGCGACATCCGCGCTTCGATGGCGTTTCCACGGGCTTCGCCCTGGCCCGGAAACCAAGCCACCACGAGATGAGCATCCATCTGGGGGGAGGAGAAGGAGGAGGAAGAGGGGGGCAAGACATTGGTTCCCACTTCGCGATCAGCGCACCGGTCAACGCCTGCCAACTTGTCGAAACGCCCTGCTGGCTCCTACGGCATTCCCTCAACCCACCTGCCAACATGCTGACTGCCGAGCTGATCTGATCGACTTCTTCTTTCATCCATCCCAGCTATCTTGACCGGTCCTCCGGCTTTTTTTTTTTTTTTGAGGCCCGCACCCCTCCCCCCTCGCCCACATGCCGTCCGTCCAGCCCGTCAGGTTTCCTGCACTGCGCAAATTTGTCCCAGGACGGTGTCATCAGAGGCTTGTCTCGGTATACGCAATTAGGTATCCGGCGTCTTCCTCTCTCCGGACCGCCAGTAGTGGGACAATCTAAGGAAGAAGAACAAGAAGAGGGGGGAGGGGGGGGCCGACTAGAGCAAAACTGCCGGAAGCACATCCCGCAGCCACACCATGCCCTTAGCAAATGCCACTTAATTCCTCGCCTGCATTAGAGCCACAGTTGGGCGAGGCTGCCCGTCTCGACCTAAACAGACTTGAAGCGGGAAAGATGATTCCAAAGTCCTCCCTCTCTCTCGAGCTATGTAGGGTAGTACAGGCACACACACACACGCTGTCTTGTAATCAGGAAACAGGTTGCATTCTTTCCGAGTAACAAGGAGGTGCGGCCATCTCGAGTTTCTTCTCGGCTGTTTGGGATGGTTTCCCCCAGGTATCAGACGCGACCTTGTCTTAGACCCGTGTGCGTGTGCGTGTGTGTGTGCGTTAAAAATAACTGTATTGATTTTTAGGGCAATATCCGACACATTCGCGTGGCCCACGTCACCAAGCCTCGCTGCACAACTGTGAAATTAATAGAAGACGTCTGTATATAGTTGATAGTGTTTTATTTTCCGGCCTTCTCGTCGAATAACTCAAGTGGTGGTTTTTTGAGGGAGGGGGGGTCTTTTTTCTTTCTTGCGTGTCCAACTCAGATCTTTTGTTGTAGTAGTGGTAACGGATCTCGGCTATCCACTTGCTCAAACATCGTGCGGCAACCTCTTTGTTTCGAGACATGACAATCAGTTTAGATAGGGACCCTTGAGGATTAGACACAAGGGAGGAGAAGGGGAAAAAACGACTTGTGATATAAGAGTATGATTAAGCTTCAAATTACTTCGGAGAAAGGTTGATGATTGGTTTTTTCCCCTCCAGGGTGTATAGGCAAATCCAAACAGGGCCTACCCTAAACGTCCAAACTACATTTGTTTGAAACTTGGACACAACACATCTCTCGTCTGATCTTGGGGGGATAACGCCGCGGAGTATCTCGATTGGACTCGGCCTAATTCTGTTTTTCTTACCGCGGCCTGGGCGAGACAAGAACAAGATAGATCTGCTTCCACCACCCACTCGGCTGCCATCATTAGCAAACCCTATACTGAGGCAACACACGTCAGACCCATCAGGACACACTCCAGTCACACGAAACCGTCCAGGTCTCGCCTTCTAAATTTATATCCCATACGGGCTGCCCTACAGCGATTACGCTGCCGGCGCTCACGACGGCCCTCTGGCCCAGCCCTGTTAGTTTCCCCTCCCCCGCGAGGAGGAAACGCCGCGGTGGTGACGGCGCAGCAGCGTCTGCCTCGCCTTCAACTCGACCCCGGACCAGATACATTCTTCGACCGGGCCGGGCCTCCTCCACCGTTACCCTCGCCACGGCCTCTGCAGCGGCAGCCTGGTCTATGCCCTCCCAGCCCTTGACCTCGGATAGCCAACCCTGGAGATGGGCTGCCATGCCACCCGGCACGTATTTTGGCCCCCGCCGCTGGGGAGAAAAGGCCGGAGGAAGGCCGTCGGTAGCCATGTCCATTTCAGTTGGCTTGAAGCGCGGGGGCGCCTGGAAGGTTGGCTGCTGAAGGGCCCTTCCCTCGCCATGCATGCTTCTAGCGTCGCCAAGGCTCTCCATAGAGCTTGATCTTCGTGTCTGCCTGCTCGCGGGTGACCCGAATGCAGAGTTGCTTCCGACATCCGAGACTTGCTCTTGTTCCCTGTTTTGCGCTGCATCTGACCCTGCCTCTGCCTCTGCCTCTGCCTCGTCCTTCTCGAGAAACGATGAATCTGGGACAGGCGAAATGGACACCCTTCGCCGCTTTGGCTCTCGCTCCTCAAACGGGGAACTGTCATCTGACACACCAAAAGGCTCCAGGGAGTCTGGCTCTATCGAGTCATGACGGCCCGCCTCTGCGACAGCCTTAGTTGCGGTTTGGCTGTCATCGTCTGATGCTGTTGTGGCGTCCGACTCGATCTCAATAACATCTTTGAGCACGTTGCCCTTCCTGGCCCGACCACCTTGACCCCCCCCATGCCCGGGAGAACTGTCCGCGATGCGATCCCCTACGTCTTCGACATCTTCAAGGTCGCGCCCAGCACGCCCTTGTGTTGGTCTCGGCACCGAGGAAGAGCCGAATCGAGGCGTCGACTGAAACTGCGGAGGCGCCGCTGGCGTCTGTGAAGACTGGCTACCCCGCTTTGCGAGGAGAAACCTTCTTGGAGTAGGTGTCTATGTGTACTGGTGAGTCCAAGCTATCTGACTTGCAAGTTCGGTATCCTTCTTCACTCACGCTTGGAGGAGGATGGCTCATGATGCCGTCTTCAGAGACATGACGCCTCCTAGCGCCAGGCCTATTCAATTACCCAGACCAGTCCAGTGTCGGTATCCAAGATGGTGTCAATTCAGACGATGAGTAGGTGTTATTGAAAATCAAATAAAAGATGGATTCTCCATGTGGAATCTAAGCATTGTATATTTATTGAAAGGGCCCCAGGCTTCAGAAGTTAGCTGGAGTGGCACCCACGATTGCGGCAGAATATAGGCGGTGTGCCGCATTTGTCACGAACAGTATTACTTTACTGGTTCTTTCTCAAACTTTCAAACGTCAATTCCCAACAAGTACCGTAGATAGAACAAAAAGGATAGTTTTGTATTTGCTAGAGCCATCTAAAATCTCATCTTTTCATCTTTTTGAACAAAGGTATCAGCTCCTGAAATAGACCAAAGTCCCCAAAAACCAAGGACATCAGAATGCCAGAGATGCAACTCTTGCAAATCGCATTCAGACAAAAACAAGACGCCTGACTATGAACCTGCCATGTATCCCTCCATTCGTATTGTGATGATTGTTTCCCCATAATATATAGTACACTATTCCGTCGGGAAGTCGAGCGTTCATGCCAGCACGTTAAAATGGCCGTGAATTCATCACACCTCACCTCTGATCGGTAAAGTGACAGCCCGATTAATCCTGTCTGGGAACAAGATGAGTTTAATACACTCGATGGACGGGAAAAGGTGATAGGGCCAGCCCGGGACTGGCCGAAGCGAAGAAGTCAATAAAACATATGAAATATAGTTTGGTTAGCCATAGGCAAGGTCAAAGCCAGTCTGGTGGTTGTCTCTTGTCGGCTCGGTGTTCTTGACTTGATGCAGCATCACTGGAGGCAGGCATGGTCGGCCATGGGTCTCTTCCCACTTGCTGCCACCAAGACCGGTATCTTTCCAGCCCATCCAGTTGTTGTAGAGTCGGTTCGGGGGCTCTGCGCGGTAGTACCATGTTGTTCCTTGGTATCTGCGCTCACGTCCCCAACCCATGGGGCTTCCGCGGCCGCCACTTTCGCCATTCTCTCCAGGGTTGAACCACTTGGCAAGGAATTTTCCATCCCAGTTTCTGTCCATGAAGACGGGATGAGGAGCATATACTGCCTTCAAACCGTGAAGCAGGGCAACCGTCTGAGGAGTCATTTCGGAGGCAATGTGATTTCCTCGTAGATTTTCCACATGCATGATATCCAGCAACCTCTTGGAGATGCGGGACTGAGTCACAATAGTGGTTCGACGAGGCAGGTCCTTGGACTGATGGTTTGCATCATTGTATCCCCAGACGTGGCTTGAAATGACCCAGTTGCTGTTCACGGGATTGAAGATGGGGGCAACCGTGATGACATCGGCATCCTCGCCGACACCCCATTCGTAATTGTCATTGTCGGGGTTCGAGACTGGTGGTTTAGGACCAACTGGCTTGATGAAAGGCAGATCCGGCGGGCCCCAGACGGTGTTGTTTCCGTAGCGGCGTTCGATGTCCTCTCGGAAATCCTTCTCATACGAGCCGTGGTATTCGGGAATGTAGTATCGTTCATTCCTCTCCCACAAGTTCTTTCGCGGCTGCTTCTTTCCAAACTGGTCAAGTTTCTTCAACAGATCATAATGCTGTCCCGTGAAACGGAAGTCCATTTCCCAGTTCCAAATATAATCAAACTGAGGATGTTCCTGGCTGAACTTTTGAACAGAGAGCCACTGGGCGGTGTGCACAGTGCGCGAGTCTGGGTCCTTCAATTCCGTATAGGTGTTCCAGACGATCTCATCGTTCCAGAGGACGGTCATGCCTTGGAACTCTTCAGGGACGCTTTGCTTGAGGATGTAGTTGTAGGTGTCAGCATCATCGAAGATGCGGGCGGCATTGTCCTTCACTTGGACCAGCAAAAAGACTTCGTATTCGCCGCCCGACCGCAGAGATAATTCACTGACGAGGGAACGAATGTTTTGCTTGTCATTCTCGGTGTAACGATGTCCAGTGTAAGATCGCAAGATGATGGCGGTTCGAGACTCGGGAACAATTGCACTTCGGGCTTCGGTTTTGGTAGTATCCTTCTCCGACACGTCTCGCTGCGAAATGAACGAGTTCCTTGTCATCTCAGGGCTACTGTCAGGCTGGGGAAGTCCTGGGTAGAGAGTGAGATAATCATTTCTGCGCTTCCGGTTTACGTCATAGCGCTGAGCATTCTTGTGCACACAAGCTTGCTGAAGATCTCCCCAGTTCACCTTGTCCCAGTCCAATGGCTTCAGGTTGCCATCTGTGTCCTTCTTGAACTGAGGCGTCAGACCATACGGTCCAAGACGAGTCTCTCTCTCCCAGCAAAGATTGGGATCCATGTTCAAGAGATCATAGCCACCCAGTCTCGGGGCAGGCCACTCGTGAGGACGTCCCTTGAAAACAAGAAGATCTTGAATGTAGTCGTTGTGCGCACCGACACAAGGCACATAGGACGCGTGCTTCTTCGCCTTCCAGTCGGGACCGTTATAATCCGGGTACGGGTTGTATCGGACCGGCTTTTCGGCGCTGTAGTCGACATCAGCATCTCGGTCGTACTGCAACGCAGCGCTAAACTCGTCGCTGTGATCTTCCTGATGCTCCAGAGTAGCGAGTGTGTTGCCGTAGATGAGGTTGGAGGTGGGCAGGCTGTGGTGGGTCTGCATGTTAGCATTGTGGATAACGTCATTATTGCACCAAGCTCCTGATACTCACTTGGCAGTGACGGCATATGCGTGTCTCCATTCCTTTCTCATGTCCTTCTCATGCTGCAGCTTGCCCAAAGACCCGAATCCACGGTCCTTTCCGTCTGTTTCGTAACCCAATTCAACATCGTTGGGGTCTTCCCGGTCAGTCGGATCATGCCAATCCTGGATCTCCTCAGCAAGAAGCTCCCACGGCTGCTTCTTGGGCGGAGCATTGCCAAGCGGCTTCTCCTCGCCGGCTTCTGGGTTTAGCTCTTTCTGAGGGTAATATGGTATAACTTGGACCGAAGGCGTGCCGGCGAAGTCAAATATGACATAGTAGGCCAGCAGCATGCCTACGATGACGAGGAGGACCGTCTTTGGGCGCAGCCTGGCGCGGAACGGCCGTGAGTTCGACTGCCATCTCTTCGCGCCGGGCTGTGCAAAAGTGGACGGCATGTTGGGCTCAAGGGGTGACGGTCGGCGGGCAGACCCGACGAGGTCGGTCGCGTCGAATGGTTCGGGGGGGCGGTGTCGCAATGGTGTTCCAGGATCAAATCGCTAAGAAAAGCGCAATCATAGAAACATGGTAAGAAGGGCTGAGGGGGAGGGCGATTGGACGTTGCGGGAGCCGAGGGTGCGGGAAGCCGGCGGCGCAAGGAGCAGATGCTATCGTGGCACGTCTGGTCGGAGGTTGCAACGGAGGTTGAGAGAAGATGCCAAGTCGCAGCCTTGCAGTCTGGCCGCTCGATAGTGCGCTAGGGCGGCAAGTGTCGGGGCCTCTGTCAAAGAAAGCCCTGAGCTAGAATTTGCGGGGGAGCAGACGATCCGCAGAAGCGAAGAGAAAATCGAAGACGATGTCTCGAAATGCGAGTACGGGGAGGAGAAAGCAGGTGGGAGAGAAAAAGAGAGAGAGAGAGACGGGTTCACTTGGGAAGATGAAAGTGACAAGTTGGAGACGCTGTCGAGCGCAAGTCTTAGGAATGCTTGAGCAGCTATGTACGTACCAGTCGGAGCTGGCAACAGTAAGATGGGTCGTGGTTTCTGATTAGGTAGGTACCTTGTAGGTAGGGGGGGAGAACCGTGGCCGGGCCAAGTGTGGCGCGGGAAGGGCTGGTCAAGGGCGGGGATGGCATGCACGCTTTAGTGAGTGATGGCCACTAATAAATGGGGCTGTAGTGGTGTGGTCGAGGAATGGTTCAGGGGGGACCGGGGGGAGCGGTGGTGCTCACCTCGACGCCAGAAGGGACTTTCAAGACCAGCGAGGTCTATCTGGTGCTCGCCCCAGGGGCTGCGGTGGGGGTTCGGATGGAGGGGGGCTGTTCAGAGGTTACAGAACGTGTGGCCGAGAAGAGCCTGCTGCCCTGGCTAGATTGCCACAGAACCCACATGGAACATACGGGGATCGCCCTCGGTTTGCTGTTCTCAGTTGGACGGGATTTGGGTTGCCGATGTCACAGCTACACAGTGGACGAGCTATGGGTAGCGGACATTCCAAGTGCCATGAATCAGGATCAAGTGAAGGCTGGCGTGGGCGACTGTGAGCCTCGTGACGATAGCCCTGTTGATAACGAGTTTTTCTTTCTTTTCTTTTCTTTTTTCTTTCTCCTTCTTTCGCAATTTAATCATCATTCCAATCTAGCCTATAGTTCTGTTTCTTGCACTCTCATTTCTTCTCTTTCATTACAAGTTGATAGCCGCCACAGTCGCGGGTAGCGGGCCGGTCGTTGTATAGGTGCCGGCCATCATGGCGTTGGTGGGATGGAATTGCATGTGGCTCTTGCTTGCGTCAAAGAACCACCCATCATCGTCTGGTTTCGACCCGGACATAAGGAAGGATTTCTTGGTGGTGTTTCAAGTTCTTCTCCCGACGTCTGCAGCTTCTGGGAAACAAAAAAAGAAGGCAAGGGCGCTCATTCTGCCTGTCCCTACGAGCCTTGTCTGCCCGCATCGTCCAGGCCCATGATGCGACGTGTTCGGTAGGTTGTGTGTCCTTCGTCCCCAATCCCCTAACAAAGACCCGGGCTACAGTGGAGTCGTCCCTAGCCGACTGCTGGCGTCATCAGCGTCGCAACAATGGGTCGCCCGCAAGGATCTTGGTTCGACTACAACGCTCATCGGTGCCTGCTCGGCCCAGCGTTACAGTTGTACGATGGCTTACTGTCAAACAAACGGTTGGATTGCCGGTTAATTTTCATCCGTTGCGACGCAGCGTTTCAGATTGCGAAGCTCGCCCTGCCACCGGGCTGCCTTGGGTAAACATCACAGCCATTTGTGAGTGCCGTGGCCCGTGTGGGGGCTGGGATTTAAGGTGTCGGTGCCAAGATAGCTTGAATGGAATTATGGAACCAATCTGTATTCCCGGGCCTGTGGGGGAAAAAAAACACCGCCGGTCTGCCCATACAAATTTAGGTGTATGAGCGGCGATGTATTTTTTCCCCCACTAGCCGGGCCAGTTATTGCTTTTTGCCATACCGCTTGCTGCCCTCCCAATGTCGCTAGCACTCGTGGCTTCTCCCTGCTTCTCGGTCCTCGCCACTATCCTAACAAGGGAGTGATTGACGGGCGAGTTTCGGGGGCCCCTCACTATCGTCATTGCAGGTCACCGATCGTTATTTATTCGTACTGACAAAAGTCTCCTCAGAGGAGGGCATCGATGTGCAGGAGAGCCGAGCCCACAAAAAAAAAAAAGGGACCTCTGTTTTGGCGGCTCTGGCGATACAAATGAATGGCTCCATCTTAATTTATCTAGCTCGCCACAAATAACACTCTTTTGACGATACCTTCCCGCAGAAGGCTTAAGGCGGCTTTAAACATGCGGTAGCGTGCTGCCGCTCCTTGTATGGTTAATTTATTGCTATCATATGTAGTATATCCACGACCTCAAACACTGGGGCCGTGTACGCTGACTGGAGCAACTACCCCATCATTCTGATCGTCCTCCTAATTGGGTCGTGCATGTCTTCGGATTACCCTTCTTGAGTGTTGCCGTTTTCCCCTCCTACAGGCTTGGAGTAAAAGTGTCCATTTCCGGGTGATAGCTCGTTTTCTGAACGTGCCTGTCGCATTTGCACGACACTCTGGCACATCCCCGTGTCTTCACGAAGCACGCCAAGATATCGCTGACTGCGGTTTCAAACATGAAACGCACGGATATTGACTGGTTGATCTTTGCCCCTCCGACGAGCCGAGAGAATACGAGGTATGACGACAGAGTCCGAATTGAAATATTTGAGTGAGATCGTCTCATCGATGGTTTGGCATCGTTGGAATCATAAAAAACGAATTGGAGTTTTTGTGACAGACCCAATTGCAATCCGAAGCAAGTTGCTCACTTGGTTATCACCTCTTTAGCCAAAAATTGCAGCATTTTGGGCTCAGTGATATCATATCTTTTGACTGATATAAAGTTCGCATCGGTCGAGCGGTCGCATGCTGAAGGCCGCGGGACGGCATAGCAGCGAACTTAAAATTTTTTATTGCGACAACCCTTCTAGAAAACGAGACTCCATGCTTGTCCGGGCCAAGATCCCGTCAATCAGAGGAGCTTCGCGCTCCTTTTATTTCCTGCTAAAGGCATGCATCATCGGGCAGGACGCCAAAACGCCAAGCGAGGCACGAGCCAGCTAGGCTTTTGCCCATCCCCCAAGCGAGCACACCAAAGGGTATGGGAAGGGAAACTCGCTGTGCTGACAGAATGATCGGAACATGGGTCGCATTATTCGTCACATAGAATGGTTGATTATTTATGTCATGGTTCCCTGCGTGCCATTCTTTTTTTTGCGACCGCTTGCTCCCCTTCCAATGGAAATGCCACTTTAGCCACACGGCCGCTGCAACGGCCGCCCAATCGTGAATGTGGAATTCAGCATCGGTAATTGGCACTGTCGATCTTGTTTTACGTCCTGATAAGCTTCCAAATCCCCTCCACGCGGTCGGGAGCTGTGTCGGAATGGTGGAGTCGGGCATTCCCATCCTGCCACGACATTCATGTCTTGCTACTACTCCCTTCCTACCTTTGACCTCATTGTAAACAATTCGATATGCAAGCATCACTGTTTTCCTTTGTCATATACCGCACTCAGTATTATTGAAATAAATTTTGATTAACGGTGAAGCCTTCGCAGGGTTTCACATTCATGCACGATCTAATCGATGCGGGTTCCTATCCTAAATGCTAAAACGAATGTTTTCCGGCATCAGGTGTGCACCCATGCCCGTCATTACCCCTTCCGTGAACATGCCTACACAATGCCATCAAACTCCCCGCGAAATGAAAGAATGCCAACCAATGCTGATGCAATGGCCCCTTCTCCGTGAAAACAAGGACCTATGTATAGCCAAGGCGCCGGATTCCCCATGCGTCCAGGTATGTGGGTGCGCTGAAGAAGAAAAAGAGAGTAACTTGGCGGGGTATAGTAAAACAAAAAAGTGTCAACAAAGAGCAAGATACGAATGAACAACCTCAACTCCTCGTGAAAAAAAAAATAGGCGACGGGCAACTCGGTAGATTAGGGCTATCAAGCAATAGCGCCAAGGTCGGTATTATACAGTGAGATAGTAGTGCATTAGGGTTCGTGTAGCGTCAAGAGCGGTCGATTAGGTTGGTAGGTGGGATTTTGTTTCGTCAGATCATGCCATCATGCCGAGGCGGGTGTGGCGCTTGTTCATTCGCGGTCGTTGAGCAGAGATGGGTCCGGGGCCGTGGCCGAGGGCGGGACCGGGTCGTCGGGCGGGAGATCCAAACGGAGATCGCAGAGGTCCCATTCCGGGGCTTGGGGGAGGTCGTTGCCCGGGTCCGGGTCCTGGACGGCCGGGAGGACCGGGAGGGCCCATGTTGTACGATGGTCGACGGCCGTTTCCAAAGGAGCCGGGAGTTTGGAATGGGCCGGGAGTCTGGTAGGGACCGGGAGTTTGGAAGGGACCGGGGGTTTGGAATGGGCCAGGAGTACTGGGAGGCCCCATTGGGCTTCGAGGGGGGTTTTGCTGTCCTGGTGGTCCCGGTGGCCTCATGTATAGGTCTGCTTCTGAGGGGTGGTCGCCGTTCCCAGCAAGCCAAGGTTGTTGGACACGTCTCCAAGCGTCACGCTCGCAAAACGACTTCCCATCCACCTCAAAGTAACCGTTGGACAGCGACTGTCCACAGTCAAGGCAGCGGAAGCATCCGACGTGATACTTAACATGGAACTCATCCTCGAGGTACTGGCCCTCAACTCCCTTCTGGCAGGCGCCGCACAGGGTGCCGTTCAGTTCGTGGTAATGGTGTTCGCAGTAGGGCTTGTCATCAAGGACGTAGAACTCAGCGGAGGTGAAGGGCTCGGAGCAGGTCGTGCACACAAAGCATGCCTTGTGGTATTTTCCAGTCAGTCGCCCATCGGCAGATGAGACGCACTTGCCCCTGATAGCCTGGCCACAAGCCTTGCAGTCGCCTCTGTACGTGCCTGACACCTTTCGGGCGTTTTGAGATTCCGAGGGTACCTCTTCGGGGCGTCCAGATTGAATAGCGGGATCGTGTGAGAATTGGTCGTCGGTATAAGCCCCGAGAAGACCAGGGGTAAGGGGCGTGTTGAATCCCAGGCCGTTTTGAATGGCTGGATCAATACGCTCACCAGGCGACCTGTCGAAAGACTCGCCAAAGGGTGTTTGGAGAACAGGCAAATGACCGTGTTCCGGTGGTTGAAGTGTGGGGTCGATTCGTAGATCCTTGGGACGCATGGAGTTCATTGTGTTTTGGACTTCGTTCATGAGTCCTCCAATGTTGGAAGCCTCGGAAGTCTCGACCTTCTCAGGTCGGGTTTGGGACCTTGCCGGACTGGTCTGTGAGCTTGTCCGGCCGGGATGGCTGAAGGTGGAGTATCCCGACGACGTCGAGTCGGAGGGAGTGTGATAAGGGTTTTGGATGCCAAATTCGGCGGCAATATCGACAGAATTTGTGCTCTTCTGCGGGTGGAGGAGACTCGTTCGGGGGGGAGGGCGCCTCGAGGTGTCGGGGCCGATTGAGAGCTTCGACTTGTGACCAAAAGGTCGAGAGCCCGGGGCCGAGGGCGTTCTTGGTGGCGGGGGAGCTTCTGAATACGGGGAATATGGGGTCGGCAACGTCTCAGAACGGCTTATAAGCCCTAGACCCAAGGGCTTCGGCTCTAGGTCGTCATCGGACGAGGGTGGTGGTCCAAATCCCCCATAGTCCATCCTCTTGGGCATACTTGGACTGGGCGGCACAGCACCGAGTGCGGTGTAGCTGGGAGGCGTGAATGTGTTGATGGGCGTCAGAGGCGCCGTTGCTGATCGCTTGGGAGCCATGGGATCCTGAGGGGCGCTCAGGAAATCCATTGTCCTGTCATCGAACGAGGCGCTTCGAGGAGGGAAAGCCGGCGTGGAAGGGCTCCTCATCATGTCGAATGGACCAGGCGCGATCTTGTCCATGCGGTTCATCAAGGTCGAGTTGACCGGACTCACGGATAGGGATAGGTTCTCCATGGTGGGCCCGTATCGTCTTTCGCTGAAGCTGCCGAAATCTATGGGGCGCGACGAAGGTATTAAATCATCCTCGAGAGAGGGGGACGAGGTGAAAAAATCATCTGCTGCCCGAGGGGGGGACAGGGTTCGGGATTCACCGATGAGGCTGGTTGGTGTCAACTGACCCTGGCGTATCCAAGGTTCATCTGAGTTCGTGTTAATGATCGTCGGGGTCTGTGCAGTATGGAGTAGCATTACGAAGTCGACTTACTGGCAGCTTTGGTGTCGACGGCAGGGGGGATCCGCCCGAGTTTTCCTGGTGGTATTGACGCATCGTAAGGTCTGAAGGGTGCGAACAACTCAGGAGGAGGCGACACGGGCGACAGTACCAGACTGGCGGATGTGAAGCTGCTCCTGATGGTTTCCGCGCTCTCGACTTCGTCCTCGGTCTCGGCGCAGATGTGGTCCCCCATGAGGGAGATTTCGACTTGGCGCCCACATGAAGAGCACTTCACGGTGGGTAACATGGCTGATTCCCGCATCACGGCCATTTTGAAAGCTGGACCTCGTATCGCAGGCCCCAGGGGTAGAGCAGCGTTAATATCCTACGGATACGCGTCTTTTGGGATGCATTGGCCTTGGGGAGATCGCGAAACCGACCTGCGTCAGCAACTCGGCAACGAGAGGCCTGGTTCCTTGAACCTGGCGTTGGTTGTGGTCTCGGTAACTGGGGCGCGAACGAGCTGCAGCAATGCTCTGCCGTGATGCTGTCCCATTCGTCGAGATGGCGGCTTTGTCCCCAAGGCTCCGTGCTGTGCGGCGTCCCTGGGGTTGAGGGCGATGTATCCCAATGTCGATGCCAGGAAATTCGAGGCTGCAGTAGCGATGCAATAGAAGGATCGTCGGTGGTGATGAACGCAAAGTGATCTGCGTGAGGTGAACTGAGACGAGGTAGATCGCGCGTACTGAATTGAATTATCGGAGCGAGTACGGAGCAGTAAGTATTTGAGGGTCGATTTGGGACTATTGCTTTTAACGTGAGGTCGGGAATGGGACGAGACGGAAGATAAAAAAAAAAAAAATCAAAACCAAGATCCTCCCAACCACGCGAACAAGGCCAGATTAGACGAGCCGAGTTCTGGCACAAAACCGATACAGCATAAACAATTCCCAAACACACAAGGACAGAGAGAGGTTCCGGATCATGGGCTCACAGCTGGAGGAAGCGCCGGCTCGACATGGAGCTGTCTCGAAGTGTGGAGGGTGGTACCCCCGGGGCGTTGGGTGGGTTCGTTGCTAAGGGGGCCCCATGTCGCATCCTAGACCTACCCTGGGCGCCCTAGCGCTTTTGGCCTCTGGGCAAGTCGTTAGCACCCCTGGCGCCCCTGGGCCCCGGCGAGTGCAACGGGACGGCTGGCCGAGCGGTGGATGCGGTGTGGGCGTGTAGCTCAAGCCCGTTGTCGTCGTGGGTTGGGTTTGGTTGCTGTTACGGGCTTTGGTGGCTGCTGCGGACTGGCAGCTTGTGGGCAACGGATCAGCGAGAGCTCCCGGCGCTGCGCGGGAAGATATCGACGAGGTCGACACAAGAGGTTCCAAGGCGTTTTCCCATTAAACCATAATGCTATTCTCGAAGCAAATTTACGCGTACGCACCCCCATCCGGCTACCAAAGGAGCTCTGAGACCCAATGGAGACTGCAATTCCATCTTTCAATCTTCTGGTAATCTTCGGGGCGGGCGGTGGCGGCCCGGCTGGGGCACAGAGACATTGCGGGAACCCGCAAAGGAGGAGGAAACAATGAATAGCTTCGCATTCCAGAAGCCCACGAGCCTATGGTGCAGGGAAGCCGGCTGTTTGTTTTGCCTCTTGGGCCGTGGGTTCGCCTCACGTAGCATCATCCCACTCTTGCAGTCGGCCCAAAGCCACCATGCCCTTGTGTTTCTGTTGGTGGCCCAGCAAATGAAGTCATGAGAGCCCTGCCAATTGGCCCCCTCAGGATGCAACTGAAGGTGTCTCTGCACCCGCAGGCAAAACCTTACTAGACATTGGATGGGGAACACATGTCGTTAGTGCTCCGGACTTGGGCCCAATGCTCGGTCGGCGTCTTTGGATGCAATGGATGGATGCCATGTCATGGGACCTTGGGTGCATGCTACTACACAGCAACGGCCGTCGCCAGCCTCAGATAACCCAACGCTTCTTCGTTATCGGCCAAGCGGGACTCGCCCTTTCTCTCTCTCCACCCACACACTTGTGCTGGATGGTGTCCAGCGATGCAAGTGGCCAGAACCTCGTGACTGTCAGCTTTGCCCTCATCAAAAAAGCGCATTATCGATGCCTATTGCAAAATTGCACAACACCACCACAAGCATCGCGCTGGCCGAACGGGCACCAATCAGTCATACGACGAAAAGGGCATCAGCTCGGCAGCAAATCAGCATCCGGCGGCAACGTGCTCATTCGCTATCCAGCCTGCATCATCGGGAGTGCCTTGCATTCTTGTGCAGGGGCCCCCGATGCTTGATGGTTGCATCCACCAAGGGCCCAGCGCACTAAGGCCCCCTCTTCTGGGGACCCTTTCAGACGCTAACCCCCACTGGGACTGGGCCTCGCCCAAAGGGGAGCTTCTTCATCAAACGTCCCTTATTGCCTCTGCTGCGTGGTGCCGGCGCGTGGGGAACGACCTGTCAACACGTCGGCTTCAATTGCGGCGCAAATGACTTAATACGGGTCGTGGTCCTCGCCAGCAAGGGACAGCCTGGGGGCATGGACGAGCCTAATTCGACCAAAAGCTAGCCTCGTCCGCCATGACTTGACCAGCAGTGAAAATGCGACCTTGCCGTGCCCGTGGCTCTCTCCTCTTTGCCTGCCCCCGCCACTTGTTGACCTTCTCAAGAGTATCCACCTCCAAATCTAGCCAAGCATTCTCGCTTGGCCATGGGAGATGGCTGAGAGAAAGCATCTATCAACCTCGCATGTGCAGTAGTCGTCACTGCATAATCCCGCAGTGAGACCTGGGGTGCTCCAGTGATCGGCGAGCAAAAGTGATTGGAGGATAGCCGCTGCCATTGGCTGGTCTACTCTGCGTGCACTGCTTCCCCCTTTGCATCGTGATTCGAGCTGCCCTTTTTAGCCGTGTCCGATAGCGAGTGTGGCTGATCTTCATCTCTCCTTTTCGCTTTCTGGCGCAAGCTGCGTCTTGGGATCCCCTCGTGATGGCTCATGCAATGCGGGTGATGTGACGAGAGTTTGGGATTGGCCGCCTTTTCTCCTAACGCGATGCATCTTCCGTAACGGCCAACTTTGTGACCAACCTTGGGGGCCACTTGCAGGCTGACTCAAGAACCAAGCTCTACGGCTTATGGTTAATAATCCGACACATGACAAGGGCTCCTCATGACCATGCTATTGATTTTGGTTTCGTCTTGTTTTGTCTCTCAAGTTCCCCCTTCGCAAGGAGCTCCACACGTCTCAGGTACCAAGCGAAAGCAGCGTTGTGCTGCACTCAATTAAGATAGCCTGCGCTTAATAAATGGAGGGCTGCTAGGTTAATATGGCGGTTCGTCATCTTCAATTTGAATGGAGACCACTCGTGGCTGTCGAGCGCCGCTCATGAGAAAGTGGTAATCTCCTTCGGGTCCGCGATTTAGACCTCATCGTCAATTCCGACTTGCTGGTGGCCTCGATTAATTCTATCGCACTGATGGAAGGCGGCTGAATACTTTGGCGTCGGCTCCATCGCCATCCGAGGCTGAAAAGGCGGCGCAGTCTCTAGCCAGGGGCTAAACGGTTTTGAAGCGTCGTTGCACAACTTTGCGTATAGCGCATCCCCTTAAGCTCTACGTACCCCAGTTTCCGCAGGAACGAGGGGCTACAAAGTAAAAACCTCAAAATGAAAACCTCCGAGACCAACGCGCGAATGCAATTTCTCAGAATAGGGGTTGGCGTGAACGTGGACCGGAAAAAGAAACAAAGAAGAAGAAAAAAACGGCGGCAGAGAAGCATATATAATATCGCAGTCACAATCACATCACAGCACAGCTAACAAGCTCGACATTTCAATTCACTTCGGCCCGGTGACCAGAGATGTCCTCTCTTCGGCGTGTACCCTTATCATCAAGACATCGAGACTCGAATTTAGCGTGGGTACTAGTATCGCAGTGCTGAAGCAGATAATAGCTCACGTCATTGACCGACTAGCCCAAAACGCGACAGGCCATATTCCGGAGAGGGGCCGTCATCGCTTCTCTGGTTTGGCATGGCCAGATTTGTGGGTGTGATCGCCGATCGGTTATCTAACGACCCGTGACTGCGCGGGGATGACTGAGGGAGCTTTCTCAAGAAGTGATGAGCCACATGTGTGGTGAGGATATGTTTGGTTTGAGGTTTGTTGCAGAGGAGTTGTTTGAGCCGCAGCGCTTCATGACGCAATGGTCACGCGTCGGCTGAAGAAGGGTGTGATCAGGGGAACCCTCTAGGGGTTCATTCAAATCAATGTTTCGTTCGGGTGAGACATGAAACACAATTGTTTGAATGAAGGCTCTGAACAAAACGAAAGAAGAAAAGAATCTGCCGATCAATACATATGTTTCAGACGGCACTTCAAAGGCAACAGGGAAGGGGCCCATAACTCAAAGGTCATGGCGAAAGGCAAAATATATCGACTGCTGGGTAAGCAAAATACAACGGGGAGCGTGCTTCCGGCGAGGTCCGCAGGACCCTCTCGTGGCTATGGGCCAACATGCTCCGAACTGTGGACAATGAATCGGAGAACGCTGCCGGTTTACCGACCGGTGTCGGGGCAGCAGTGGAGCCATCGGAGGCAGCAATTTTCTCTAGAGCAGCCAGATGGATGCATGGGATGAGGGCTGCGGAAAGGCGGTGTCTGGTATGTAGCGACTCCTTGAGGCATGTTTAGACGCAACCTCTACCATCCTGGTAGGTTTGCTACATGGGAGGATGCATGTGCCGCCAAGCGTGCGTTTCTGCAGCCGCCCGTGCCGTTGAGGGTAATTCCGCGTGGATGGCGGCAGAGTCTCAAAGGAGAGAGGAGCAGGAGCTGAGACAGTGTAGAAACAGAAACCACTTCAAGGGACGCACAATTTTCATAGGCCGCCGGGTTTCAAACAGTTTGGTTTCAACAATTTGGAGCGTCGTCTCCTCACAGCAGCAGCCAGGGCACTGACCACTGGCGAGGGGCTGCAATTCGTGCTACCCCGCCATGGCAATTCACTCGTACAGGGCCGTCCACGCGTATTCGCCCAAGAGGACAGCAAAGAGACTAAGAATGCGCTGCACCGAAAGCGGTTAAGGGCGGAGGGCGGATTGTCAGAACAAGAGTGCGTATATTCACTCACGCTTTGCAAACGTTGTTTGCTGGCTCGACTATTTGGTGAGGGCTTTTCGCAAAGGAAGCAGGATTACGCTTCCATCGACCAGCAGTAGCTAGAATTGGGCGCGACCGCGACATTCCGCAGCGCAGCGTCCAAGCGTTGCAGTTGCAGATCCTCTACATCCACTGGACGATAGGCAGATGCACAAGACCTCTTGCCCATCCAGGGCCTCACTGCCGAGGGACCGGAGCGGACATTGCGCGGCCGGCGGCCGGTGGTCTCAACAAGAACGCCAATCCAGCCCCTAGTGGCCTCATCAAGCCATCTTCATGTCTCCCATTGGTAGTGCCCGGGTCCAATAAGGACGAGCTCGCATCCTTTCTTTGCATAAGCTTGGGTGATATGTGGATGATGATGCCAGGGGTGCAGGGGCTCAGGCCACTGGTTCGGTCAACCACGATGGGAAACTCCGGCAGTCGGGACCAAAGGGACTGGTATGTTGTTAACAGAAAATATGTCGGGTTCTTTGCCGTGAGGCTAATCTGATAACCGGGCCAGTTGCGCTGGTGGCATTATCGTAGTTCTGCGCCGAGGGTGGAGACATGAAGATTGAAGAACCCGGGCTGTCCTTTACTCCGTCGTCAGTGGTTAGCGTTCGGCATCCGGTGCATTACGGCCATGTTGAAACCATTGCATCTTTTATACTTTGCCTGCCTCGCAGTAGTGTCTTTATAGGGACGCCCGGTTGGATAAGAAACCTGATTCTTGTTGTTGAATATGGAGTTTTCGTGAGGAGGGGAACTACGGGTAATTCAGGACGATGCAGCAGCGCGTCCAGACTTATTCGCAAGCCAATGCCTGCTGTGTACTCTTGGCATGTGAGAACGCCATGGAAGGAGCAAGTGCCTCTAACTAAGACCTGGTTTCCCTGGCGCTTGCAGAATGTGTAGCGCAAGCCTTATCTGTGCCTCCCGTAAGCACATGCATTCCCTGAGTGCTCTGAGTGTGGTGACATTGGATCTTGTGTGTGTGCACATCCACGGGGCGATCTCTCTCAGCGAACTCAAAAGAAGGGCCTCAAAACACACCGACAAAGAAGGCCGAAACGGACTCTTTCCGTTGCGTAATAACATTGACTGCTGCAAAATACGACCTGCAATGCCCGTTAACGGCATCCTTCAGTCTCCGCAAGTTCCGAGTCAGCCCACAGCATCGGGTTGGCCCACAGCAAATTGATCGCTGTATCCCAGCCCGTCCAGGGGCACGTCAGCGCCCCAACGACCCTAAGATTTACGTGTATTGATGCACCATGCTCGGTAAGTTACCGCTAGATTACCGCATCTCCGCTGGTGCCGCGTCCACACCGCCCACCATTCGACGTGGCAACACCCACTTGCGCTCATCTCTGGACTCATATTTGAACCCCGTCGTGTCCGCCCAGCTCCTGCGCTTCTCTTTTCTCGCTTTCATCCACCACAATTTGGACAACACATTTCAACCTACAGCTCACGCTTTCCAACTCACTTTCACCCCCTTCAACCAACCCCCAACTCCCAATCAATCTTTGATTGCTTCTACCCCGCTACCCCGCCAAACACCACAACACCCCACCAAAAAACTATCTTATCAAAAGATCGAGGTCTTGATCCTCGATCAGAACAGTCGTCAAGACGTTTTCCAACCTTCTTAACTCGTATGTGGCCATTCCTGACACGTCTCATCGCCTACCATGTCGAGACATGAGGACCAGCCAAAAGACACTATGCTAACCTCTCGCAGGACTCACCACCCGTTCGCCGGAGCCCGCTGCGCAGCCGCCGACGGAGGCTCAGCGGACTCGACCTTTGAACAGTAAAGGTCGACACTCAATTCAGAACCCGTAAACTCCATTCAATCAACTTCCACGCGACGCCAATCGTCAATCATGGCTCCTCACGCGGAAGTCGGTACGGGCTCCTCGAACGGGGCGGTTTATTCCAACGGAGGCTCCTCTGCTCCCCAGGACCTCTTCACGGTCAATTCTCCCAACGTCACTTACAGCGACGCGGAAATTCGATCCAAGTACACCTACCGCACCACCAAGGTCGAGACCACCGCCGATGGTAAGTATGTTGCTACTCCCCAGGAGACACTCTACGACTTCAAGGTCGACCGCAAGGTCCCCAAGGTCGGTATGATGCTTGTCGGCTGGGGTGGTAACAACGGTACCACTGTCACGGCTGGTATTCTCGCCAACCGCCGTAACCTTGTCTGGGATACCAAGGAGGGTACCCAGGCTGCCAACTACTACGGCTCTGTTGTCATGGGTTCAACCCTCAAGCTCGGTACTGACGCTAAGACGCACCGAGAGGTCAACATCCCTTTCCACAACATCTTGCCCATGGTCCACCCCAATGACCTCGTCATTGGCGGATGGGACATTAGCAAGATGAACCTGGCCCAGGCCATGGACCGCGCCAAGGTCCTCGAGCCTGCCCTCAAGACCCACGTCAAGAAGGAGATGGCCGAGATGGTTCCCCTTCCCTCAGTCTACTACCCAGACTTCATTGCTGCCAACCAGGAGGACCGTGCCGACAACGTCCTCGAGGGAACCAAGGCCTGCATGGCTCACGTTGAGGAGATCCGCAAGAATGTCCGTGACTTCAAGGCCAACAACGGCCTTGACAAGGTCATTGTTATGTGGACCGCCAACACTGAGCGATATGCTGAGCTCATTGAGGGTGTCAACGACACTGCTGACAACCTGCTCAAGTCGATTGAGCAGGGCCACGAGGAGGTCTCCCCCTCTACCGTCTTTGCAGTCGCCTGTATCCTTGAGAACACCCCCTTCATCAACGGCTCTCCCCAGAACACCTTTGTTCCTGGTGCCGTCGAGCTTGCGGAGCGCCACAATGCCTTCATTGGCGGTGACGACTTCAAGTCTGGCCAGACCAAGATGAAGTCTGCCCTCGTTGATTTCCTCATCAACGCCGGTATCAAGTTGACCTCCATTGCCAGCTACAACCACCTTGGCAACAACGACGGCAAGAACTTGAGCTCCCAGAAGCAGTTCCGCTCCAAGGAGATTTCCAAGTCCAACGTCGTTGATGACATGGTTGAGGCCAACAACGTCCTTTACAAGGAAGGCGAGCACCCCGACCACTGCGTCGTTATTAAGTACATGCCTGCTGTCGCTGACAACAAGCGTGCTCTTGACGAGTACTACGCCGAGATTTTCCTTGGTGGCCACCAGACCATTTCGTAAGTGCAATTTTCCCATTGTTTTCAACACACAACTAACCAGGACCAGTCTGTTCAACATCTGCGAGGACTCTCTTTTGGCTTCGCCCTTGATCATTGATCTGGTCGTCGTTGCCGAGATGATGTCCCGTATTCAGTGGAAGACGGCTTCCTCTGACGGTTCCGTCAACGCCGAGTACAAGAACTTCCACAGCGTCCTCAGTGTCCTCAGCTACATGCTCAAGGCTCCTCTGACTCCCCCCGGCACCCCGGTTGTCAATGCCCTGGCCAAGCAGCGTGCTGCTTTGACCAACATTTTCCGTGCCTGCGTTGGTCTTGAGCCCGAGTCTGACATGACCCTTGAGCACAAGCTCTTTTAAGCAACAACATCATGCATACATGGCGTTGTCCAATGTTTGATCTGCTTTAAATGGAGTTGAGGATATACAAAGGAACTGAAAACATGAAAAACCGTCAGAAAAAAATTGAAAAACGAAACTGAAAAAATAGGGGAGAGAAACAAGCCCACGCATACTCATAGGATACTGAATTGAATATGAATTTTCTCCTCAATACTTGTTCGATATAACTTTGCATGTGACTGAGCTTCTATTTGAATCTTTTTCCCTCTTCTCGAGTCTATATAATTTGGTTATTTGCCGAACCTCGGTTTCTATTTTCTTATCTGTATTTACCACGTTGCTCACAGATCAGCGCATGTAGGCGGATACTGCACGGCCTCCTTGATCTGCTTCTTCAACATGTCGGCATCGACAGTGACAACCATGGTGACCTTTTGTAAGTTTTGTGCTTTTGGCTTGTACTGCGCATCGTATGCGTGTATGTTACCCCAGCTCAGCGACGCAAAGCTGGTGTCCACATCAACGTAAAACTCCAACGATTCGGTGACGATTTCAGGGTGCAAGGCCACGGCCGCGGCCGTCTCGTCCCAGTACGGAAAAGTGGTGCCTGGTGATTATTGATGGTCAGAAGACAGGGTCGCGAATCAAGCCAAGGTCAGCGTACCGTATTTCTCGTATACCAAAGTCGTGTACGGGTTCTTGACCTCGTACATCTCTTCTTGCTCCGCCTCCGTGGGGAACACCTGGTTCGCGGCGTTGCCAACAATGGTGATGCTCGGGAATGGTGCGGTCAGGGCCATCTTGCTTCCCTCGGGGTCAATCTTCAGGTTGATGTCGTTGTACAGATCGGCCATCAGCGAGCCTTCGGTCGCCTGCTTCAGGTTCCCGTCGATGTAGCCTCCCATCAACACCCACTTTTTGGTGTTCTTGGCAAAATTAGGATCCAAACGCTGCGCCAGTGCGAGGTTTGTCAAAGCACCTGCGCTCAAAATCGTCACTTCGCCCGGGTACTTGCGGACCGTTTGGACCAGAAACTCAGCAGCCGACACATCCTGAACATAGGTGATGTTGGGGAAACCCTCAACAAAGGACGACCTGGACACCCTGTATGGGTCGCCACTTGTAGGATTGCTGCCTGCCGCTTCTTTTGTCTTGTTTTCGAGCGCGAATGCACCTTGCCAAGCCAATTCTCCATATATCCGCTGCCATGTTTGAAATAGTTCCGGCGTGTTGATTATAGGGTAGTCAGAGCCCTTGTACACTGGGATACATGATAGGTTGCCGATTTCCAAAGTGCTGAGCGCATGGAGAGTCGTAGAGTATGCCCATGTATCGCCAGTGTCTCCAATAATGCCTAGAATATCCCAGCCAGCGTGCAGGGCCTGAAGAAAAGGAATGAATCCTGCCGAGGTCCAATCGTTATCAATGATGATCTTGGGCTTCGTGCTATTCCTCCTTGTTAGTTCAGGAGAGGGCAAGGCGAATGCAGAGCCGCCGAGCAGTGCAATGGCTGAGATGACGGGAAACTTCATTGCAGCGGAGTTGGCAGTTGAGACCGGGAATCAATTCGCACTACAAGTGTTCGCCAAAGCAGAACAATGGGCCACCCTCTGCATTTAAATAACCCTGAGCACGCTTTGTCAACTACGGTTCATATCAGCGCAAAAGGTTCGTGTTCTAGACCAATCAAGTGAGCGACCGCCATTTGGCGATGGAATTATGTCCCAATCCGAGAGTTGACAGCATGTTGGCGGGTCTGAAATGAGTTGTTTACGGCCCCGCTGGATAACATGGTAGTATTGAGGGATTAGGAACATTTCGAAACTCCACTTCGAGCAAGATAACCAACCGATGTGTTGACCCGTGGGTTCATAGCGGACCTCCCCGATACCCATTTAGTTACTGGCCGATCAGTATTATCACTTCACCCGCAATAACTCTTTGTGATGCGATTGGGTAAACCAAAAACCCAGATTCACGGAGTGAGAAAATGACGGTGCATTTACCCAGAAAATGCGTACAACAGTCTTGATAGAGTTGGCCGACACACCCAGCGGAGAGTTATCGTCCCATTTTGAGCAAGCGCTTTTCGGATCCGCTTTAGGTCCTTTATTAGATCATGCGTCCCTGAACAACAATACCAGGGCGCTAGTCGGCTGCTTTATTTGAGCCATTATTAAGATTTTAGCGTAGTTTGTATGCTTAATGTCGAGTTTGGCGATTTGCGCAATGGGGATTTTAACAAGGCTGTGGGCTAAAACGGGGAAGAAAAATTCGGAAGTCTGCATCACCATATCATCAATTCCGTTCAGCAAGCAAGATGATTGCGTGTGACCTTATTTTACATTGTGGCATATATATACCGGCACTATTGTTGAGCTCCCGGGTAGTTGATGCCAAGACAGTTGGTCAATTCAATAAACCAAGCACGAAACATGACGGAGACAACCTTCGCCAAATAGACAGCAAGATCTATGCGCTAATTTTCTCGTCTCAATTTTCTTTTTGTATTTTCTTTTGGTCTGGCGTGGGCAATCCATTGTGAATTTGTGACTGGGTTGAACGTGAAATTCCTCTCGATGTCAGCTTATTCGCTTATCCGAAGCATCAGCCGCAATCGACAGATGAAGGAAAAGGGCGCTGTTTAATTCTATAATTTTGCTTGCTAGATTTTATGAGGTTTTCGCTATACATAGATTCTTCAATTCTTTAAATTAAGACAGGGTAAAATTCAGATCATAGGAGCATTCCGTTACTTGGTATGTACCGATGAGAGCTACGACTCGCATTTTCACCATCTACATGGAGAAATTTCAAGTATATGAGTTCTTCCAAGGAAATCAACGGCTCAAAACGGCTATCCAAGGTACAGCATTGGGTTGACCAGAGAAGCTTTAATCTCTTTTGGCGACAGCCGAACAGGGACCACGCAGCTGACATCCCGATATCACACGCGGTCAACAACACCGTAAGTGGAAACTGTGTGGCAGCAAAAGCCCCGCTAACTGAGCCGGATGTGAGCGCTTTGTTTCCTAGCGCCACTGACGCAGTCCTAAGATCCAGGCCTATTTATATGATGAGAAAAACCTCCAGCATGGTTGCCACTGCTTGCCTGTGCTTATGGTTCCATGTTGTGAAAACCCGTGGGAGTAGCCAATCACTCGCCCATCACGGATAGAGGGTAGCATTGCATCCGAACCGATATGGAAATGGATAGGAGGGGCTGGCCCGGAGAATTGCAAAGTTTTCACTTTATCGAAAATCAGACTGAGGGTGACTGAAAGCAACCCCTGAGTCCCTTTCCCATTGGCAAATGGAGGGTTTGTGGCGGGCGTGATATCTCGTCTTACTGGATAAACGAGCAAAGAGAATGGGCACTTTTCCGTTTCGAACAGCCCCAATCCCACCTTTCATGTGAAAGCACAGCCCGGTTGTCCACCCTTGAGCTGAACGACGAATCGTTGCGCACAAGACACGCCACACATGGTGAACATCAGACCCGGGGCACCTCCGGCAAGCAGCCGATGGTAACCTTTCCGAGGAGAGTGCATAAGCTGCCGCAAGGGTGGTGCCGTGCATCGATGGCGAGCCACGGAAGCGTGATATGCACATAATATCATTTCGGATCATCCTTGCATATGTCCGCGTCCGGCACACACGAGAGTCTTGGCTGCATCCTCGCTGAACTCCCCGCGGCCACCAAATGACTGATTTTGGCATAGGAGGTGTGATGAAACATGTGAATCCCCGTGCCGGCTTGAAATAGTCCAAAACCGACCACTCCCCTGAAAGAATTACGATAGACTGCGTGGAGTTGCAGGCTCGAGTGGCACCCTAACGCTGTCCCACTCGTCCTGGATTGGCCGAGCGCAGACACCGGGATCTGTACGATGCTTGACCGGTCCGATTATCCGACCAATTAACGTTAACAACTCAAGTTCACAAAGGTGTGTGTGCATGTATGAGACATACATTTGCGAACAACAAGACCAAAGCGGAAGATAGTCCCCAACTACACGCTCCATATGTCACCATGCCGTTACCAGTCAAGTGCCGCCTCGAATACGAGATTATGTACAAATGCCAACCCTGTACCGCCCCTGTACTTGTGTATGCTGGCCTGGTTGCGTAGCAGTCTGTTTGGTGTATCAATTTACAAAGGTATCAACTCGGCCGCTCGTCCACTTGCCTTCACTACAAACGCCCGCAGCAAAACCCATCAAATGCATATTGAGCGTGCCGTGTCCCACATACTAGGACTGCCGAGCCAAACAAATACTTGCCCGCACTTGAACGCGAACTTGGTGGCTGATTGTGAAGTCATCGAGCATTCCTCGCATGTTACTATGACACATTGCTTTCACATACTGGGGAAAGGTTGCAGCTGGGAGACGCCACTTTCACAATATGACAAGTCGCACTCATCATGCGCTTGGTGGTCAGCATTGAATGTAAGGGGGGCCGAGGAAGGCGATCTCTATCGAAGTGCAGGGGGAGCGGCGATCGGCCCAGACAGGCCAAGAACCATAAGTAGTTGGTTTATTCTCCAAGGCGACATGGTTGACAAGCAGACAATCCATTCTTCCCAAATCTCATTTTCAATAGGCTCCGGCTTCTACTTTACCAATTTGCAAACACACATTGCTCAAGTTCAAGATGACTACTGCTGTTATCCCAATTGCCTTTCGACAACGTCGCTTCCAGCGAATTGGAGACTGGCTTCCTCAAGAACCCAAGATCTTGGTTGATTGGGTTCGGCAGTTAGTCGATGAGGTTGATCGCAAGAAGCAACTACGCCGGGCACCCGTTGTCAAGCCGTGGCCCCAGCCCGTCAAAGCTCTCGGCGATCTCATTAAGAGCACGGCTGAGCTCCGCATGCTGGGCTCTGCCATGTTCGATGAGGTCCCCGACAAAGATCCTTATAGACAGGATCCCGTTGGAAACAGGCAGATCCGCAGCTATGAGCACATGCTCGAGCTGTTTGCCTACATCATCAACTCCAACATTGCACCAAAGTGGAGCAAAACAGAATATGGTGTTGGCTTGATCGGGTTCCCGTTCAACGCGATTCTGGATTGGCCCATGGCCACCCAGAGCGGCTATGCCTTCTTCCTAAAGTCCGAGGTCAACAGCTGCCTCAAAGACATACTCGATCTCTGGAGGGATCAAGTCCTCATGACGGAAGCTTCTCAGTACGTCATTTCGGTTGAGGAAGATGGGTGGCTGAGCCAAGAAGCGTTGATGTTCATCGAGTCCGACACCAATTCTGAAGAGCAAAATTACACTTTCCAGCAACTCTTCCAGTGCGACCCAGCAGCGGATCCCAAGCATTGGGGCTTCAAATCCTGGGATGACTTCTTCGTTAGGAAATTCAACGACATAGACGCCCTCCGACCAGTTGCTTACCCGGATGACCCCAAGTGGGTGGCGAGCTCGTGCGAGTCCAAGCCGTTTAGTCTTCAGACCAACGTCCAGGACTACGACAGCTTCTGGCTGAAGGGCCAGCCGTATTCCGTGGTCGAGATGCTGGACCACCACCCTGACGCTGGGGAGTTTGTCGGCGGCACAGTGTACCAGGCCTTCCTGAGCGCCACGTCCTACCACCGCTGGAACTCCCCCGTGGACGGACAGGTTGTTTACACAAACGTCGTCAACGGCACCTACTTCTCCGAGCCCACCATCACCGGCTTCACCAACCCAGAGGGCCCTGACCCAGCCTCTCCCGACAAGGCTCAGGGCTACATCACCCATGTCGCGACCCGAGCCATCTTCTTCATCCAGGCGCCTGAGCCCATTGGCTTGATTGGCGTCATTTATGTCGGGATGGCCGATGTATCGACATGTGAAATCAGTGAGAGGTTCCAGAGCAAATTTCCCCAGAACGTCACCAAGGGAGAGGAACTCGGAATGTTCCACCACGGAGGCTCAACCTACTGTCTTCTCTTCCGAAAGGGAGTCAAGCTCGCGTGGGTGACTGGCGCCTCCCCTTCCACTGCCAAGAAGAATGTTCATGTCCGTAGCCCGCTTGCCTATGCGTACGACTACGTCGCCCAGTAAGAGAGAGGGTGGATGTTTGGGGATGAATCAGAGGCGGAAAAAGTGTTTTATCAAATGTGTCCCTCAACTCATGTTTTTATTTGCGAACCCCACTCATACCGTCATTACTGTCGAGATTAACAAATTGCGATTTCTGGTTAAGGTTGTTGATGCAGCAATGTCAATCGTTATTACTTTCCCTCATTCACTCGTGATATTGGCTATTATCTATGCTATACCCACCCGTAGGAGTGTACTGGCAGCTGCTAGCAGTTGTAACGGCCCGACAAAATGGCCCTCAACAAACACATAAACAAACAGTGGTTTACAGTCTGCCCTGTGCCCCCTGTGATCACCTTGAATTCTGATCCCTTTCCAACTCTGCACTTCCACCTGCCACACGAGAAAATTTAGCAACATCACCATCCAACTCCGATTACCCTCTCCCAATAAGAACCTTTGCGAAATGTCACAACCTCTCACGCCTTGGAATCCATGTGTTGGTGTAACGGCTTCACACTCAATCAAAATCGACGATCTGGAAATCACATTTCATCGAACCATCCGCGTTCAGGAAAATGAGAGTAACAATGCGTCGCTTCCGTCTCTAGGACACTTCCCCTTGTTCAAAACCAGAGACTATGCTGGCACACTCCCTTCAAGCATGGCTCAAAAAGGTGGTGTTTTCATGCCTATGTACCGTGAGTCACCACTGCCCTGGCTCGTCCTTATCCAAAGCCGGCAGCACTGATCACAATCCACAGAGCGCGAGGCAATGTGGATCAACTTCAGCTCTAAAAAGAAGTATGTCATCAAGTTGTACGTCGGCGACGTCAATGCTGTTTCTGGCGAGCCTGCAGTCTTGACTGCCAGCATGGCTCTGCGCCGCCGTAACCTCTTGTTGCAGAACAAGTCAATCCAGGATTATGTCGTTGTACCTGATCAGAAATGGCTCGATGGCGCTGCCGTTGAGCGTAAAAGAATAAGTCAATTCGTTGCCATGCCAATTCGTCCCGGCTATTCAGTCGGCACTCCGATGTCAAATGAGGAAGCAACTGGCGGACTGCAGTTTGAAGTCACCCGACTTGATCTTACTGCGCATGATTTTGACCCAATTGACATTCGTATCTCCACGGGCAAAGAAGTATACCCCATCAGAATCTCCAAGTTCGACGCAGTGTATCGCCTCCACGAATTCATTTATAATAAGAGAGGTGTTCCCCCCCTTGGTGGAAAATTCATGTTCGACGGGGAACCGGTAGAATGTAAGAACAAGTCGAGTCTGGTTTCTGCACCACTCAAAGCTGATCAATGTTTTGGTAGATCACCTTTCGTTCTGTCAACATGGAATCGATGATGTAAGCTTTTCTCCTGAATTTTCGCAATGATGTCATGTTTCTTGCCAATGAGATGCCTAAGATAATGAAAAATAGGGTGATTTCGTGGAGTTTCAAGAAGACCCGGTCGCTGACAGCTCTCCCTCTGAGCCAAAGTCAGAGCCAGAGACAAATCCTACAACTGGTGGTCTTAGGAAGCAGGCCATCGTCGAGCTTTTGGAATCACACTACGACAAGACGGTTTCTGTGACATTCAACGTGCAAATTCTCAACAGCATAAGCTTCCAGAGAGTGACGGGAGTCGCCCCGCCCCCAAGTCCTGTTTCTGTCGCAACCTACGCTCAGCACGGTTTCCCTTTCTCCCCGCTCTACGAGGAACCGACGCGTGTCACTGGAGACTTTTACGGCGTTCATTCAGTGGCCCAGATGAATGGCGGAACAGGGGGAACCCTGTTTCAAATCCCCTTTGCCAACTTTGGGACCGGAATTTCGCTGGCCAACTGGAAGTGCTCTGTCTGCGGGATGGAAAACAACGGCGCCTTTCAACAATGCGGCTATTGCTTTGCGGGTAACCCTGCTCTCAGTCGTACCCAAAATACATCCGACGCCGGGCTCATAAACCCCCAAGGCCCCAAGGGAAAGTTGAGGTTTTCGTGGGAGTGGGCCATGGAACTCAAAATTAGGGCCACAGCATTTTGATTGTAGCTAGACTTTTATCTCTCCTTATTGTTTGTCGAAATACTCATCGATGGGACCATCTATGTGTTAGCCCAGGAGTCAGGATTCTACGCTTTCTCGTCGCGATAGCCGTTGGGGTATTTCTTGGCATGACGTCCACCATCGTCAGTTAATCTCAGGATAGGAATAAAAAGTATCGCCATCTCTCCATTCGTTCGCCTGCGCCCTCTTGAGCACTGAATTCTCATGTTCCTCCATTTTTCTGACGACCCGGGGTTAAATTCATTCAGTTTTCGTAGAAGACAAGGTACAGTCTTGAGTCGGCGTAGTGAGATACTATACGCCGGCTCAAGATCAGGGCCCCTTAACTTACCCAACTAGAAGATTCATCAGTCACTTGGCAACTCTTCGAATAATTTCTTTAAAGTCCCAGAGGCCCTAAAAAATTTGGATCTAATAAATGCCAGCACCTAATGCCATAGCTCTAGATTCTCCGATCCATTCTCTGCGAGTTCCCTAACGATTTTTCGCAAATCCACGAAGGAGGCCCATCGCCCTTTCGATTTATTGACTTTGTCTTTCCAGTCATGTGCGTGGCCAGGCAGTATTTTAAGAAGTTAAACATGCATAAGTCGTGCGCAAGAACCACCCGGGTTCGAGCCAAAAGTTATAAATTACCAGTGGATCTTTGGACGGCAGTACCGTAGAGACCAAAATTTTGGTGTTCATACTTTCAAAGTGGCAGGCACTTCCTAAAAGAATTGACTACCTGGTTGGCAGCTGCCAAACTGGCCGACACTCACCACAATCGCTTCAGCCCCTACAAAATTTTCCCACGCATCTCTTTTTCTCCCAAAAACATCTTCCAACCACTCAGGTCAACAATAACATCCACGCCCACGCCCACGCCCATGCCAACGCACAGTTTTGATCCAACCATTCTCGCAACAACTGGCGATGGGGACCGCAACCATGGTCATCGCAACCATGCTGGTGAAGTGGGCTATCTTAACCCATACCACTCTTGGCACCTCTGACAACAATACGGACACTCAAACCAATAATGTGTGCTTATGTGGTGCCCTTGTGAGGGCTAGAATCCACGCAGCCCGCAGCAGGTGTCATGATGCGTGCTTTTTCAGAAAAAGAACACAGGATTACAACCAATTGCATGATTGATCAATGTTCAAGTCCCCATAGACATGTAGAACTGCTTTGGATGCGAGTTAGAACCTGCAGAGACGAGTGGGAACATTTGCGGAGGTGGGTGTTGAGCCGGGGCCACTTGCCCGTCATGACATTTACGCGGGGCGGTGCGTCGCGCTCGCGTATAGTGAAATCTCGCGTCGCGTCAAAGCTCCCACCATCCACTTTAAACATGTCCCAAGCCTCATCACACTATTTCTCTCTCTCCATCCACACACACTACAAACCCGCTGCACGCAAACCTTTCATTATTTGTTATTGGCCCTGGCATGAGTGTTTCTTATTGATTCTTTATACAAATTTCTATTTTTTTTCCTCATTGCAGCCTGCAATGTCTTCACCAAGCCCTCCTTCGCCTGGTTTGGCTGGCTCGCCAGAGCCGCTCACACCCAGATCCAAAATCAAGGCCCTCCTAGCAACAGTGGACAGCAGCGACGATGATGCAACCCCAACCAAGAAACCCGCAAAGAAGGCTCTCAAGCCCATTTCAGATACCCGCAGCATCGGTTTGCCTCAATTACCCTCAGAAGACTCCGAGTCCGAGGAGGAAGTGAGGCCAAGAGGGCGGCTCGCAGCTCGGATGCTGGGCATCCCCCAGGCAACGGAGTCGGCCCAAGCCACCAACCCAGCAGAAACCGCCCGCGATAGGGTCAAGAAGATGCTTGAGCGTGAAGAACAGGAGGCCCAAAAGACACATGATATTGTCATGGAAGATGCAGAAGCAGAAGATGAAGACAGTCTACCTATCGCACCTCGCAGACTGAAGCGCAAGACCGCACAAGCGCCTGCCGCCGAATCCACCACCTCAGCACGATCCCCCAGCCCAGCACTTTTTGTATCATCACCTGCCCGCCCTTCACCAACCAAATCCACACACAACGCCTCCGACTCCGATAATGATCTCCCAACCCTAAAATCCGACCGTTTCAAAGCTCTCGTTGAACGCAAGCGACAGGAGCGCCTAGCTAGGGAGGCGGTCGAAGAAGCTCGCAATGCCGAAAAACGTGCCCAACAAGAAAAGCTTGCCTCAGAACTCGAGCAATTGGCATCAGAGGATGAGGGTGTCACCGACGATGAAGGTGGTTTAAAGCTGACCCAGGAGGCTAGGCCTGCAGCCCGCAAGGCAAGCAAGAAAGCAATTGAGGACATGAACCGAGAGACTCAGAGAATGGCAAGAAGCATGCAGCTCGCCCACCAGGCAAAGACCCGTAAAAAGGTTACCAAGAACAGCCTATTCGAGCGCTTCAATTTCCGTCCGGCTGGTGAACCGGAGCCAAAGACCGCCAGCTCGAGCCGACCGGCAAGCCCACCCACAGATGTGGAGATGCGAGATGCTCAGACGCCGCCCAGCTCTCCCCCTGTGGCAAAGCAGTCCGAGGAGATGGAGACGATAGTTGAGGAGGCCGATGGACTAAGTTTGGATGAGCAGACCACCCCAAAGCAAGCTCTTGACAAGGGCAAGGGCAAAGCCACCGAGCCAGTAGAGGTGGAGGAGCAAGGCAAGGCGAGCCCCAAATCGAAGCGTCAAGTACGCATCAAACTACCTGCAATCTCGGCAAACTTGGTTATGCCTGACTCAGACGACGAACTCGAAATCACTGTCACGACAAAGGACAAGGTCAAAGCTGTCTTTGACAATGCCCCAGCCAAGCGAGCCCAGGAGTCTCACTCATTCAAGGCGCTCCGCGCTCTCGCTCAGGTCAGGTCTCCTGGAAAGGAGCGGCGTCGAGGTCGAAACGAAAATCCGGGCATGACTGCTGGCAGTCTCCAGGCACTCCTCCAGCAGAAGGCCCGAGAGCAGGCTAAGCTAGAACGTGACAGTCGACTCGAGATGCTCAAAGCCCAAGGAATTGTTGTGCAAACTGCCGAGGAGCGTGAGCGCCAAATGCAGGAAGTCGAAGACATTGTAGCCAAAGCACGAGAGGAAGCACAGAAGATTATGGAACTGGAACGTGAGGAAATAAAGAAGGAGAAGAAGGAGAACGGCGAAGTCGACCCACTTGCTTGGGATGATAGCGACGACGAGGAATACCAAGCCTCGGGTGATGATGCTGACAATGAAGAAGCCGTGGAGCTCTCCGGCTCCGAGGAGGAAGGTGAAGATGAGGACGAAGAGGATGAAGAAGCAGGCGGCAATCCAATGCTTGAAGATGAGGCTGAGGATGCAGAGTCTAGTGAGGACGAGGACAAGGAAAAGACACCCGTGGCCGACGACGATGACCAAGAGCTACCAGTACTCAACAAAAGGCGAGCACGGAAGCAAACCGCTATCATCTCCGACGACGAGGACGACGTTGAAACCACGCCAAAACCAAAGAGTGGCTACAAGTCGCCCACTATTCCCAGCACTCAGTCTCCTGCAGCACCTACCTCGGTTCTACGATCAGCCAAGAAGACTTTCATTCCCGGACTCCCTGTCAAGGGACCCGCTGGTCTCGGTCTGACGCAAATCTTCGCTGGTACCATGGATGACAGCCAGATGGGCCCCGCCAGTGGTCCAACCCAGTCCATGATGCCCGATTTCGACAATTTCCCTGATTCCAACTTCTCTGCCACCATGGACGAACCTGAAGACATGGTTGTGGACAGCCAAGCAGGGGAAACGCAAAAGGCCACGCAAGCCGTCCAACTCAACTTTACTCAATCGCAGATGCGAGGCCTAGACAGCTTACTTCGCGAGCAATCAAGCACCCAGTTCTCCGAGATGGTTGAGCTCTCGCAAGACGGCGGCTTCCAGACCCACACACCACTCAAGGACAGATTCATTGAGCCACCTAATTCGACTGTCGAGACTGTGATGATCGACCAGGCTGAGGCTGCAGCTCAGGGCTCGCCTGTTGTTCGAAGAGGTCGACTCCGTCGAAGAATAGAAACCCAGACAATAGTTGAGGAGACTCCCGAGCCCACCGCCTCGGAGAAGCCTGAAACTAGCTTTAGTGCTTTGCAGCAGGGTGCTAAGATGGAAAAGAAACGTCGCATCCAGGAAGAATTCAACAAAAAGAAGAGCAAGGCCAAGGAAATGATCGAGGAGCAGGCTGAAGAATCTGAAGACGAGTATGCCGGTCTCGGTGGCGCCGATGGTGAAGACAGTGACAATGAGTCCATCGCCTCGGTCAAGGAGATGATAGACGATGCTGCTGGAAATGATGTCGACGAGGCCAAGCTGGCAGCATTCTACGCGTAAGTTTCAGTCCCTAAGTGGCAGTGATGATTCAATTACTAACATCCTTAGTGATCGAGAACGTGCAGAAGACGAGAAGCAAGTTGAGAAGCTCTTCAAGGATATCACGACCGGCATGCTGCGACGTAAACGTGGAGCTGACTACGACCTCTCCGATTCGGATGACGATGGGGAGGCTCGCAGAAGGATGAAGCGCCGTCAATTTGCCAAGATGCAAAAGGCTCTCTTTTCCGACGAGCGTGTCAAGAAAATTGCAGAGAAGCCAGGTAACCAGGCGTTCCTGCGAACCATCGAGGACCGTGGCAGCGATGATGAAATGGACTTCCTGGATATTGCCGAACAGCCTGAGGAGGAGTCCCAAGAGTCACAATCTCAGGATGAGTCTGCCAAACCGCAGACCATCCCCGACAGCCAGCCGCACAAGGCCTCCGCTTCTGGAGCCAGGCCAGCTGCCAATCTACGACGGACCAAGGACGGCAAGAAGCCATCCAACATTGGGGAGGTCCGCGAGACCCTTTCCAACCTGCTTGACGATCCTCATAGCTCCGTTATACCCGCTACCGAAGCTGGCTCCGACAACGAAGATGAGGGTGATGGATCAGAAAGGCGCAACGACAAGGAGAACCAAGAGCCCGACAGCCGCCGTGGCAGTGTTGCTGTGGTTGATCGAATTAGCCTGAAACGAAACAGCTCGTCCACCTCGAACTCATCGACCCGTCTTGCCTTTGCAGCCGCATCAAGCTCGTCGTTCAAGGTCCCAGCCCTGCTTCGCCGTGCCACTACCAACTCTCTCGTGTCTGTATCATCATCTTCCACGAGCAGCACCGGGGTGTCAACGCCGATGAGTGGATTTGGCGAGGATGCCAAGATCAAGAAGAATGCAAGCAAGAAGAGCGGCATCAACGCCTTCGCCCGTGACAGTGAGAGGAGGGCTCGCCTTGAGCAGACTGAACGAAGGAGAGAGGAGAAGAAGATGAAGGGAGCCGAGAAAAGACTTGGAGTTGTCGGCGGAATTCTGGCCAAGGGAACATTTGAGTAAGGATTTGTTTAATTTAGATGGTATTAGGAAGCTTTTTACGCATACGAAAGGTCTTGGGAAGGATTTGGACATAGGCTCACCATTCGGTACGGCGTTGGAGGCTAAGGGAATGACGATAAGGATACCAAGCATATAGCGAATTCAAAGAACATACATTACTATTTCAAAATCTGATGACCCGGTGTTTCTCGACTTGTTCCAACATCTATGTGAAGAACGCCACAGTCGCTGGCCAACATGAAAAAGACACAAACGAGACATTAAAACGGGTAACAACAGCAAACACGAAAGTACCCACACAGTGAACCTTTTGAACCATCAGCAAAAAGTGAAACCATCACCAATGAGGGGCACCACTAAGACGAAGCACCAGGAGGCAAAAGATTTGATTCCGCCCGGGATTGAACCGGGGACCTTCTCGGTGTTAACGAGATGCCATAACCAACTAGACCACAGAACCTAAGCTGTTTTACTTGATGGCAGGGGGAGGACCGTATGCGCCTCATGTGAGTAAGGGGTTTGAGTGGAGAGAAAGAAGAAAGAAGAAAAAAAATTAAGTCAAAGGCGGAGCGTCTAGTCTTCTTTTGCCCTAATCAACATCACTCACGATGGACGAATATGTGTGGGCTGCGTGTAAGTTGATGACGGAGCGCCCACTTCGTATGTGACGACAGCAAAAATGTGATTCCGCCCGGGATTGAACCGGGGACCTTCTCGGTGTTAACGAGATGCCATAACCAACTAGACCACAGAACCAGCTGTTTTGTTTGTTGAGTTGAGCGCGAGTTATTGTGCCCCTTACACGCCCGGCGGTGGTGGTGTGGGCGGCGGTTGAGGGATTTTGTGGTGTTGTCCCAAAAAGGAAATTGACCTAGTGTGTAAGTCAACCACCACTTAACCTGGACACGTGAACCTCGGTCTGTTCGTCTGCCCAATCCCGGTGTGCGATGGTCCCCGTGGCCATTTTTGTGTAAATTATTCACTAATCCTGAGGTTGCAATGATATCATTTGCCTTCTTGTCGTGTTGCTTTCGTTCCAGTAGGTCAGGTCATATCGCCCATCCAACCAAGTTTAATCATTCGACGTAGTGGTTTAATCAGATGTATCGAGCGAGAAATCTTCATTATGCTTTTGGGGTTAATCTTGACACAATACGACGGGATAGACGGAATTGATGTGTGTTGTTGTGTTGGTTGCTTGGCTTTGGCATTGGCTTACAGCATGGAACACCCAAGCAACTCAAAACCAGATGAATGTATAGCAGCCGAAATACCTTCCCCAGGCTTAAACCCATCCAAGGAAGTGGGATTTGAATTGTGCATGTGCTATTGATTCGCGTACCAACCCCATCGAATACAAAGTTTGACGCATAGTCCACGCCAATCTAGGGTAGGCGACTGAATTTGATAATTTCGAGACTCGACTCCAAAGTGATGTTGGGTGGTGAAGGTTGTCAATTATGTACGACTCTATGTGGCTATGTAATTCTATTCATCATTCTCCCAGGTGAGCACTGGGAAGCTCGAGACCCTTGAGGCCAAGCATTCTCTTTGCGCCCAACCACAGCTCAAACGCCTCCAGCTTAACCTCGACACGAAGGAAACCAATCCAGGCGGCAATCACCCGCAATGCATTGGTGGGCCACAAAAGCGACCCGCGACGGGCAATCTCTTCTAGTTGCTCGTGGAACACGGTGCGCGTGCAGTAGCGTGCCAGAATCATAAATGTACGAATAGGGCCCTGCTGGGTTTGCAGGTTCTCATCCAGACTGCGCGTTAGGTCATTGGTCTTGAGAATCAAAAGAATAATTCGCGGTACGCGGCCAAGCAGCCCGACCAGGTCAACGATAAGACCCTCCTGAAGCTGTCCACTCATGGACTTTTCCTCATCCGTGGTACGATTTTGAAGAATGGACCCTTCCTTGCTCACAATGCTGTAGTCGCGCCCAGTGATGGCCGAGGCGAAAAGGGGAAAGTCCTTGTCAGTGATGCCAGCGACCTCGTGGGCATACTTCTTCATGCGACCCACATCTCCATCAATGACGGCAAGCCACATCTTTGCGTAGGACCTGCGAAGGGGAAGCTCAATATCACGGTAAAGACCATGGTCGTAAAGAATGATATCAAAGTTGGGGCCACCGCCGAGACCGCGACGAGCAGTGTTTTTGCGGATGGCAATGTTTCCGCCATGGGGGTCACAGTGCAAAGGCGCATTGTTGCCAAAAATCATCTCGTTGAAAATGCGGGCAAGAGTGGCCGAAACCTCGTCACGATCGATGCCGTTATTGTCCAGGTACTCCAGGTCGTCAAGGCGGTGTCCAGACTCGCAGGCCATTACCAGGATGCGCTTCTTGGCCCAGATGACGTCGGGGATGACAAGTGGTAGCTCTGGAATCTTGGCGAAATGCTCCTTCATACGACGGGCGTTGTGCGCCTCCTCCTGGAAGTCAAGCTCCTTTGGTAGAGATACATCCATCTCGGCAGAGAGCCACTCGAGATCATACTCTGGGAAAAATCGCTTCAGTGTCGAAAAGGTATATCTGGTGAGGGCGAGATCCAAGGGGGCCCATGCTTCTAGTTCTGGGTGCTGAACCTTGACCGCAACTTTTCGGCCAGAATCCTTGATGGTTGCCAGATGCACTTGGGCCAGAGAGGCAGCGCCTATAGGTTCGCTGGCGAATTCGGAGAAGAAGTCCCAAAGATCATCCCCCGTGTCTCGTCTGAACATATCCTGTACTAGGTCGAAGGAAGAAACAGGGCACTTGTCTTGTAGCGGAATAAACGTTGTTGTCCACTCGGGCGGGAGGAGGTAGTTCATGGCGCTCTATCAACTGGTGGTTAGCCAAGTTTCCACATGAAAAGGGGAGCTCCGAGTAGCATACAAGATGTTGACCAAGTTTGATAAAAATACCGCCATTTTTTTCTAGCACAACCAAGGTGCGCTCTGCACAGCGTTTGTGACAGGAGTTCAATAGTGTGTCTTGTTCGGCCTGATCGCTCGTGGAAGCCCTCGCATTCAACGTTGTTCGGTAACTGGGGCGTCGTTAGCCAAAGTCAATCCGTCGAAAAGCCTCGCCCGTGTCATACTCGTTGATGCAAATGGCCAGCGCAGCCGCAACTCTTCCTGTTCGCTCGGCCGCCTCGTACCCGTTCTTTATCTCGTCGGTGAACGCCAGAGCGCCCGCACCTATGGCGGCGGCGGTGCCAGAGGAGGCATATAGGACGACTCGACGCGGGTTCGCCCCTGATCGATTGGCCCCTCGCGAGCCCTTCCCCGACGCAAACCCTCGAGCACCACCGTTTCGGAATGACCTAGCCCGAAGCAATTGGCTCCGGCAGGTCGAGCAGGTCCATTGTCGAGCGCCGGTTCGGGTCGCAAGGGCAGGGACGGAAAAGACGTTCATCTGGTCGCTGGAGGACTCAACTGCTACAACAAGCAAGCCGAAGAATGCGACTCCTCATTCTAGGATGATAGCAGGGCCGGCGGGGGAGCGGTGGCGGGATTGAAAAAAGTCGGGCTTAGCACATGTCGTCAATGTCGCCAAGTTTTTCCTTCGGTGCGCCGATTCACCGATGACCTCCGTCTGTCCAGGTCGCCAATTCGGCTGGGGTCGGGGCGAGCCTCGGAGGTCCCACCACCCACTTTAGTGTGGGCGGTACGTACCGACGCCACTATGACACGCTCCTCGCTCACCCTATTTACTAGCCGCACGTGACAACGCGCTCGTGTAAGGACCGCGTCAAGTAGGCGTCCTCCTCATCCCGCCGCACACCATTAAAGTACCTGCTGCGTTCCTGCCTGTTGCCATCCCACTACCAATGCCATCCATCACACACATCACATTCGAGCTTCGCAATTCCATCCATTGATACAACCCCGATTTTCGATCAATCAACCTATGTATAATCAATCAAAACACAACACAGCCAACAACATGCTGTCTTTCGCACCCGCTCCCACACCCATCTTCACTACATCTTGGGATCATCGCCCATCCGTTTCGTCACCTCTCTCGTCATCCCCCGTTCGCGCATCATCGCCAGTGTCACCAATCCAGAAGAACACTTTCCCACAGCGTCAAATCCAGTCCTCCCCCATCCAGCCGACAAAGTTCAAGTACGCTTCCCGTCCTGCGCGACCAAATCCCGTTGTGCGCAGGCGAGAGGAGGCTCAAGAGGGTCGAAGGAGGCTCTTTTTGCAGAATGTGCGACAAAAGAGTGATGACAAGGCTTGGCAGAGACGAGACATTGAAGGACAGGTAAACATCTCTGGACACCCTGACACTCACGCGTTGCTAACAGTTGCCATCAGTTTCTCAAGAATAGCTACATGGCTGATCGAGGTCAACTGATTCAAGACGCTCCCGAGTTTTCAGAGGCGGATATTGAGGATGCTGCGGCATTCGAAGAGGAACAATCCGTATGTCCAGATGATTTGATGATGGATTCTATTGCAGAAGAGGAAGAGCTGGAAGCTATGCTTGCGTCGTATGAAGAGCAACAAGCTCAGCCCTTGCAGCGACCATCTTCAACGATATCAGACGATGACTGGGATCACATCTTTTCCGAGATTATCTCGGAGGAACAGAGCCAGCAAGGCTTTCAGCAAACCACGTCAAATCAAATGGATATGAGCGGCGAGGACCATGAAATGCAATTTTAATGACGATGTATAAGTTTAATGTTCTTGAGTTGCTTTACAGGTGTTGGGGATACAGGGTCAGGGAAAACGGCGTTTCGGATGAGAGGGTGAATATGACATTGATCGTGTGCGGCAACCACGTTTATGGGTATATAGAAACGTGGGTGAATACCCCAATCTCAGAATTACTGAGGATTACAAGCTTCGTCTCCTGGATTTAAAGCCTCTTGAGCCGAAGGCATGTCTCCTACCAAATCAGCAGGGGGAGACCCAGCCGCTTGCATCTGTGAATCATGGTCAGTAAGAATTCGTCAGTCGATAGGAAGTGTGAAATGGTTACCTTCTGCATCTTGTCTACGATAAACTCTCGGTCCGCTGCGTTTGAGTCTGAATATGTCTTTTCCTCAAACTTTGCCACGATCTCGCGCACGACAGCCTGTTGTTCTTCGTATCTCTTCAGGTC
This sequence comes from Calonectria leucothoes, assembly GCA_002179835.1. Classification (NCBI taxonomy): domain Eukaryota; kingdom Fungi; phylum Ascomycota; class Sordariomycetes; order Hypocreales; family Nectriaceae; genus Calonectria; species Calonectria leucothoes. The sequence continues at coordinate 242,367 of NAJI01000111.1, read as the reverse complement.
TTCCTGGGATGTGGCACTGCGGTTCTTGGCAAGCCACTCGGGGAACTTTTGATCGAGCTCCTTCATGGGCTCATAGAGAATCTCCTTGTTAGTGAGCTGTTCCATCATGCCCATGAGCATTTTTGAGAACTCCTCCTCACTTCCTTCTCCACCCAAGGCACCGAGGTCGCCCGAAGAAAGTTGCTTCAGCATCTCAGACATGAAGTCGTCGCCGCCACCGGATGCTGCCGCCGCGGTAGCTTGATCTCCAGAAGCTTGCATGCGCTCCATGGTTCGCCTAATAGTATCCTGGAAAGATTCATCATCGGCAGATGCCTCTGGTGCAGGTTTGGCTCCGGTGCTGGGGGCAGCAGGCTCACCAGTCCCTTCTGCTGCTGCGATTTGCTTAAAGATATCCTCGAACTGAGTCTGCATGTCCGGCTGTAAAAACATATGAGCAAGGTCCATGAAGACAGTGTTGAGTAAACACATACCGATTTCTCGAGCTCGCCCAACAGATCAGCCATGCCGGCCTGCAGCTGCTTTGCAAACTCCTCCTCAGAGAACATGTCCTCAACTTCTGGCTGCTTCCCTGAAGGAGCACCCTTGGGGGCTTCGGGTTTTGACGGGCCAGGAGCTGCGGGGGCCTTTTCTGAGTCTAGTTTGACAGTCGAAAATTCATCGAGCATATCTGCAAGAAACACTTAATAAACAGGGTTCAAATTGGATGTTGAAACCACTTACCATCTAGGTCATCTAGGTCGTCTTCGTCTGGATCTGAAAACTCCTCTTCTACTTCGACAGGTTTGGCCTCGACTGGGGCTGGTGCGGGTGGCTTGGAATCGTCAGGCTTCGAATCGGGAGCTTTTGATTCCACAGGCTTTGATTCGGCTGGAGCTGCCTCAACCACTTTGCTCTCAACTGTGACCTCAATAACTTCCGTCTTGACAATCTTGGTCTCAACAACCTCCTTTTCAGTAGATTTTGGCTCGGCTGCAGGTTCGTTACTGTTGTTGGCCTTGGCTGATTCCGCTTCAGAAACCTGGGCCTCAGAGGATGGTTTTTCGATGGGCGCACTCTCAGCCGCCTTTGAATCCGTAGTCTCTGCTTTGGTAGACGCATCCTCGGTAGACTTGGTCTCGACAGCTTTGGTGGACTGTTCCTTAGCAGATTCCGTTTCAACAGACTTAGTTTCGACGGGCTCAATAGATTCTGCCTCAGCCGGGGCGGTACCCACAGGTCCAGACTCCGCAGGCTTGAGAGAATCTGCTTCGGTGGATGCGGTCTCGTCAGCCTTAGCAGACGCTGTTGCGGCCGGGGCCACCTTGTCCAGCTCAGACTCCGCAGGCTTGACAGATTCTGCCTGAACAGGTGTCGTTTCCAGAGGTTTGGTCTCGATGGGCATTGCCTCGGCCGGGGCTGCCTCAACGGGGGCTGTCACCGTCTCAGTCTTGGACTCGTGCCCAGCTGGGTTTGAGGTAGCAGAAACAGAAGCCGTAGCTGCAGTCCCTTCCACCACAGCCTTGGGATCGTCCTTTGCAGCGCCGTCTGGCACGTCCTTGTTTGCATCCATGATAGCAACTGCCTCACCAACTCAAGCAACCCCACATGCGCAACCAGACAAGACACCGACACAAGCCCCAAGCGCTCGGCGATGGGCGGAGAAAAAGCCGAGGAGGACGCGGGGGTCACGGGTAAGGAGAGGGGATCCTGAGACAATAAGATGCACCGGACGCAGCAAAAGGAAAAGCAGCTGTTGGCGCTGTGGCTTGCGGTTGCAGGAATAATGGTCTGTATTCGCACAGCACGACAAGGTGTGTCGTGGATGACCACCTTATTCACCCTAGTTTAGATAGGTACGTTCCGATTCAGGGAGCCGAGGCGGCGGCAGAGGTACCTGGGAAGGTACCTTGGCACAGCTGGCCGCGGGCCTTAGGCCAGCCCCTCACTGGAGTTAGTTAGACATTCAATCAGTGAGATCACCCCGCCAAAAGTACTGACGGGAGAGCCCTGATGCTGGCCACGGGGGACCGCTTCAGCGGGTTTGGTGGGTGGCGCAGGGCGCTGGTTGGCGTGTGCTCCAGGTGCTGCCGGTGTTGGCGCCACATTGGGCCGAAGGACAGTGGCCTGGTTTGGTGTGTGGCCGATGGATCGAATCATTCACCATCGTTGGTTGTGACGCCCATGTGTAATCAGCCTCAGGCCTCATCTCTGCCTTCGACCCGGTTCTCTTACTCTCGCTGCCTCGTCCGCGCCAAACCTTCCGTTAGCAAACATCGCGCGGCTCCCGTTGCGACTTGCGGCACACCTCCGATCCCTCCCCCCGCTGCCACCAGAGGCTACAGGTTCTTTGCCAACAACGTATCAACCCACGATTCGTCCAATCTACCCGTCCTCGTGACGCCTATTTCGCTTTGCGACCGAACACACCGTTCAACTTCACACGAACCCACGCACCGCCGCCACCAGGCGTTCGATAAAGCAACATGTCTCTGTGCCAGAACCGGCTACAGGAGGAGAGGTAAGATTTCTTTCTACAGCCCGATCCTTGCCTTTTCTGGACGACTCGCTGAGCCTGTATAGAAAGCAATGGAGACGCGATCATCCTTTCGGATTCTTCGCGAAGCCTGCGCGCACCAAGGAGGGCGTCTTGGACGTCAAGAACTGGGAGTGCGGCATCCCAGGAAAGGCCAACACAATCTGGGAAGGTGGCCTATTCAAGCTGACCATCGCGTTTCCCGACGGTATGTGGCCATCTAGGACATCCCGCGCTTCCCGCCAAGAGGCTTGCGCTGACTGACGTTTCACAGAATACCCCACGAAACCTCCCAAATGTGAGCACACCAGCAATGCGATCGATCCTACGTGAAGATAACCCCACGAAAATACAATAATACTAATTTGTCTTTTGTGATGCAGGCAAATTTGTTCCCCCGTTGTTCCACCCCAACGTGTACCCTTCTGGCACCGTCTGCTTGTCAATTCTCAACGAGGAGGAGGCGTGGAAGCCTGCCATCACCGTGAAGCAGATCCTGCTGGGTATCCAGGATCTTCTCAACGACCCCAACCCGGAGTCACCCGCCCAGGCCGATGCATATAACCTCTACAAGAAAGACCGTGTCGAGTACGAGAAACGAATCCGCCGCGTGGTCCGCGACAACCCAGCCCCATGAAGGATGAGGCAGGTTTCTGGGAGGCAGAACTTTAGGCACTTTGTTAGGGATGTCTGGCTATGGCGTTTGGGAAATACCAAGGCGAAAATAACTGCTTGAGAAATGTGGCAGAGGAATCAATGTGCCTGCGTGAACTCGAGCGGCGAATCAGATCAGCAGCCGGTTCTCGTGTCATTTTGGGGGGCATTTAGCATGGCATGGGCATTGCACGACCGACAGAACAGTATGGGTAGAGACGACTAGAGCCGCCTTACTCAAGTAGCAGAGACGACAGGGCCTCCGGCAGAGTCGAGTGTCCGAATATGATAAAGCATCTCAGTTTTCGATGCCCTTTTGAAAGCAGAAGTGATGTGCCCGGGTTTGATCCCGTTGGGTTCCCGGTCCCGGCCACTATCTAGAAATATGAATCATGCCGAGCAGCGTTGTCGGAACACTTTTTTTTTCTCTTCCAGGGCGATTGAATTGACAATTGAGCCCCACCGCGTACGCTACTTTGCAGCAAGCATTCGACCAGCATACGGCAACTTGTTATCACTTGATTGTGGGTTTGTCTGCCGATTTGCAGCACGGTATGACCCAGACGTACATTAGCACGCCGCGCATCTCGACTTTATCCTCGGATATGGCCCGAATACAGAAACCCATGCTCCGAACCATGACATAATTCTTTTCAATATTTTTTTGCCCTTTCTCTCTTTCCCTCTCAATCAGAGTGGCTGGAGGGTGCTTCACCCCACCGCTGGCTGCGTCTTGTGAACAGAGGGCGACATGGGCAAGACAAACGCGATTAGGTACGCAAACGCAGCCAGCCAACCAGTGCAGCCAGCCATCGTAGCGATCCGTTTAGCTGGGTTTCCCCTACTTGTCCGGCATTCTCTTTTTTCCCCACACTAGCATCATCAAGGACAATCGGGAGCTCTTATCGATGGCCTAGGGCCTACCGGGATTATTTATGGCAATGACTGGGCGGCTGGCTCACTCAGGGTCATGGGTTGCTTTTTGTTTTTTTTTTCGGACAGGCGCCAATAGAGTTGGCTGAATTACCAGCCGAAGTCGGCCGGTGGTGTTTCCATGTGCGGCATCGCCTTGCCTTAGACGCGAGCAGCAGAAAAAAAACTAGCGGCCCGGGCTCTGGAATTGAGAGAGGCAAACGGGTGTCCGTGAGCCATAGAGTTGAGAGCTAAATCCCACCGTTATCAGGGTCCCCCAGCGTCCTGCTATCAGCAGCCAGTGACACAGAATTTGCCCTTCTCGTGGCGCTGGCCCCAGGTACCCTCCCCTCCCCGGTGTCAAGTGGAGGAGGGAGCTATAACCGACACGGCCGAGTGCGCAAGTGGTGGATAACTGTGACGGACCTCATTTGTTCGTGCCCACTGGCAATCACCCGGCGGTAGCCTTCCGGTTTTTTTTTCTGGCCTGTGCCGGGCCAATTCCTTGGTGGAGTTCTTTTTTGGATGACTCCTCCTGGTTACTTAACTACTTGCGCCCTCTCACACCATCCTCTCCCTCTTCTTTCCCTCTGTAAAAAAAAAAGGTCTCTTTCGTCTCGTCCCGTGACCTCGATTGTCCTGTCCTCTGCACGACCGCAACCATGTGTGGAATCTTTGCTTGTCACCGGTGAGTCGTTTGCCCTATCGCACTCTGTCCCATGCCGCTGCCGCCGCCGCCATGCAACCGCCCAGGGCGAGCATGGATCTGGAGGGGCAGTGACCCCGCCATGGCGAGCCGCACACCCCGCCAAAAACCTACAGAGAAAGTTGTGACTGACGCGGCACGCGACGAAGTCATCCCGACGTTGTGAAGTTCAAGCCGACTGCGCTTCGACTCGCGAAACAGTATGTTCAATCCTTTCCTGAAACCCTCCCGGAATTACATCAATTGACCCGATTGCTGCAGAATTCGTCACCGCGGTCCCGATTGGAGTGAGTGCCGTTGCCGGACGATGCCCCTCAGACGATCGCAAAACTAAACCGCAATGCCTAGGTGGAAGCATCATCTCCAACCACACCAGTAAGTCAATTGGCCTTGAATGTGTGTCGCGTGGAATACCTAACCCTTTTTCTTCTATTGCAGTTCTTTGCCATGAGCGTCTGAGCATTGTCGGTGTTGGTGAGTCTTCAATCTCGCTTCCGTTGCTCTGTTTTCCCCCCTCTAACAGACTTACACAGAGTCCGGTGCTCAGCCCCTTACCAACGAAGATGACTCCATCATCCTCGCCGTCAACGGTGAGATCTACAACCACCGTGCGATCCGAAAGGAACTCCAGGGCCAGTACCACTTCAAGACCACCTCTGATTGCGAGGTCATCATTCCTCTGGTAGGCCAGCCCTGCTCGCCCCTCGAGTGACTCATTTAGATTCGATGGCGAGGGGAAAGCTCACAATGGATACTCACAGTACACCCGATTCGACACTGATGCCCCCAACCACCTCGATGGTATGTTCTCCTTCGTCCTGTACGACAAGAAGCAGGACCGCACCATCGCCGCTCGAGACCCTATCGGTATCACCACCTTCTACCAGGGTTGGTCTTCCAAGGAGCCCGGCACTGTCTACTTCGCCTCTGAGCTGAAGTGCCTGCACACCGTTTGCGACAAGATCACCGCCTTCCCCCCTGGCCACGTCTACGACTCCAAGACCGGCGAGACCACTCGCTACTTCAACCCCTCTTGGTGGGATCCCGCCAAGGTCCCCTCCACCCCCTCAGACCTCAAGGTTCTCCGACATGCTCTGGAGAAGGCCGTCCGCAAGCGCCTCATGGCTGAGGTTCCCTACGGTGTCCTCCTCTCAGGTGGTCTTGATTCCAGCTTGGTTGCGTCCATTGCCCAGCGCGAGATGTTGAGACTTCGCAAGAAGGCCCTTGCCGAGGCCGACATGGCTGAGGTGATTAGCAACCCCGACACTGGCGAGGGTCTGGTCGGTCTCGACCCTGATGACGAGACGCTCGACACTGTCACCTACCTTCCCCAGCTCAACTCCTTCTCCATCGGTCTCCCTGGATCTCCCGACAACAAGGCTGCCCTCGAAGTTGCCAAGTTCCTCGGCACCCGTCACCACGTCATGACCTTTACCATTGAGGATGGCCTTAACGCCTTGTCAGACGTCATCTACCACCTCGAGACCTACGATGTTACCACCATCCGAGCCTCCACACCTATGTACCTGCTTTCCCGCAAGATCAAGGCCATGGGTGTCAAGATGGTTCTCAGTGGCGAGGGCAGCGACGAGATCTTTGGTGGCTACCTTTACTTCCACGCCGCCCCCAACAGAGAGGCTTTCCACGAGGAGACTGTCCGTCGCGTCAAGAACCTCCACTACGCCGACTGCCTGCGAGCCAACAAGTCGACTTCCGCCTGGGGTCTCGAGGCCCGTGTGCCCTTCCTAGACAAGGAGGTAAGCAGAGTGATGTGGTGAAGAACGCGAGGTTCAGTTGGCTAATGAGAAATCGATAGTTCCTTGAGACATCCATGAACGTGGACCCCGCCGACAAGATGATCACCAAGGAGAAGCTCGAGAAGTACCTTATTCGCAAGGCCTTTGACACCACCGATGAGCCCGATGAGAAGCCCTACCTTCCTGACAACATCTTGTGGCGACAGAAGGAGCAGTTCTCCGACGGTGTCGGATACGGATGGATCGACGCGCTCAAGGACAACGCCGAGCTCCAAGTAACAGACGAGATGATGAAGAACCCCAAGCCTGAGTGGGGTGACGACATTCCCGACTCCAAGGAGGGCTACTGGTACCGTTGCATGTTCGACGAGCACTTCCCCCCAACTTGCGCCTCCACCGTCCAGCGCTGGACTCCCACCTGGTCCCAGCAGACGGACCCCAGTGGCCGGTATGTATACAGAGGAATAAACGAGAAATATGAATGATGCTAACTTTTTTTTTTTCAATGCAGCGCCATCAAGACTCACAACGCAAAGTACAACGACGCAGTCTAAAAACGGGAATAGGCTGGCATGGATATATTTTCCCCTTGTATCTTATCTTGGCTACTTGCACCTACTTGCGGGTTGGTTAAAGGAAAAAAAGCATCTCTGGAGCCGTTTCCCTGGATGAGAGAAAAAAGGCGTCTTTGGGCATTGCTTGGAATGATGATGATGATTATGGATGGAAGGATAAAAATCGAAAAAGGGATGGAAACGGGCTTTAGTTTGTATCATGGCAATAATTAAAGTTGTCTAAGCCTACACAGGTGCCATTGTCTTGCAGCAAGTGAAGTCGACATGGAGGAAACATGTCTGAGATGTTGCATTTTGCATGCAGTTGCTTCTGGTGTGAGGACGGATGCATGAGTCGTGGGATGCCCCTGCCATGGTCCCTTAAAAACGCAATGCAAGTGGCGGTCGAAATGTGACGGTAGCGTAGCAGGGCCGGGTGGACCAATGAGCAGACGAGATTGACTGACGTGGGCTGTCGATCTAATGTCGTGGTTCGTGCAGCAGGACTCAATGGCCAAGAGAGGAAACGAGGGCGGTTGATGTGGGGAGGGACTGTGGCCGCCCAGGAAGCGAAATCAAACGAAACAAGCCGAGCCCGGACGAGAGGGAGAGGGAGAGACGCACGGGGTGACGATGCGTTGGGGGAAAGCATGGTGTCACGAGGCTTTTTCGTCTCTTTCTTGTTTAGTGCTTGTGCTTCATTTGGGCGATTCATGCGGTGACGAAGTGCCTTGATGAGCTAGGAATGGGTTTGCCAGGTTAATATCACGGTGGTGGACTTGGCTCTCTTTTTTGGGTTGCATGATTAGAGTCAATGTGGGAATTCATGGGGATGGGATTGTTGCATCTGGGAAATTTGAAATGTCATGGGCATCAGCCAAGAGGTGGTATGTAGAAGCAGCCATGTACGAATATTGAAGGGACTGGGGAGGGATGAAGACAGGTGACCTGGGCAGTGTTTTTTTTTTTTTTGCGTCCTTTTTGAGTTGACGGGGGTTTAATCATAAGGCTGCTCCAACACCTCAAGAGAGAGAGAGAGGGAGGGGGAGGGGGAGGGGGAGGGGTTGCCAAAGAGGTTCGCCATCTTCGGCAAGACGGGATCGGGTACCTGAGTGATGTGTGTCCCAGAGCTTCGATGGGGTACCATGCTTGTACCATTTCACCGCGGCATTGCGGGTGCGGTACGGATCGGGACCGGGAATGTGAGGACGCAGCTGTACCCCTCCCACACCACTCACACCAAGGCAAGGAGAGAGAAGGAGAGGAAAAAATAGACATGATGACCATGACAAAGGAAGACGACTGTGCCTCTAAAAGCAAACAGGCATGTGTGTGCCCCGGCGTGACAAGAGTCATACCACCTCTTCAATTCCATCTGGGTGGTAGCTAAACACATCTGAACTTTGGGCTCATCTCAAAGCAGTTGGGATTGACCGACTCTGTCGGACCTAAACTCGAAGGGGAGCAAATAGGTACCCGGGCCAACGACGACGTGGTGCAAGCAGAGAAAAAGAAAAGAAAGGAAAAGAAAAAAGAACGAACCCCGGTTCAGACAGACATGTTCGGACGGGAAATTCTCACCAGGTCGGTGGGCTATCTGAATGGATACTCGGGCTGCGCAATGCTCTGGCAGTGCATCATCAATGTGTTGTACAGCTATCGCGACGTTGGAAAGGCTCCTCTCACTCGCTCGCCCTTGGCTGCCCGACCCAATGTGCCCTCCTCCACGTGGGCCCGTTCTCTGGGGACCATCCCGCGATGCGACTATGCACGACTGCAGGATTGATACCCGGCACGCAAATTGTCGGTACTGGGCAACGTTTTTTTTTCTTTCCCTTTTTTATGCCATGTCTCGGGTGGGTTGCCCCGACATCAGCCGACGCACCTCTGGCCTCGGAGCGTCTAGGCCCACGGCCGCTGGCCGGCGCCCCCGCGCACAGCGCCGTGTGTCCCCGTGGACCTTTGGAGGGGAAGTTTCAGTGGGAGTGGGCGGGTGCACACGCCTGCCAGCGGCCCCCGTTGGAGCGTGCTTTGGGGAGGGGGGAGGGGCACTTTACCTAGCCTTCCAGGCGGCCCAACCAGCCAGCCAAGCAGAGCTGCTGCCCAGGCGGTACAGCAGAGAGCCCTGTGCGAATGTGCTCGCGGTGCCAATTGGCTTCCTGAGCTGTGTGCCCCAAACATTTTCGACTGGCCCTCACCCGCCCGCCCTTCTTCTCTCTACTCCTCCCCCCCATTCAAGCTGAACCATTTTGCTCTTCCTGCATCCATCTCCTTTTCGACCATCTTCTCATCCAGTTCCCTCCTCCCCCCCCAAGACTACCGCAATCATGTCTGTCCCTGCCTTCTCTGACATTGCCAAGCCGGCCAACGATGTAAGCTATACCAAAGCTACCACCTCTCTCCCGCCTCGCCGGGCCCTCGCTTGCTCGGCTGCGAAGCTGTCGCGCAGCCCGCCGCGGCAAGCGTGCCGAGAGTGGCAGGCTCCAATTGCTCCCGTGTTCTCCTTTGCTGACCTGGGCCTCTCCTTTTGCGCCATTGTGTAGCTCCTCAACAAGGATTTCTACCACCTCTCGGCCACCACCTTCGAGTTCAAGGACACTGCCCCCAACGGCGTTGCCTTCAAGGTCACTGGCAAGTCCAGCCACGAGAAGGTCACCTCTGCTGCTGTAAGTCTCCACCATCGTCATTGACGGGGCTCCTCAATGGCTTGAACCTCGGGCAAGTTTGCCGAATGGCTGCAGGATGTATATTCTGCTGCTAAAGAAGCTCACTCGGCCTGAGCCAAGCCTCAATGCCTCGGTTTTTTTTTTTATCGCCTTCACCTTGCTAATTGATATGCCTGCAGTTTGAGGGAAAATACACCGACAAGCCTACCGGTACGACACCACCACTTTCATCTTCCTCACCCTCTGCTCCGTCAGAAACAGAATCTCAGTTTCCGTCACCACACTCATCACAGACCTCACTACCGTCCAAGCCCAAGGCCAAAAAGTCACACCGCAGAAAAGCCAATGTCCCCTCCCTAAGCATCTCGCGAATCCTCGGCTCTGGTGCTGGCTGGCCGATTGGGTTTGCGACGGTACTCCAGCCTGGCTATGCTCAGTTGCTAATGTTCTACTCGCGCACAGGCCTGACCCTCACCCAGACTTGGAACACCGCCAACGCCCTCGACACCAAGCTCGAGGTCGCTGACTCCCTCGCCAAGGGCCTCAAGCTCGAGGGTCTCTTCAACTTCCTCCCCGCCACCGCCGCCAAGGGTGCCAAGTTCAACCTCCACTTCAAGCAGCCCGGCTTCCACGGCCGTGCCTTCTTCGACCTCCTCAAGGGCCCCGTCGCCAACGTCGATGCCGTTGTCGGCCACGAGGGTTTCCTCGCTGGTGCCTCCGCCGGCTATGACGCCAACAAGGCTGCTCTGACCGCCTACAGCGCCGCCGTCGGCTACGCTGCTCCCCAGTACAGCGCTGCCATCACTGCCTCCGACAACCTCAGCGTCTTCGCTGCCTCTTACTACCACAAGGTCAACAGCCAGGTTGAGGCCGGTGCCAAGGCTACCTGGAACTCCAAGACCGGCAACGCTGTCGGCCTCGAGGTTGCCAGCAAGTACCGCATCGACCCCGTGTCCTTCGCCAAGGTTCGTACATGCACTCACGCCCCGCGGGCTAGAACCCCTCTAACCAGGTTTCACGATATAGGCCAAGATCAACGACCGTGGTATTGCTGCTCTCGCCTACAACGTCCTCCTCCGCGAGGGTGTGACCCTGGGTCTCGGTGGCTCCTTCGACACCCAGAAGCTCGACCAGGCTACCCACAAGCTCGGTGCCAGCTTCACCTTCGAGGGTTAAGCTCCTCATATCCGCCCACCTCTAGCTTCACCTACCCGCTAGATTCACCCCCTCCAGAGCCGTCCATCCACACCGGCTCTTGTAACTTACAGTCTTGCATTGCGGTGGTCTCGGATGTAGATTATCTGACAAATAAAAAAATGAAGATAATGTGTTCTCCGCATTCAATTGTTTCCATTTTTCTTTGCCCTAATGTGAACCGGTGTGCATGTGGAATGTGTGATTCGTTGTATTCATGCGTGTTATTGAATTTTTTTTCTTTTTTTTTTTCAATGTTACAACCGGCAAGTCATCCATCCAATCAATGCACGTGCGTATCAATACATTGTTTTATGCCCGGCGGCCCGTTTCCCCATGTACAAAATATGCGCCCTGTGCTCCTCCCCCCTCGACTAGCATTAACCATGAATCAACCATTCAATCTAGTTAGTCCTTATCCTTGTTCTTGCCGCTACTTCGGCCGAGACGCATGACTTGCAGGTAGACTAGCGGTGCGAGGACGGTGGCGGCTAGGATGCCAAAGATGATGAAGAAGTGGCCGGCGAGGCTCGTCTGCGGCTCAAACTCGATGTTGTCGTCGCCCACGGCTCGTCGGCCCCGCTGCCACCGGCGCTGGTCCTCGCGGAGATGCGTCCGCGTGTGGCCCTTCTTGTCAAAGTGTGGCTCCTCCTCCTGGTGCCCAAAGGGATCGCCGCCGGGGCCCATGCCGCCGTGTCGCGAGCCATGCGAGTGCTCGTACGCGAAGGGATCAGCCCAGGGCCCCCGGTTGGCGCCGGCGCCGGCCGCGTGTCCGCCGGCAGTGCCAGAGCCCGCCGCACCGCCGCTGCTGGCCGCACCAGCTCTTCCGGCACCACCGGTCGACTCCTCGTGGGCTTTGCGGCGCTTCTCGGACTGGTCGCCCCAGCCGCCGCTGCGGTAGAAGCTGGGAGGGGGCCCGCGGAAGGTGCCCCGGCGGCGGCTCAGGCCTGACGGCGAGCGACCGCCCGCTGGATTGCTGCTGTGGTACGAGGCGCGCGGGTTTCCATGGCCTTGGGCGGGGTGGTGGTGAACCCGGAGAACGTCGCGATCGTATACGGAGCGGCGGGAGGGATCGGAGAGAATCGTGTAGGACTCAGAGAGCAGGGAAAAGGTGCTCGCCGCATTGGGGTCTGACGGATTCGTGTCTGGGTGGTGGGTTTTGGAAAGGGAGTAGAAGGATCTGGTGTTATTTTTTTGCGTTAGCGACCGCATGCATGTATGATGCCTGGCGGCTTATGGTGTCATGACGAGCTAGCTCCAAGCTCCGGAGCTGGGGGACCACATGCTAGCGGTAACGAGCCGAGATGACTAGGCAATTGAGGCGAGGGAAAATGACAAACTTTTTAATCTCGACCGGGCTGGCGTCGTGGCGAAGGCCTAGGCGCTCATAGTGATTCTTGCGCGCAATGTCGTCGTGCAAGGCGCGCCGGGCCTGACCCCGACACCGGAGGAGCAAGAGTGCGGCGCCGTTGACATTGCGATGCGGGACAGTGGCGGCGGCAGCAGCAGCAGCGGCAGCGCCAGCCGACAGAGGAATTGAAGCGCGCAGGCGCGGGAGGGGGCTAAGGAGGGAGGCGGGATGCAACAGCATGCCTCATCACGAAGTTGGCAACGGGCGGGGAGGATGTTGAGCGGATTTCCTCGGACGGGAAGCGTGAAGGTTTTTGGGGGCAGATCGATAACGGTGATGTAATTAGCTGCTGTCGAAGGTGAACAAAGTGGTATGCAAACAAGCGGGGCAATGCATATAGCGTAAGAACATCATGCCCAGTTACATGACGGGTGCTGCTGGATGGATATTGCGGGAAGCAAGAGTGAGTAGATGTGAAGAACTCATAGCACCATCTGTTACTTGGTACACGAAAATGGGAAAGCAAGTGCGGTTGAATTGGAGGTCATTACAGTCTACGCCCAAGATAAAAAATATGAATATCACTGGGGTGATAAAAATGAACAGACTGAGACGACTCGAACTTGCGATCTCGGGAAAGTGGGTCCCATCGCCAAAAAAAAAAAAAACTTGATAGTGCAGGGACCTCGTACTGAAGCTTTTCAATAACCGGCGCTCGCGCAGCAGACCAATTTAAGCTATACACCGTCACAATTGCGACCCTCCCCTAATCATTCAGGCCGACCAAAACATTTGGGCTTTGACATGTCAACAATGCATTGTATATTATGCCTTGGTAGAATGATCACAGCCACATTTTAAACCCAAATTAACTCATCAATATTTACCCCGAGCCTCTATGCTAGCATTCCAAACATTGAACATGGTGGGCAGTTGCGCAGTCGCCAATGTACACACAGACAGGGACTTGAATCCATAATTGAGAGCGCTTCTTCGCTCTGGTGAATCGGCGTGCCCAAGGCAGCTGTTCGAAACAAGCCAAATCCCCTTCGTTGAAGTCTGAGTCCATTGCCCAAAGACTAAAAGAAACGCAGCGGATCAACATACGTCAATCAGACCCTGGAACAGTGCACCTGGTCTTGTGGCGCGTGGGTCGAGTACGGGTGAGAAGGCGGAGGACCAGAGAGGGAAATGGGTTACTATAGTGGTAAAAAAAAAAAAAGTGAAATAAAGACACTGAGTCCCTGCGTGCACCGCGCTTTCAAGGACCTGGCAAATATATTCTTGGAGTTCAATGCAATAAAATTGACATTTAAAATACAACATCTCTACTGCCGATAGCAAATCATTAGCCTGAAGATCGGTAAAGCTGGAAGATATAGCCGACTCATTTTGTGTATGTGTGGTTTCTCTTCACTCAGATTTGCCCAATAAACATAGTGTATATTAGTGTTCAGGCTTTAATCCTAAATTTTAGGATTTAATTGAGGGCTGGACATGAGTGTTGGGCCAAATCCCATGATTATAATGGAATTGGTGGTTGGGACTCGGTTGGGACCAGTCGGGTGGCTCCCTCGTTTACTACTGTGTGATGCAGTACCCACGCGTACGATATTGGTTGATCTTCTGGTATATTGGATAAGGTGCTCACCATGTTATTCCTTCCATTCAAATCCACCGTATACTTGGTATGAGAGCAAGTCGAGCGCGATGGAGTCTTCCGCCAAGGTTGGGAAGTGCGTTTGGTGGCAGTGATAGTTTCACCATCGAGTTTCATTACCTATTATTGAACATGTTGTCTCACAAGAGCAAACACCACAGATGATAGGAGAAATGGGAATCTAGTCAGTGACGGCTATGATCAAAATGCAACCTCTATTTTTACCATGCTTATGCTGAACCATCTATGTGTAGTACAAAATTGTCCATGTGGCCAACAATATGCCCAGAACACCTCGGGTATCTAAAACAAGGGGTGCCATGTGCCACCCTCACCAGATGCGGCCGTTTCACTTCGCTGTAAATGCTCGTAATCTCATCATGCCTTGGGGCGCTTCAGGGGGTGGGCCTCCGTGTTCAGGACCCAGTCGTCTAGGCTCACCACATTGGGGTCTTCGAAAATGAGATAAAAATATTTCAGAGTCTCTGACATCCAAAACGTCTGCAAATGGTCAGCTTCTGTGTAGCATCCATCAAGAATCAAAAGACTGGGCAACTCACCTCCATGGAATCATCCTTCTCGCTCCCCTTTACACGTACATCGGCAATGGACGTAAACGCAATGTCCGTTTCGGTCTCCCGGACGATGCCTTCCCACATTCGCCATGCCGCTTCTCTCCAAGCCTCATCCCCGGTTATGCGCCACATGTAAAACACACTTTCGATGGCTTCGGGTCGCAGCAGGTAGCGTGGGTCCCGCACCCGAGTGAATCCTGGCGGCAGCTTCTTCCCCTCCGACTCGAGATCCTTGTACCGGCACTCTCCGTCGATGGATGGGCAAATCTTTAGTTGGGAGATTTCGGGCATAATGTTGGTGGGGAAAGCATCATAGGCCCAAACACAGCCAGCTGTGAGTCGGGACCCGAGATCCACAAAGTCTGCCCGCTCCAGAAGCTTGCCGGCCAGTGCGTAAGTACCTCCGACAAAGCAAGTCAGATGTTGCATCTCGCTCACGAGATCAATGGAGCCGTCGTTGTCCACAGCATTGCCAGCCATCAAGATCTTCTCGTCATTCGGGTGGATGGGGCGATAAAGGAGATGTTTCCTGGCGGTATCAAGAGCCTGCGCCGTCATTTGCACATACTCAGGGTCCAGTCCACCCAGCAGCGCATGCATCTTTGGAAGATATTCGTACATTGAATCTGCGCCGGCTCCAAGGGTGAACATGGGCTGGTCGACAGTCTCGTCTCGATAGTTCATGACGTGGGGCCACAGGCCGGGGACCCGAGTCTTGTTCTGGTTGCGGTAGATGAACTGCTTTACACGCTCGGTAGCGTCGTAGTACTTGGGGTTGCCGGTAATCTGCGAGAGTCGGGTGAATTCGAGGCTCATGGAGCAACCTGCAGCGCCAGACATGCTGTCATCGGCTCTTTGAGTACCTTGTTTGGCGTTGGCAAAGTAGAGCCAATGTGACGGCAGTCTGTTCGGAGTGTCAAAGGTGGCGTAGAGCATATCGCCCAGCTCGATTGCCTTGGACAAAAGCACAGGCTCGCTGGAGAGGTCGTACGCCGACAACAGACCACCGAGGTGTCGAATGGTGACCTCAAACAAATTGAGGAATTTGTCACCGGTTCTGCTCCAGTCGATGATTGCGACCTGCTCAACGGCCAGGCGAAACTCATCCTTCATGTCCATGATCCAGAGGGTATCGAGTGCGTCGACCAGCTGGGCGCTCCAACCCGAGAAGCTCTTTTTCCCCCTGCGCGAGAGGGGCTTGAGTTCATCCTGGGCCCAAGCATACTGCTTGTAGGCCTCCCAACTCTTGACGAAGGCTTGCTTGACGGCGTTTTTGCGGGCAACTGCAGTGCTGTCCTCGTTGAAGCTGTCCTTGGCAAGCTGAACGGCGGGCAAGGTTTTGATGTCGCCGGCAGGCAGGCGCTTCATGTCGCCGACGGGGTTGTAGACGGGGTTCCTGCTCCAGTCATAGCTGCTGGCGACGTACTTGATCTTGCCGACATTGGTGGAGCGGTAGTAGTCCTGGGGCCGGAACCCATTCCAGAGGGCGAAGCAGAGACCGAGAAAGACGGTTAGGGCAATGTAACGACGACCTAGTCGTCCCTGGCATTGTGCGAGCATTATGGGCACATAATATGGAGCCTGGGAGCCCGGGGACCTAGGGCAAAGGAAGATGGGAGGGCTTTTTGAGAAAGAAAAAAGACGGCGGCGGTGGTGATGTCAACCGAAGGTGCCGAGTCAAGAGAGTGAAAGAGGGTCGGGTCGAGGTTGATGGTTGGTTAATAAGCTCACGCGACCTAGACGAGCGGCGCCAAGACAGACTCAAGAGCAAGCTCAGGGCAGGGTGTGTGTGTAAGCCAGGTCGTCCTCGATAACGAAACAGGGTGCAGATAAGGCAGAGACGGAAAGGGGAGGGAGGGGAAAGGGGAAAAGAAAAAGGCAAGAAAGCGAAAGCGAAGGGAGCGCAGAAGGGATCAAAGAAGGCAAGCAAGGCCAACCACGCACACATTCCCTTGCCTTGGACGACTTCGGCTTTCGGCCATGTTGGAACTTGCTTGGCTTGTGTGCGCTTGGCACTTGGCGGGCAGGGTGGAGCGCAGTGGAAGAACCCACTGTGAGATGCGAGGGCTCCATTGGGACGCGTCTTCCGGTGGGCAGGGCAGCCACTGCAGCCACGCACTGCGCATACGCCGCCCACATCGTATCGCATCGTGGAAGCCCCAGCCAGGCAAGGTCGCACCGTGCCCGTTAGCGCTCTGCCCGGGTGACATGCTGTGTTCTGTGCTGCGCTGCGCCGCGTATGTGTCTTGAGAGCTGATTTGATTGCCCATCTCCCAGTGTCGACACTCTGGCCTGGGAATGGCTGGCCCTGTCCTCTGCATCATCCCGGCGCCCAGTGCTGCGCTGGCCGGTAGTGGGCGTCGCCGCCGTCCATGATTGATTGGTCTGCCGCTGGCCCCCCCAGTCAGGCGGAGATGGCTTGCCTTCCGTCGATGCCGCATCCGCCTCGGCGTCAAGCACAGACGTTCAATCGTCCGAAGTTCCGGCTTGTCTGCTCGCTCGCCTCAACCGGCCAGTCCATCTCGTTGTCTGACAATTCTAATTCCGTGGCGGACCAGTCGCCAGAGTCTTAGACATCTCATCTCCTTTCTCTCTGTCTCTTTTTTCTCTCTTTCTTTTTTCGGATCCTTCGTGCATGAACAATCTGCAGCGCTGACGAGAGACGTCATGGCAGCCTGGCCACACACACACACATCCAAGGATGCCGTTCCTCCTCCCCCTGGCCAATAAGCATGAATACGCGTAACTCTACTCCAATCTATTCCTAAACCACAACTGTCATTTACGCGCCAAACTTAGTCGCAAAAAAAAAAGCCCACTATCTTATATTACGCGAGTTCTTGCCAAACCCAATATAATAGCAATAACGACTTTCATTCCATTCACTATCCCGCACATCCTCATGTACGTCTCATGAAGAATCACATTAAATGCATAATGACGGTAAGGATGATCATAATTAATAAATAAGCTAAAAACCACACATAAGAATAGCCTAATATTTTCTTGTTTAGTTTTAGGCCTATCCATTTTATCTTGTCAAATCGGTCCCTCGTATCCATTTAATTGATTCTGAGCTGGTCCCCACTCAAGAGCCTGACTCTCAGTTGCGCCACTGCATAAATGGGTGCCAACTTCTGATAATCACGGCAGATCTGACACCGGGGCAGTGCCAGGAGAATGTGTAGGAATACACAAAAGCTGTCCATTGGATACGTCGTGCGCAGCCGTGCGTGGGAGGAACCAAATATGTTGTGATTATGGCGGATGCTCCTTGGCGCTCTCGAAACCCCAACGACAGCGCCGTCGCCAAGTTTCGTGGATTTATTGAGAAAAGCTCAGCATTGCCATTGTGCCGATTTAAAATTCCTGGTTATAATTGTCTTTATGAATTCATGTCCCACATTATTGATTCCTGCGCTAGCGATGAAGCCCCCATCCATCCATCATGCAACGGTTCTATGTGAATTATAATCCCATATTTCCACCCCGCAGAAGTGTACATGACTAGGTTGCATTGATTAGGGAGAGAACACGAAGAGAGGCTGGATTGTAGATTTCTTTCTACCATTTTTGCCTTTCATAAATGCATCTCCATGCTTTGGATTTCCAATCCCGCAGAAATGTACATGACTAAGTTGCATTTGTTAGAGAGAGAACCCTGAGGGATGCTAAATTGTAGACTTCTCACCATTGTTGCCTCTTACGGACCTCTTTTTTTCTTTGCGCTATTCATTCTGTCGAGATGTCCATCACTAATTTGCATTTGTTAGGTAGAGGCCAGGGAAGGAGTAGGGTGTAGATTCCTTACTGTTGTTGCCTTTCACAAATTTGTATTTCCATGCTTCACGCCGTTGATCTTGCCAAGATTTGCGTCGCCAAAACAGTGCCTCATGTTCCCACTGTAACAATTCTACTCTCCACGATATTCGCGAGCTACCGGCCGAGAAATAAAAAGTTAACGTAAATGAAAGACAAGAAACCCTTTATAAAAGCGACGACGACGCCTTTTATCCTCGTTCTCCATCGTTGGTGTCCCACTCGGCTTCGTGTCGAGTAAGCCGTGCATGAGGGCCTTGACGCCAATTCTATGCACATTTTAGAGTTTCTTCATCGTAAGGATAAACTGATTTATCGTCCTCTGAATCTATCAGCACGTAGTTCTAGGGCGTCCACGAGGGCATCCCCATACTCCTTGCGCGTAGCGCCGTTGACGGTATTTTTTTTCCAGAGACAAGCCAACTGTCTTGACTGTTTAATTGATATCTCAAGTACTGTGACCAAAGTGTTGAGGCGGCCAAACCTGCTTCGAGCTGTTTGTGACTGGATTGCGGGCACGGAAGTACTATAAAATGTCAGTTCTTCCCTATTGTTTGTCAGAAATGGGTTATAGAATCAAATGAGTGCTTCTTGCCCGTAACTGCTTCCTTCAGTTCAATTTTCACGCTCGTTGCCTAAATTCTGGATCGTCCAGCTAAAGTAGATTCAAGGGTTTGTCTATTGTGCCCTAAAAAGCCGTAGGCATTATGTGAACCATTTTTGTAACCAAACGAATGCTCCTGGTATTGCACTGCCTCCAGGTAGCGTCCAACCCTTTTTCTTCATTGTGTTCTCGGCCTTGTGCTGGGTCATGAAGATGAAAAGCCCCGTGCAATGTAGTTGGTACTATAGTCAGTGTGAATATTCAAATACACGTCAGTTTCTGTGGCTAGTAATGGTGAATATGTCTTGTCGGATGATTCTCTGTAATCCGCCACTGACGAGGGGATAGACAATCAACAAAAATGCCACTGACGATTCGGGGACACCTTCATCACTAGGACCAACAAGTTCATATTTCTACCCACAGAGGACAGTATTGACCATGAAAATACTACATCATGCAAATTTCTCCTCGATCATCTTCCACTACGTTTTGCCTCACATTACGACACAGTCAATCAGCCTTCCAACATTTGCAACGAATGACTAAAGTTTGCTTTGTGTGAATCATCTACCAAAAGAGTGACTAGGGTCAGATTACGAAGAAAAAAACCATTGCGTGTTGTAAAATGCATCTCCATCCGAAGGTCTGAGAGGAAGCCCCTGCTGCTCGCCGTCCGCGAAACTCTGTTGCGTTGCGTCAACGCCAGCACCGCTCTCGACCAATCTCCCCAAAGGGAGCGCCGTCATTGCTGTCCTTCGCCATCGTATCTTCGGACTCTCGCAACCACTCCTCTCCTCCCCCTTCCTCCTAGCTACTGCAATGCTGTGAATATCAAGACAATCTGCATCGGACGGGTCGCTACGACCCCGATGGCCGTCGAGCGTCGAGTTGCTGAGACCCGGCACTGGCATCTCCTGTCCGGTCCTTTCCCGTCAGGCGGCGTCCAGAATCGTCGGACATGAGACGGTCTGCGCGGTCAAGTCTGTCTTTACCGCGTTGGCCTTGACGACAAGGCGCTTGGGGGACAACAGACCACTTGCCGGTCCCGCGTGGTGGTCCGGCGGGGGGAGAGCAAGTTCTGCTGCAGAGCCCGTAGGATGCAAAAATTTGTATCATCGCCTACTCGTAGCGCTCAAGTCGTCATTCAATCATATCCTCCGCCGATCTGGCTGTGGAAAGCAGTGCTGACGCTCTTCTCGTCGTCGTCGAACCGTCGTCCGTATCCGTGGCCAGGTGCAATTCGGCCGCTGCTCTCCACGTACTGCTTGAGTCGATCACTCTGGCTGTATGAGATGGGTCGCATTCCTGTAACAGCGTCATGAAGTCCGGCTCCCAGACTGACACCTCCTTGTCCAACGCCCTTGCCGCCAATAACGCTAGATGTTGTGTCCGTATATTCAGAGTTTGCGACGCTCTCCCCGGCGATGCTCTCTGTAGCGCGGCCACGGCTCTTGGCACCTCGCCCTGGAGCAGCAACTCCGGGCAAGCCAGGCCACTGGTCAGGGGTAAAGCTCGAAAACATTGGGGGGAAGGCACTGTTGAGGGATGCGCCCCCAAATGCAGAACCGTGAATCGAAGACACGTCATCGGGGATGTATGAAACCATGGAACCCAGATCAAAGTCTCGGCCTGAAGGTGGGGGGTTGAAGCGGCCGTTAGGGAAGTTGTTATTGGCACCAAACTGTTGCTGCTGGCTGCTGTTGCCGTTGCCATTGTTGCTGTTGGTGGAGGACGTGGCGGTCGTGGCGTTGTTGTTATTGTTGGTGTTCTTCTGGCGGTAACTGACCTTGGGACGGCTGAACTGCAGCAGACACGCCTGGAGGTTGGTGAGGGGCCCTTCAACAAAGCACTTGCGGTCCTTGAAGTGGACAAGCAGGTTGTGCCACAGCTCATGCTTGGACAGCACCTTGGGGTTTCCAAGAATGACCAGACCATACTTGGCACGAGTCAAGGCGACGTTGAGACGGCGCGGGTCAGACAAGAAACCGATGCCCTGGTTATCGTTGGATCGAACACACGAGAGAACAATGAAGTCCTTTTCACGCCCCTGGAAGGCGTCGACAGAGGCAACCTCCACTTCCTTGTAGAATTCCTTCTTGTACGTTCCTGAGTTCTGCATCGTAGTCACAATGTAGCTTCGTTGACCCTCGTATGGCGTAATGACACCAATATCGGCGGGCTTGACACCGGCCTTGAAAAACCTGGTCACGGCCTTTTCGACGTTGGAGGCCTCAGTTCGGTTGAGATACGAAGTTCCGGACGCCGAGATTTCCTCATGGCCAAGGTTGGACCAGAACATCATAGGCATCTCCGCAACCGGCCAGGGGAAGTCCACGTCCTTGCGCAATCGGTTCTCGTGCGTAACACCATTCTGAAGAGTGCCTTCGTAGAACATGTTTGAGGGGAACTCTGAAAGGCAGGGATGCATACGGTACTGGATATTGAGTCGGATGGGAGAGAGCTTGAGGTTGACAAGACGCTCAAACAAGGACTGGTTGAGACCAGCCTTGGCAGCCTTCTTGTTCATGATAACAGGGCCAAGCTGCTTGTGGTCGCCAACGAGAACAACCTGCTTACATCCAAGGACAAGAGGAATCATGCATTCAGGCTCCGCGGACTGAGTCGACTCGTCAATCAACACGTTGCGGAACTTCATCTTGGACAAACGAGGATCGCCTGCGCCAACACAGGTGCAGCAAACAACGTCAGCATTGTTGAGAATATCTCGCTCGGCAACCTTGGTCAGTTGTTTGAACTTCTTTTCATCCTGGCTTGACAATTCGCCGAGCTCGTTCTTCAACTGAGAGAGTTTCACGAGTTCGCTGTTGTGCTCAGACATGCGAACCTGCTCGTGGAGAGCAAGGAAGCTGACAGAAGACTCAACATCCTCGCGAGACTTGGCCGTCAGACGAACGACCTTGAGGCCAGTTCGGTGGACACGCTCGCACAGCTGGTCAACGGCGACGTTGGACGGGGCGCAGACCAGGACCTGGTTTCCAGTCATTTTGGTAAGGTGGTAGATGATGGTGGCAGAAGTAACCGTCTTTCCGGTTCCAGGTGGTCCCTGGATGAGACTGAGAGGCTTCTGAAGCACGGCCTTGATAGCACCAACCTGGCTGGGGTTGAGATCAGGAAGGCCAGGGACTGACCACTTCTTAGGCAGGTTCGTCTTCATGGGCTGCAGTTGCACCTCGTGACCCAGGAGAGTGTGGAAAATATAACCAGAAACACTCATGTCGTCGACGGCGAATGTCTTCATCGCGAGCTGCATTCGATCGTAGGACGTGGCCTTCCACACATAGTCGGCAGAAAAGTTGTGCGAGAGATCGGTCGGGACTAGCTTTTCGTTACCGGTCTTGCGTAACTCCAGAGTAACTTCGTCCGACTGGTTGTTCGGGATCTTGATGACGTATCCGACACCTTCCCAGGGAGACCGAAGCTCGCCCTTGTACCGAAGTCGCATTTCATCGCCAACCGCAAGCTTGACATCTCCAGACTCAATCTTGTGCAGGTTAAAACTGACGAGGTGCTTGTTGTTCAAACCGTAGTCCCATTTCACAGTAAGCCCGTCCTCAGACTGTGCCTCTTTGAGTTTCTTGTCGTAATCGGATTCCATCTTGACCAGGGGACCGAAAATGTTCTGGTAGTGATAAGGGTCGTCATATTGTAACAAGACTGGGTGGGGGTCGTCATCAATGTTGGAGGCCTTTTCGAGATCAACAACTGTTGCCTTGGGCTCAATTTTCCACATCTCTTCCAACTTCGCAATCATGTTTGGGGTCAAATGGCGCGCTCGGAGTTGTTCGGCATCGGAGGGGGTGCCCACTAGCCAAGGCAAAAACGCACGCTCCTCGATAAGTGGCTGCCATCTCGATGTGTCCCAGTTCATATCCTTGTTGGACGAGTTTGCCGCACATGGCTGCCGGCACAGCAAAACGACGACGGTATCCGACTTGGCGGGGATGAAGCCCAGGAGAAATGCGTTCTTCGTACCGCAGTTGTAGCACTCGAGCACGGTGTCGCCGAGGGTAGATTCCGGGTGGAGTTGAACTTCCTTGTGCCGTGCTCTGACAAGATGGTTCACAATATGGGTTGAGGTTCCGTTACCACGAGCGCTGCAAAACCACTTGTTGCAGGTGAGGCACTTCACCACGCAGCCAGGGGAGTGGATTCCACAGTATCTGTGGGCAAAATGTCAGCGAGGCTCGCGCAGATTCTGGGCCGTAGCACAAACGCGCAAGCATGAGCCGGAAGCTCCTTCTCCTCGTCCGGTCCCTTCAATCTCAGGCCACCCATTCCATCCACTGGTGCACTGTTCAGGCTATCATTGTCATCCTCTTCGTATGCCTCGGTTTGGTTGACATCGTCATCAGCCCGGCGACGACCGCTTCGGTCGGGGAATTTGCCGTAGAGCAAGGTCTCATCGGGGTCGATCGCAGATAGGTCATCAGCGCCGGCCTTGATAGCCGCGGCGGAATCGGAAATTAGGTGGTTACCAACATGGGTAAAGGCGCCCTCCATGGTGGTGTAAAATGGTTAGAAATTCGCGTCGGCTGGTAGGGTTTTCCTGCGAGAGCTATCAGTACATGGATGCCCCGCGTCTGGGTGGCGGTGACGTGTGCGGGTGAGGGCAGGCAAAAACAAATGTCCCAAAGAGCGGCAAAATACGGTGCGACTCACCTACAGCAGTTAATCTTTCGAAATATGCCCGCTGTGAAGCCTTGGGGCGACTCGGGTCGAATTGGGAAAGAGATTTGGGTGTTGCAAGTCGCTGGTAAGGCTCACATCATCGCGAAGAAGGTTGCGCTGGGAAATGGTATGGCAGACAGTTATAAAATGCGAGGCAAGAGAGAATACAAATTCGAGCCTTCCTCAGTCTCGCAGCTCGGGCTTCGGTCGTAAGATCCCGATTTTCTGGTGGTCGAGATTTATATCGATGGGTGAATAGCAGGACCCTCTTGTTGGCGGAGTTTGGTGGGACATTTTGCGCCCACGTGATAGGCACGGTGCTATCGATATGCGTCTGAACCCCGGTAAAACCGATAAGGGAACTTTTTCTGGTGGTCGCGTTCGAAAACTTCGAGACTTGCGCTTCAACGACGACCTCAAGTCTTTTCTTCTTATATTTGAAGCGAACCTCTTTCTAGTGGTCGCATTCGAAAATTTCAAGACTAGTGCTTCAACGACGCCTTCGAGTCTTTTTTTCTTCTTATATTTGAAGCGAGCCCCTTTCTCGTGATCTGCGTCTGGAATTTCAAGGCTATCGTCGCAAGTGACGATCTTTCCTGCTCATTTGAAGCGAGTGCTCTAATCGCATCAATCATGATTGTGAGTGTTGTACAAACACGGGACTACAGAATTTGCATTTTCTAACTAATTCATTATAGCGAAAGAACGCCCGTAATCGCAGAGATTATTTGTATCGCCGCGCTCTGCTGCTTCGCGACGCGGAGATCAGTGAAAAGCGGGCGAAGCTACGAGCATCGCTAGCATCTGGACAGCCGTTGGATCCGACTATCGCCAATAACCGGCGCTTGTTGACGGATTTTACCTATGACGAGTCCCGGCCTGACCTCACCACTGATGAGCAGCTTGATCTTGATGATGAGTACGCTGCTTTATCTGGTATTGTTGAACCGCGGGTCTTGGTCACAACCTCGCGTGATCCTTCTGCAAGGCTAGCTGCGTTCTCGAAAGAAGTCCGCCTCCTCCTTCCCACCTCGGTGAGGCTCAATCGTGGCAACACTGTGCTCCCTGACCTAGTACAATCCGCGAAGTCGGCTGCACTCAGTGATATTGTCCTCCTCCACGAACATCGAGGAACGCCCACAGCTCTAACTATTTCACATCTACCCCATGGCCCTACTTTGTCCATGTCCCTGCACAACGTTGTGCTTCGACACGACATTCCAGGCACTATAGCCGGCACGATAAGCGAGTCCTATCCGCATTTAATCTTCGATGGGTTCACCACCAGGCTAGGGGAACGGGTTGTGAAGGTTCTAAAACACCTCTTCCCACCAAGAGAGGCCATCACTAGCAAGAACAAGGTGGGCAACCGAGTCGTCACATTCAAGAACATCGAAGACAGTATCGAAGTTCGCCACCATGTCTATGTTAGAGTGGGTTATGACCAGGTAGAGTTGTCAGAGGTTGGGCCTCGGATGACGATGCGAGTGTTTGAAATCCGAAGCGGTACCTTGGAGAACAAGGATGGTGATGTCGAATGGCATTTGTCGCAGTACACACGAACTGCCAAGAAGAAGAACTACCTTTGAGGTGCACAATGTTCCACATGGCCTTCTCTCGGTATTGGTCTATAACCATTATGTCTGTTACACTGGCGAGACATTACTGGTGGAAATGGATAGGGCTCAACGTGGAGGGCGATCCGCCTTGCACATGCAAGTCCAACAAAGCGAATGACACGGATAGTGAGGACTTACTTTCCAACTTGTGTGTCTCGATGTTGCATGCCAGGCAGGAGCCTAATACCGGGATGGAAGCGAGATTCGCACTAGGTGATGTGGCGGACCCAACAAGGAAAACGATATTGGGAGTTTGGAGTTTTCGGGTATGGAATTCCAGCTTTTGATTTGAAGCTAGGGGTGGCAATGGGACAATGAAGATGACAAACTATGTTTTGCATGGCAATAGACGGTCGGATTGAACGGGTGAAAAGCGATTGGCTCATGGTGGCGGATGTCAACGTTGGCATGGAAAAGCAGTGGCGGCGGATGGGCGATGGGCCAGACCATTTTGAGGCGCAGACAACCAAGGTGTCATGTGGCTGTAGGCAACACTATCTCTACCAATCTCATGGAAATAGGACCTGAAGAACAATGGGTCAAATTAGCATATTGAGCACTCTGTACATGGATTGAACTACAACTGGTATTGAACATCTCAGATTTCTTGATTGAATAATTCTCACACTTCAATCACGCGTGACTTGGTAATGCGGGTTTTCTTTTTCCAATTAGTCTGCAGGCTTGATACACTTCTTGTTTTTTCTTTCTCCTTTGGGTGGGTGTGGGTGTATTGCAGATATGTCTCTGAAGGTCCAAGCTACGTCAAGATGAAAAAGATGGCACAATGTTAGGAATTGATCTTCGGGGAGGTCTTTAGTGGAGCCAGGACAGATGACGCTTCCAACTAATGACAATTCAGAAGGAGAAATGAAGGTGTCAGTTCTATTGTGAGCCTTCCAACAGCTCTAAACGCCGCCGTCCGCATCGGCAATACATAGGCCAGCAGGGTCAGGGTCGTAGTGTAAATGACGGTAGCTGCTGATCGGGTTGGGTCGCACATGCTGACCAAAACAAGGGCCAGGGCAGGGGCCCGGTTGCAGCCTTGGATCGGGTCTGTCCTGCGGCCTGGTCGAGCAGCGGGCGAGCGAGTGAGTGAGACGAGAAGCACCTGATAAGCCCATGCCATCAGGGACATGTCTTGCAACCCGAGGTAGCGTCGGCTGTGGAGATGGAAACGGAGTCCATGTTCACTCCGGAACCTCCAGCCCTGGATGCGGATCCGGCCCCCAAAATGGGAAAAGGGAATAACCCGCAACGCCTGCTCGGCAGAAAGCGAGCGAGGAAGCGAGCAGCTGGATTGCGGCGGCAGTCGACCAGGGAGCAGCCCAGAAGAGGAAGGGCGGCGAGCAAGACAGCTGAGGGCGATGATGCATCATGGTGGCTGATGAGAGACGATGGCGTCGTCTATCGCTTTCCGAGCTGCAACGTCGGGGCTGGAATGCGACGACTTGGCAGCGCAGGCCGGGGCGGCTGTCACATTTGGGGCGTTAGCTCCCGAACGAGGCGCAATTCTGCATCAAGGCCAGTTCGGATCTGCGCAGTCACAGCCCCAGCGGGTGACGACTTGGACTCTCCCTCTCTGCCTCTCTCTCACTGCGCTGCTCTCACTGGCCGGAGCAGTGCGAGCGGAGGGGAGCGGAGGGGGGAGCCCCAGCACGTCTGGCTCTGGCAGTGGCCGGACAGCGGGTTGTGCCCACCTGGCAGTGGGCAAGCAGGGCATGCAGGGCGAGGTAGTGCTTATTTTTGGGACCGTCAAGTTCCCAGGCTCGCTCTCCTTCATTCATGGTGGCCGCCACCACCTCCTCCGCCCGCATCCCTGCCCCGCCTCAGGGCGATTTGCGAAGGCCAATTCTTTAGCGCTGCGCAGCCAGCAGCGCGGCGGGAGGCTAAGTGCAAACGCTAACACCCGAGGGTGCCGAGCGCCTGTCAAGTCCGACGGGGACGGGGGATTTAGCGTTGTGCCGCCAGGCAGGTCAGCAACCTAATTGATTCGGTGGCAGCCTTGTTTGTGTGCCCGCCTGCGCAAGTGGGATGGATTGCATTGCATCCGCTTCATAAGCCCGATGCCATCCAGTATCACCCTGCCGCATACCGTCCTTTGGGCTCTTCACAATTGTCTCGTCCGCCGCCGCTATTGCTTGTTTTTTTCAGGTCCCTGTCTCAGCCCTGCCAAGCCGTCCCGTTCGGTTGTGTCTCCGGCTGTCAATCCACCTGACGAAATTGTGTTTTGGTCTGGCCTGTCTTTGTTTCCAGAACCCAGCACGGACGGTTTTGTCCGTTTTTTTTTTCTTGTTTTCTTTACCTACCTAGTAGTTAATGTTTACTGGCCCCTCCGCCATCCCGACGCCCCCCGCCACTGAACGCCCTGCAACTGCGGCCAAAAAAAAACGGTGCCCCTCGTCGCCTAACCTCTGACGCTACCGCGCCCACGTCCACTGCAACTCCCTCCCCTTCAGGCGCACTTACACTGCAGTGACGTAAAAAACCCTTCCCCCGGCCCTGGCTTTAATTACTCCTTCGCTGGGTCATCCTCCAGTCATCCGATCCACTGCCCCCCGTCTAGCCCGTCCGCTCGCTCCACCAACCACTGTTTTTCCCTGGCTGCTGCGCCATTGCAGCTAACCGCCCACACTCTCCCGATTCTCCTCGTCCTCCGAGCTCCTCCTTCTTTACATCACCTCCCTCCCTCTTCCCTCCATCCAACCCATTGCTAGCCTTCCCGGGTCATCAGCTTGCACAATGTCCTACGGCCAGTATAACCAAAATCCCTACCAGGAGGGTCCTCCTCAGGAGGCCGGCTACGGTCAGGTACAGTCCCTTCCCGCATTCTCCGGCGCACCGCGAGGCTAACGGATGTCCCAATTTGGCAGGCCAATCCATACGCGCAGGATCAAAACAACCAGTATGAGATGCAGGACTACAACCAGCAGAACACCTCAGCCGCCCTGTCGCAAAATGAGTTCTTGAACCGCGTCCAGGGCCTGCGCAACGACATCAAGTC
Organism: Calonectria leucothoes; assembly: GCA_002179835.1. Lineage (NCBI taxonomy): Eukaryota > Fungi > Ascomycota > Sordariomycetes > Hypocreales > Nectriaceae > Calonectria > Calonectria leucothoes. The sequence goes on along the minus strand of NAJI01000111.1, from coordinate 214,085 downwards.
ACTCACCAGCGACATTGACTTCATCGGCCAGCTCCATCAGCGCACTCTGGGCAGCACCGACGGCGCCGCCAAGGATCAGCTCGAGCAGTACGTCTCTCAGACCCAGATCCGCAACACGGCCATCAAGGACGGCATCAAGGGCCTTGAGCGCGACCTCGCCAAGACGACCGACACTTCCCGCAACACCAAGAGCACCCAGCTCCAGTCCCTCAAGACCTTCTTCAAGTCGGAGCTCGACAAGTACCAGAGCATCGAGCGCGACTACCGACAGCGCTACCGCGACCAGATTGCCCGCCAGTACCGCATCGTGAACCCGGATGCCTCGGAGGAGGAGGTTCAGCAGGCCGCCGAGGCCGATTGGGGCAACGAGGGTGTTTTCCAGACCGCTGTAAGTTTATTCTTCTTGCCTGCTGTTTTATTTTCGCCATATTCCCGATCCCGCTTTGGAGCAGTCCAGCTGACGTGAACTTTGCCCCAACCAGCTCCGGACCAACCGCACCGGACATGCCAACTCCGTCCTGGGCAATGTGCGCGCCCGCCACAGCGAGCTGCAGCGCATTGAGCAGACCCTGTCCGAGCTCGCCATCCTCTACCAGGAGCTTGCCGCCATTGTCGAGCAGCAGGAGCCCGTCATCGAGGCCGCCGAGAACAATGCCATCAACACCGTCGAGAACATGGAGAAGGGTAACGAGCAGGTCAAGGTCGCCAACGAGCACGCTCGCCGCCGCCGCAAGCTCAAGTGGTGGTGCGCTCTCGTCGTCTTCCTCATCGTCCTGGCCATCGCCCTCGGTGTTGGTCTCGGTGTCGCCCTGACCAAAAACTAGAAACCTCGGCAGTCGTCATCATCACCGTCGCCGTCGTCGTCGTGATGCTGCGACGTTTGTTTATTGCCTGATAGATTCTTGATGTTTTGCCCGCCGTCCGCCGATTATTACCATCGCTATTGCGACCTCATCGAGCGTATACGACATTCCCACCGCATGCACTAGTACTTAATTCTCTACTTCTCGAAGCGTCCCAACGCTGAGGAGCACTCTATTTTTTTCCGGATGAGGGGAGAGAAGCTGATGGAAGGAGATGAAGAGCTTTATGAAAAAGGGTTATGATGAAGGATTTTGTTTTTTTGGTTCTGTTTTAGTACCACATGGTTGTCTTTTCTTTTTTTTCCTTTTAGTCTGTTGCTCCCGCCCATACCCGCCTTTTTGCTTCTTCTGTAGGAATACCTTTTGCCCTCTGCTTGGGGCCGGGCGGGGGGAAACAGCAGGTGGCTCTGGAGTTGCTGTATCTATCTGATGATCCAGAACAGAGGGAGACGGGAAGGGGAATTGGTCGAATGACTTTGGAGAGACGAGTCCCACGCAGGAGGAAGTAATATCAGCATGAGATGAGTTGGAGAGGGATCGCAAATGTAGTCCACGTTTGAGAGAGAGAGAGAGAGAGAGAGACAAGAGGGAGAGGGAGGAGAGAAGCACACAGCTAAATGTAAATTTAGTCGGCGGCGTGGACACGACACATACATGCGCGAGCCTGCGAATACAACAAAAACGATGCAAATAAAACTCATTACTTTTTTGCCCTCCCAAAACCCCACTCGCGAGCGACCCTGTCCAGATTGTGTGTGTTTTTGCGCAAACAGCGCTGCAACCGCAGCTCAAAAGATGCCCGTGTCGTTGTCGGGAACCAAGGAGGGGAAAAAACGATTATTATATACATTGTTCAACAGGGCTTCTCAATTGTGCATTACAGTTCCCCCTCGACTCCAAAAGCATTTGGTTTGGGCCTCACTTTCCCTGTGAGACGAGGACTTTCGCCGGACGGGCTCGCGGGAGGGTGGCGGCGAGCAAATAATTCGCAACCCATCCAATATCCCCGGTACTCTCTTTCTCCGAATTCGTACATTTTACATGCCCACCTGTTGTTTCCCGTTCCCCTTGCGTGTCGTCTTGTTTATTTCATACACGGCGTAATTAAGGTCCCATGCGCAGGCCGCCGCCGGCGCCACCGGCCAGCTTAGCGGCAAGCTTGGGGTACTTCTCCGTCACTTGCACCTGTGTTCGGGTTGCCTCAGCATATGATAGGGCATTGACGATCTCGCCCTCGGTGCGGGCGAGCTCGGCGGCGCGCTCAAAGTACTTGAGGGCCGCGGGGACGTTGTTCTGCTGGAGAAGGAGCTGGGCCATGGTGGCAACGGCGATATCGCACTCAGGGTCAACTAGAGGGGGGGGCGGTTAGCGGCGGGACAAATCGCACAAGGTAGTGTGGACCTACTAATAAGAGCCTTCTGGCAGAGCTTCTCAGCCTCCTTGAAGTCCTGCTTCCACTGGAACAGCGCGAGAGCCTTGTTGATCAGGGGCAGCACATTCATGGACATGGGCTTCGTCTGCTTCTCCATCTCCATGGCGGTGTCGAACTTCTCAATGGCTTCGGAGAAGTTGCCCTGGTCAAGCAGGAGCTCACCATAGTAGTTGTAGACGTCGGGGACGGTAGGGAAGTTCTTGATGCATCGTCGGAAAGTGGCCATGGAGGAGGCAATGGAGCCCATCTTGTATTGGGTCACGCCGAGCTGGATGTGTGAGAAGATGAAATCCTTGTCCAGGTCGATCGACTTCTGGTAGTCCTTCTGTGCGTCGGCAAGGTCACCCTTGATGAAGTGGGCCTGGGCACGGTGGTAGTAGACGTCGGGGTCGTTGCTGTCCTGCTCCAGCGCCTTGGCAAATTCCTCCTCGGCCTTGTCGGGCTCGCCAAGCTCGAGGCTGATGCTGGCACGCTTGATGTAGCTCTGGGTCATTGAGGGGTCAAGCTCAATACTCTTATCAAAATCCTTGGTGGCGTCGGCGTGGTTGCCAAGCAGGGTTCGGAAAGTACCCCTCATGTTGTAAGCGAGGGCCTCATATTCACCAAGCTCTCCGAGCTCCAGGGCCTTCTCGAAAGCCTGACGGGCCTCCTCGTAACCGTCGCCCGTCTTCTTCTCGAGGGACTGGAGACCAAGCTGCATCTGGCCCTTGCCGGTCTCGGCATCTAGCTCGACGGAGTCTTCAAGACCCTCGGGGCGGGGCTTGGGTCGGAAGCTCTGGAGGTAGTTGCCAACAAAAATGGGGCTGGGCAGCTTGGGCGGGCGGTTGGCCACCATCTCCTTGGCCTTTTGCTCGGCAAAGGTCTTGAGCAATCGCTCAACAGCCTGGGCGGTTGATTCGCTCTTGAAATTGTCGATGATGCATGAAGCAGTAAAATCGAGCAGAGCCTCGGAGTACTTCTTCTGGTGCTCATAGGCGGTGGCACGGCGGTTGATTGCCTTGACGTATTCGGGGTCCATGCTGATGGCGGCGGTGGTGTCTTCAATAACCTGGTCCCATTCGCTCATGGCGCTGTGGCAGGCAGCGCGGTTGGAGTAGAAGACGGGGTCGGGCTTGCAGAGAATGGCCTTGGAGTATAGCTCAATGGCACGGGCGTAGGCCTTGTCGCCATAGGCCTTGTTACCGGCCTGCTTGAGCTTGGCGGCATACTCCTCACGCTGCTGCTGGGTAAGTGTAGCGACGGTTTCCTCGTCAATCTCGGGCAATTCGTCGCTCTCAACCGAAGCGGGCTGGGCTTGTGAGGGGTCAGCGGGAGCAGCTTGCTTGGCCTCGCTGGCCTTTCGCTCGGCCTCTTTTCGCTTCCTCTTCTCCTTCTTAGTGAGCTTGGGTGTAGAGCTAGACTTGGACTGGAACGAGGTAACGGCGAGTTAGTCGGATCCCACGGACAATGAATGGTTCGATGCAGAGGCCAGTTTTTGGGCTGCTATCGGCAGGGAGAAACCAGGCAATGCGAAATTAAGACGCTTAGACGTACCGGGTCATTGAGGTAGTACACAACACCAGCACCGGTGACAACGACAGCAACACCGGCAATGGTATAGGCCACGGCCTTGTTCTCGGAAACCCAATTTGTTATACGGTCCCAGAGGCCTGATGACGAATCGACGGGAATGACCGTGGGCCGGCCCGGGGGAATTGAAGGTACGGGTGCCGACATGGCGGGCGGAGTATGTATTTAACGGATTCGGCAGCAGGGGAGGATAGAATCGAGGTCGTCGGGGCCGAGAGAAGCAATTTGCCAGTTTCGAGGTGGGAGGAGGCGATGATGTAGGGGCGCAATATTGGCTGCGACAAGCTGGACAGACGCAAAAAAAGCTGACGGCCCTGCTTGAAATTTGGCGCGCCAGCAGACAACCGGGTACCCACTGAAAGTTTTTCCGATTTTGCCTGAGGCCCTCGGGTGAAGCCGCTGTACACGTTGGATAGCAGGGCACACACGCCACTGCGAACCCGCTGCGGCACTGCTCTCAGCGACGTGCGGCGCTAATCGAGGCGTGGAACTGCGTGGACATGGATGGACATGGACAGACGGTACAGACCCGTGCTTCCCTTGATGCCCGGCAACCATGTCGAGGTGCCAGCTACCTTGTCCCATGTCGTGGTTGGTTTGCGGCTTCCCAAACCTTTTTGTTGTCGGTGTGCCCCTAATGGGCCAATCGACAGTGTCTCTCTCCCTTGTCGCACGCGGGCCCTGCCGCCGCCGTTGAGGTCTACGTCTGGCGATTCCAAAGTGGAATGATGCATGATGTGACTTTGTTGCGGGGTGCCCTGAAGGAGTTGCTGGGCCTGCTAAACTACAGTGAAAACCGAAATGTCTCCCCATTATTCAATCGTCAAAGTGCTCTGCACGGGCCATATTGTGGCACACTGTGGCTAATACAGTGCGCGGCTGTATGCTTGAAGTACCTCTCTTGTTCAGAAACGGCCGGTTGAGTCTGTGTTGGCAGAAGGCAGACAACATGGATATTGACTGCTGTCAAGTCCCCAACTTTATTTTCTAGAGATCGAAGCAAGTCGTAAATTTGGTCACTCTTGCAACGGCATGGATTGAGTCAAGTAGAACCAGGCTTTGACTGTAGGGAGAAATCCTCCAGGATAACACCAACGGCTTTAACATGTAGGTGTATAACGAACGACTACTGGTTCGATCGCTTCCTGCAGTCTACTTGAGGCCTTTTTTTGCAGTCTCCAATACAAGTGTTTGGATGTTTTCGGTGTAAATAAAGAAAATAACCGACTTCTTTTGTCTTCTGGTGATTGTTCAGTAAAAGATGATGGCACATTTTGAAGAAAGCTGTGTTATCAGTGGGATAATATTACACGGTTTGACACAGATCCAGAGTCGATTACTCACCGTAAATCGTCTCCCATGTCACATGCTGGACAAACAGGAGCATCCAATGTCACAAGCCACTTTTTGCTCTTTTGACCTCGAAATGGGAGATTCGGTGTCATTTCAATCTGCGTCAAGCCGCCAAATATTATTGGATTGAAATGTGTCAGCATAAATAAATGGCGCTTTGGTATGTGTGGTTGAGAAGGGAAGAGATTGAGGATTCTAGAACCTTGCGGATGGTTTTGGTCAAGATCAACCGGAGGTGTGTCATTATTTTGTGTCCGATTGGATTGTTCTTCTAAAAGTCCTGACACGAACAGCATTTTGGCTTTAATTTGCAATTTTTACACGCTATCTATTCGAGTGGTTGCTACATGTATGATTATTGCTCGCCTGGATCACAGCACGGTCCATTGATTCGGACAAGGGTGAAAAACAAGGAGTAAGCAGGAAGAGAAGATAGAAAGGCACAAGTCTCCATTCTATAAACCCTTTTCCTAGACTTTTTGCCTCATGTGTGAGTTTTTGTAATATCTTTGGCCGAAACGAAACCAGTCCTGCTACACAGGCCATCCCAAAGCTTCGATGTCATTGCTCGATCAGTTTCCACCTGTGTTTGCCGAACAGCCGTGCGTTTCTCTGAAGTCTATCTAGTGAGCAAGGTGTTAAAGACTTCCATTGCATCTCCGATTATGTCTTGAATATTGTAGCTTTGATTCAATGCTCTATCCTCAATGGTTTGCTGCATATCACACCCAAACATTCCAAGCCATCATTAGTTACATTGCGCATTATCCAATTCGCACTGTAACAGCCACAGCCCGAGTATGTGGTCCGTGCGTATTGTTTGTCCTCGAGGCGTTAGTCGGCTATCACACCGATGTTTATGCTAACTGCATTAGCTTCAGCTTGCGTGCAGCATGGTGCTGGAATTGGAAGCGCGGCAGCCCTCTTGCAAGTGCGATTGTGACTGGTGCAGTCATCAACCCCGCCAGGACTTCTTTGAGTGATATCCCGGAGACTCAATTGGCCATTTCCATTTCTCAAGGTTATTGCCCGGCTTTGTTGCGTCGTGCCCCAGGCCTGTCCACCTCGCTGTTCGATTCCGTCATTGCCGAGAGCTTAAGCCAGCGAGCTTGCTCGGAGCCGAGCCGGACACATTGCCGACCACTAGCTCCGCTCCGTCCCATAGCCGCTACTAGACTTCAATACTTTAGCCCACACTATACGTTCACCAACATGAGCGCCGAATTCCATATATTCACGTCGCTTAGGTACGATATCCACCTAAAGGAAGTGAAGTCCCGGGATCCCCCTGGCTCGGGATGGAATTTCCAGAATGAGTCGCCGCTCTATATGCTTGACTTTCATCGAGACCGGCTGCTCAAAGCCGCAGCTCACTGGAAATGGGAACAAGCTGTGCGCGCATTGAATGGGGAGGGGGGGCTTCGAGATTTAGCCCGCCTCATACAAGAAACTATTGGCCCGTCCGAAACATCTCCGTTGCGGCTCAGGGTCTTAGTCTCCCGTCAAGGGGAGATCAAGTGCGAAAAGTTTGGCACGCCCGAACTACCTCTGGAAAATCTATTTCCGAAACGACTGCCCCCGCCGGATTCGCCTCATTTTGAGGGCGACCCAAAGAGGGAAACACCCTTCACATTATTGGTGGATAACGTGACCACTTCGAGGTCGGAGTTCACTCATTACAAGACCACGAAGAGAGAAATGTATGACAGTGCTCGACAGCGAGCCAATGTTTCTCCCAAGGACCTCAAGGAGGTTCTTATAGTTGATCACAATGGCGGTTTTGTGATGGAGGGGACAATTACAACGCCATACTTCTGGAGAAATGGGCAATGGGTAACACCACCAATTGCCATCGAGTTCAGCCAAGACGATGGCAGTGGTGGTCAAGACGGAACATCTCGACGATGGGCATTGGAAAAGTACGCACAAACCTCGAGGCTTTTGCAACAATTAGCTAACATGCATGATTAGGGGCTTTGCGGTAGAACAACCTGTCATGACCGACTCGCTCATTGATGGGGAAGAGTGCTGGCTTAGCAATGGTCTAAGGGGTTTCATCTGGGCTAAAATTAGTCAGTAAATCGTATGATTGATGGTGTTTGTCGAACTAGCCATTTATTCGATTATTATTCCAATGACATCATAGACTTTTGAACTCACGTAAAGACGGTGCGAAAACAACCTGCAGTCCATCGTACGGTCAGTTGATTTAATAACCTTCCTGTATGATCAAATACGGAGCCTGGTAATTATCGCAAATACGCCGGCAGTAGGGTCGAATTGCAGTGTATATGAACCACGAAAAAAGTCGGCTGCCAGCAACGGTTCAGGGTAGGATGCTCGCTAGAAATGTACCGGGCTGCGTCTATTGGGAAAACAGACACTGTAGGCATATTTTTCTTTTTTTCTTTTTCCTTACCCGAAGTCTGTCCGGAGAGTTCCATGGGCAGAAAAAAAGCAATAAAATACGATTTGAAATGATCCATCTAGAAATACGGCAATCCGGCCAGAATCCGGTTTGTGGTGACCCGCGCCCAGGTGCCAATTCCACTCTCCCGTAAAAACGGACGGACCACATAACGGATATCAAACTTGGCGCGCTCTCAACGTGTCTTCACTTTATCCAGAACAGAAACCGCAGACAGAACAAGGAGAAACAACATGTCGGACTAGAAACCGTTGTGGCACCGGTGGTCAGCCAGGCACAAGTATTGGCCTTGGGTGAGACAAAGGCGCCTCCTCTCCTGACCCTTTTCCCCGTCTTCGAGTTTCGCTTGGGTCCCCTCTCGACCTTCATCCTCCAAAAACCGGTCCTCGCCTGGTCAGAAAGAAGGGATTTCAGTCCCGTTGATCACTGAAGCACCCGTCGGCGAGGACGTGAATTGGACACGTGAGGTGACTGGCTCCATTGGGGGCTTGGGAACATTAACCGTGCAGCCAAACCCGGCGCAGACGCGAAACGGGCCAAATTGACTGGAGACCCGTCTCCACCATGACCCCGGGTTTATCAATCCATCAAGTCTGAGAATAAGCTCCCGTCGTATACACGACCCTCAAACCTGGGTTCTTTTCTTCTTTCTTCCGCTCCCTGCCCTTGGCACGCTCTGGAGCCATGTCTTCGCCGCCCCAAAAGTCGGCAGAGGCAATCATCAATGAGGGACGCCAGCACTATGCGGAAAAGCGCTACAAGCCCGCGCTCGAGCGATTCACGAGGGTAGGTCACCGACTCCCCACTCCATGAAGATGAAAAAAAAAGAAAAAAGCTAAGGCGCAAGGCTAGGCCATGAAGCTTTGTTCATGCGCTCGAGGGATGAAGCGGGAGCGATGCGGCTGCAAAAACTTTGAAAAAGTCGCACTTGAGGGCGCGTCCCTCTTCAACGAGGCCATGTACAATTGCACATGTTCAGTAGGCAAGACATTCAACAAGTGCGACAAGCCCCTGCATATCCAAGCCCTGGACCACCGCGCCGCGACATTCGAGGCGCTCGGGGAACTCGCCCGCGCCCAGAGGGATGCTGAATGGATCTTGGAGTTGGCGCCCAGGCTTCTTGAAGTATGTTGTTTTTGGCAGGATTCCGCAGTTGGCTAGCTAACGCGAACAGGGCTATCTGAGGTTGGGCAAAATTGCAAAGCTCCAAAAGAAGTACGAATTCGCATGGAGCGTGTATAGTGCCGGGATTGAAGTTGGCAAAAGCCATGGGCTGGCCGCATCTCCCAAGTTGAAAGTACGTAGCGTGTATTTTCCTTCAAGACCATCTGCTCACGTTTTTACAGATACTCTACAACGCCCGGCAACCTTTCCACCTGCGCTTCCATCGCGTAGACCCCTTGAAGAACCCTCCCGAGATTGTGCAACGCATCTTTCACTATGTTGACTTTACAGGTCTTGTGTATGTTTTGCCCCTTCGTCGCTACTTTCCATAGAAATGTTTTAGCTAACGATAGAACACGCAGGCGGTGTATTTCTGTCTGTAAGTCTTGGAGAACCTACCTCATTGGCCGTGGAAACGAGCGTCTTTGGCGATCCATGTCCTTCTCCAGGAATTATGCGCATCGATATGCCCCAAGCAACGAGAACCTCCGGAAGCTAATGTCGTACTCTGGCAATGACATCCGAGAGCTTCACATTGATGACGTGCTACGATTTCGTCTCAACCAGTCGCGGCTCCAGGTCATTTACAGAGGAGCCAAGAATCTAGAGCGCCTCGTTTTAGGCGGCACTACTGAGGAGACAATCCAAATACCCGAATCTTCGCCCGTCTTCAATAAGCTCACGAACCTCACCCTGCGTGACATTGTTGTAAACAAACCCCGGCTTCTAAAACCTCTTTTGGTGAATGCTTCAGAGTGCTTGCAGTCTGTTCATGTCAGCGGCTTGCCCCATTACGGTAGCAGAACGGACTTGGAGTTTCCACATATGCCGAAGCTCAAATATTTGCGGCTGGAAGAGCAGAGTATACCGTACCCTCTTCGATTGGAAATTGTAAGGCAATTTCGTCCATTCCGAGAAACAATCAACGGTTCTAACGCGCTCTTAGTTTTCTGTTGCTGCCAAGACTCCCAGTCTGGAACAGCTTTGGCTCAACGACGTCCAGCTTGGCCGCACACCCCTCGAAGAGGGCAAGCTCGACAGTCTCTGGAAGAGTCTCAAGGCGGTCGTGGTCATCGGCTCAACGGATTCTGACCCCGAGACGTCAGAAAACATCCGCAGCCTGAGCTCGATACGGCGTGGAAGCAGCCTGCAGTGCATCGACTTTGACTTTCGCTGGAAATACGACGAATACGGGCCCCTCGAGGTCAGAGCCATCTCCAACATGTTCAACCAGGAGCCGGCCAGCATCTCGGCGGACGAGAGAGGCCAGAACAACCACTACGAGAACATGCGGTCGCTGCGCCTGAGCCGCGCGCTGATTGCGCCCGGCAAGCTCCAGGAAGCCATTGGCGATGCCATGGTGACCGGGAAGCTGCACACGCTGGACCTCGTGTTCCCGCTCGAAGGCCTGGAGAGCGCCCAGGGCGCCGACAGCTGCGCGCACCTGCGCCGGCACGAGTGGCTGCGCGGCGCATCCTCGATCCGCTGCCTGGGCGTCTTCGAGTTCCGCTTCTGCCCGTACCCCAAGGACGACAACGACCTGCCCCTGCCGTCCTTCCTCGCCAGCTTCCCCAACCTGGAGACGCTGGAGATCAACTCGGCCCACTACGAGGGCCCGGAATTCTACCAGGTGCTCCAGGCCGTCCTCAAGGTCACCAAGCTTCGCAAGCTGTACCAGTCCGTCGTGCAGGGCGTGTGGCTCGACCAGCTCAGGCAGACGGCCAGCGAGCTCGGGGTCCAGGTGATTTGGGGAGAGAGGCCCCGGGCATGGCCGATGCCGATGGAAGAGGATGAGTAGAGCTTCTCTTCACCATGATTTTTTCTTCTGTTTCATAGGCGGTAATAGGGGATCGAACGGCACCGTGTTTGTGTGTGTTTGGGTCAACAGGGTAATGGTTGTTGCTTGGTTTAAAGCGTATTGTTATGTATTCAGTTTGTCGTGTCGAGTTTCACGAGCATCAATGAATCCGTCGACAAAGTCAATCCCTTGCGCGGACGGGTCCCTTTGGTAGATTTTGTGTCATGCATTCTCAATACACTGCTTCAAGGCAGTCCCGTTGCCGTTTTTTTTTTTATCTAGACCAAGCCATTGTTTTTTTTCTTCTATATATTTCAACGAGTAATTTCCACAATTGGGATCCAGCAAGACCGACCAGGTAGTAGGCCTTTATATTGAATTTCCCACATGCCTATCCGTGTCCATCTGCTTGACCGCAAGGCCTAGGCCCTACCAACCTTGAAAGAAAGAACCTGTACATGTTAGAAAAGGTCGCGAATCGGGCGAGAGCGGGACTTACATCGTTCTTCCCGACTCCCACGGGGTCGTCTTCCGATACTCGAATGTTCCCAACGCCTTCCACGAATGCAATTGGCGCATCGCCCATGACCTTGCGGGCTACATCGCCAACCGTGGAGCCCTTCTTCACAAGCACGCAGTCTCGGAAGACAAACTTGGATTCTGCAGCGCCCGAGCCAAATGTCGATGTGTTTCGGACGGGGAAGATGGGAACCAGGCCGAGGAGCTCGGCTGCCTTTGACAAGACTTGCACAACACCCGTGGAGCCGAATCGGTACAGTACCATGTCCTTGAGGTTCTCTATTCGGTTCCGGTTCTTCTCGTCGAGATCCTTGAGGCCGCCGCCGGTCGGGTCGCCCTGCTCTATTAAATCCTCCTTGGTGTCGATGAACTCGCTGCCCTCCACGTACTTGATGTATCCTTGTTTCGCCATCTTGCGCAGGAAAATCTCGGATATGGCTGAGCATAGTACGATGCTGTTTGGATCCTGCTGCTTGGCAATTTTTGAGATGTTTTTGTCGGCGTCGGGGTGGTCAATCTTGTTGAGTGCGATAACTGTCGGGAACTTTTCGTCGATGAAGCAATTCACGATGTGCTCGACCGTCTCGTTGCTCCAATCCTCCAGGGGCTCCTTGATGCCGCTCCGGTCCAGTGTGCGGTTGATGACATTGTTCGTAGCTCCGTATCCAGAAAACTGGGCTTGTAATGTTTCCACCGCGGTTGCTTTAACGGCCATGTGTCGTCGACGGATGGATCCCCAGCGCTGCATCAAGTTACCGAGAACCCAGGCGACAATCTCACTCCTCAACCACGCAATGTCCACCGACGGGTCGTATCCTCTTGTTTCCTTGCCTTCTGCGTCGACGGTTCCCGAGGCATCGACAACGTGAATCAGGGCATCGGCGTGGCGCAAATCATCCAAGAACTTGTTTCCGAGACCGCGGCCCTCGTGCGCTCCGGGGACCAGACCGGCGACGTCGAGGAGCTCGATGGGAACGGAGCGGCGACCTTCAACACACGAGCCGTAGTTGGGTTTGCATCGGTCTTGGACGTTGTGCCGCGCACAGGCGCATTCGATCTGGAGGTAGCCAATCGCTCGCTGCGGGTCAATGGTGGTGAACCTGACGAGGGACGGTCAGCTCCGCGATGCTTCAGCGCGTAGTATACGGATCAAAGACAAGGGCACGGTGTGATTTAGCAGAGGGCGCATACGGAAAGTTGCCTATGGAGAGTAGCAATCAGCGCCTGCATCGACGGCTTGGCTTTGGCCAGGGACCTTGTACCAACCAACTTTGGACGAGGCATCAGTCAGACTGTTGAGCGTGGAGCTCTTGCCTGCCGAGGGCTTTCCCACAAGGCCGATGAGCGGATCGCGAGGCATGTTGGCGGGTTGCTGGTTTTCGCTTGAGCCCCTCGTGTACCAGGAATGATAGGAAGTTTGCGCTAAGAAGGAGGGGGAGGAGGAGGAGGGGGAGGGGCACAGCGCAAGGTTGCGATTTTCCTGGGATGGGCGAGTTTGCGTTTGCGTGCACGAGACGCCCGGCGCGAGGCAATCCAATTATGAGATTTACTTGCAGCTCTGCGCAGCAATTAAAAAAAAAGTGAAGCAGGAGAATGCTGAGCACGAGTGCCGTCGAACCAAAACGCTCTTGGCGCACAAATTTAGTAGTGGGTCACAAACTTCTGGGCTTGTCGGGCCTTTCTGCAAAACCGGACCACATTCTGTCAACGTCTGCAAAAATAGCCTCGATCCAATCCCGGCCAGCCCATGCAGCGATAAGGCCCCGGTGATTTTCCGATGACAGCATGACGCAGGCCATGGTTTGATAATGCTATCAGAATTTTGGATAAAAGAGCACGGTTGAATAACACCACTTGCAGCCGGGCTGTTATTTCTCTCATCTTGACTGATTTGTCTTGTTTCTCCTTCCTCTCCCTCTTCCTTTTATTCTTTCTTTTTTCCCGTATCTGCTAGGTCTGCCAAGTGTGAAAGCTCATTTTCACCAAAATTCCAGCTTACACCACCATATCTACCTACACATCAGCCTGAGGTCTGATGGAGGAGCAAAAACATCTCAATGGATAAAAAACCGGCCATGCAGGATCAGGTGACGATAATATTCTATTAAAAAAGACTAAAAAACTTGGAACCAACATTTCAATAGTGTCCAGCCTGGCAGCATGCCATAACTCAGTGATGCATGCTGCACCTGCAATCAAGCCACAACTACAGCAATGGACATCAATCGGCCCGGGCCAAGGCTCATAAATAAATACCAGCAGCATCCATCAGACCACTCTCTTCGGACCAGAGGCAAGATCTTGCTTTTTATACTAAACTTGCTCGGCATCCGTGTACTTGTGTCATTCGATCCTCGGTTATAAGCTCCAGGCGGCTCGGAGAGCAGGACCGCCTGAAACTCCACTGCAGCACTGTGAGAGGCCGATTCTAGTGGGCCGTTCCACTGCTCATGCCCGGACATCGATGTCCCTTTGCACCTACCCACGTTATGCCCTTGAAAAGGCCTCACGATTGAGCACAGCTGCATGACACCCGGAAATCAATCTCCTCTACGTACAGTTAACAAGAAGCTTCTTTTAAAGCCCTCGCTCACCGTTATCCCCAGCCTCATCTCTGATTTCACAATGTCGGCAGCCTCCACATTGCCCATCAGTGTCTTTCCCGCCTGGGCACTCCTCAACAATGTGCAGTTCGTCAGCACCGGGCTCGGCGAGACGGAGGGCAAGGGACTCGGCCTAGTGGCACAAGGGCAGCTGGAAGCGACCTCTGCCGCAGCAGACGCCAGCGGAAGCGGACACGGAGAGGTCGGCGAGAATCCGAGGACGCTGTTGCGCATCCCACGGGATCTAGTGCTGTCGGTTGCAGCCGTAAGGGAATATGCGAATGTCGACCAAAACTTCCACCAACTTCTCGACGCTGTCGGTCACAAGGTACACATGTTTTCATCCTTATGCCGGATAATTGGTAGCTAACACGTGCTCAAGTCTACCCGTCACGATATTTTGATCTATCTCTTGGTACACATCGTCATCTCTGGCCGCGCTAAAGCTGGCGGTGCAAGGCAATGTGCCTCAACGCCATGGACAGAATACATCAAGTTTCTACCACGCCACGTTCCAGTTCCTACCATGTGGACGGGAGACGAACGGGCTCTACTAAACGGCACCTCCTTAGAGGTAAGAGTTTCGAATCCAAGCACTAAAGTGGTTTTTTGGACCCTCCCTTGATTGCGGAGCCGCAATTACTCCATACTGTGTCTAACGAAGGCTGGGGGATCATCTGGGGAAGTGGGAAAAATGGCACTAACTTTGAGCGACAGACGGCATTGGAGGCCAAGCTGGCCGCTCTCACAGGAGAATTCGATGACTTGCGTGAAAAGTCCGCGGAGCTAACGTTTTGGAACGCGCTTTTTTTGGGAAAACGAGACTGCCACTATCCAGGACTGGATCTTGGCGGACGCGTGGTATCGATCTCGGTGTCTGGAACTTCCCCGAGCCGGGAACTCGATGGTTCCTGGCCTTGACATGGCTAACCACTCGCACGACCCGAAGGCCTACTACGACGAAGATGACCAAGGTGGCGCCCAGCTAATTCTGCGGCCCGGTGTGGAGTTGACAGGTGGAGAGGAGGTGACCATCACATACGGAGATGATAAGTCGGCGGCAGAAATGCTTTTTAGCTACGGCTTCATCGACCCCAACTCCGCCACGCACAAGCTAGTACTGCCACTCGATGCCATGCCCGATGATCCGCTAGGAAAAGCCAAGATCCACATATTTAAAGACCTACCGGCATTGACGCTATCCCGGACAGATGGGGGAATAGAGTGGGCGAGCGCCTTCGCTTACCTGATGTGTCTAAATGAGGAGGACGGCTTGGACTTCCGGGTGCTGCAGGACACGGATGGGGAACGGCATTTGAGGTTGTTCTGGCAGGAAGAGGATGTGACAGACCGACCACGCGACTTCGAAACTCTCATCCGGGGACACCCCCTCCAACAAGTGTTTAGACTCCGAGTGGTGGTCGTGCTGCACGAGTCGATCTCGAGGCAGCTTGCTGTCCTCGGCTCCGGCTTTTCCCACGAACACCTCGAGCCGTTGCGCCGGGCGGGTCAGTTGAGAGAGGAGTGTCTTGATGCCGCTGCCGCGCTTGGGAAGACCGAGATGGAGCTTTTGGAGAGCGCAGCAGAGGTTCTGGAAGAACAGGTACGTGATGCTGATTTCCCATTGTTCCCTGTTTTTAAATTGAGGAGCGAAGTGGTGGCCAAGCGGCCGCTTATCCTACGTCAAGTATGGGATTTGCTTTTCGGCGTTGGCTCGGTGTGTTTTCCATATCTGAGTTCAAACAACCATAACCCATCAAATGCTTGGCAAATTTCCCCAGGTTTTCACCCTGGCGCCCCCTCAAACCCTCAAACTTGCCGAACGCCTCCGGGCTCTCCCCCTCTAGCTCGCTGATACGGCAAGCCAAATCATGGGGGTGTTTGCGATGGTACCTTGGACTGGCCTATCCTGCATCGTCTGGCTCACCTTGGCCATGAATCACCATGACATGTTGGGTGAATTGCGACTAACATGCGTCATTGGCACCAATAGAAGACCCACCTCTTAATGGACGACCACGTGGTGGCATATTTCGGATCGATGGAAGTTACTGAAAGCGGACAAGCGCAAGGGCCAGAGGCCAATGAGGATGTCGATTTCAGTTGACCGAGCACACCTAGACAGGGTTCTTCGGTAACTTCGAATTCGCTTCCTCGGTTACGTGGGGCCTGCTCTGAGTGGGCTAGGCCCCTTGCAGACCCTCTTCTGAACCCTCCCTCTTGCCATCTGGTCGTTCGAGCACATCGCAAGTCGCCGTTGATCGCAAGCAGACCTTACGCCAATCGATTACGTGCCCCGTTGGCACTTTTCTAGGCATAGCCACCAAAACCACCCCCGAGGGATTGGATCCGCCAAATCGGACGCTATGCCTGCACCAACACTCCGGCACATTCTCGTTTTTCTCAAGGGGTGTTTTGACCAGCGCAACTTGTACCGAATTGGACAATTGCCGACCGAAATCGCTGCTGCGACCCTGGTTTCGGCCAGCTTCCGTGGCAAATTGGTTGTCCTATGAGGACCCGCGAAGGCGTTGATATGCGTCGGGTTGTGGGCATTTCATGCAGGATTGATGTACGAACACGCGACGCTACAAGGCAAAACAAAACAGAAGGCATTGTTAGGCGCATCGCTCTGGCGAACAAGATGATTTGTCCTCCAGGAAACCAAAACATTGAGGGAATGTACAAGGAAGCTCGAAAATAAAAAAACAAATGGAATATAGTGGCATCATCGTCAAAGCGCAAAAAAGAAGGAAACAAAAACAAAAAACAACAACCCGACATGATTTGATTGGAAACAAATATCTTAGATTGGCTGTCAACAGCAATCTGTCTTATTTACCATCATCTGTGTGGCAATTACGATATGGAGCACACAGGTACAGTCACCGACATTAAAGGAATGTCGGAAAGGTGTGCCGCAGGGAGAAAGCTTAATTAAATGCTCACTCGCGGTCTCGATGCCTCACAGAACTGGGCCCAGGCGCCAGAACATGGACCGGGGTTTGTGAGTCCAATATGAGGCAAAGCACGATACATTAATTGTTTGGTGCTAGACGGAGTGTTTTTTTTTTGTTGGGGGCCTGTTGGTCACACGTCTTGTCCCTACCGCCCTCGTCAAGATGAAGGATCCAATCCCGGATGCACATCCCACGTCCCGCAACACACCAACGCGACGCGCGCCCCATTTACCGCCGTTGGAAAGTTCAGAACAGACAGCATGGTTTTTCGTTAAGGGTCCTAGGACCGGTTTCTCCACGATTACGACGGATTACAATGGGGAGGCTGCGAGACGTTTGAACCAAATGCGCCAATCTCCACATTGGACGGGTTAGGCATGGGCTTCCTCGTCAGTCGCGGATCGCATCGAGGTCGAAATTGCGTCAGGACGGAGCCGTGTTCGTTGCGACTAGGCTTTGAGGACTAACCAATCTGAAAGGGCTTTGGCCAATTTTTGGTGCGAGAGCTGGGCAAGGCAAACGGCTACGGGGCGGGCATCAAGAAGCTTGTCTCTTTCGAAACCAACCCCGCACAGGCCAGGAAGCGGCGTTAGTGCTCGCGGCGTCGAAGCAGAGAAAGAAGCAGAAGCGACAGCCGCAATTGCAGATTTGGAACACCCCGTCAAATTGGGGAATTGATAGGCCGAAGCGGTTCTCGACTAGAAGGCGCTTTAGATGGGTTGTGAACTATGTCCGCCATCACGAGACTAGAATAGGAGTCAGGAGTTGAAATGACGGACGACAATTCGAGGCTTGAGACAGCGAATTGCGCATTCCAGGGCCCAGACAGCCTAGCTGCGGATCAGGGATCTGCGTCCGCAATTGTTGCGGCTCCGAAGTGGGGCTGCGGCTCCCCCGGGCTCGCTCTCCCAGGTGTGCCGTACCAGCCTTGTACTCCACCATACGAGCACGGACGGGCTGACAGCGGCGGGTTCCAGGCACGGAGTCGGTACGGAAGGCTGACGCTGAAGCTCGCGTGAGTGAGCTGAGGCAAAGTAATGAGCTGCAACGAAGCTTAGGGCGGGTTTGGGCTTGGCCGCTTTGCTCTAAGCTGTTGTCCGACTGGGCGACGGTTTCGACGGTCGTATACGCGTTGTTCCATGTCCCTTTGATGGCTTATAATAATATACTTCGAATTCTACGGGTGCCACAATCCCAGGCAGTTGGATATTGGAAGGGAGGTGAAGGTAACCTAATTGAGCCTGAATTCTAGAGAATGGAGGGTGGCTCAAGGTTCATTTGCGGTGCTGGGTACAGTAGGGCTCCCGAAGCCATGTCCCAAGACGATCTCCAAGCTGGGACGATCTGCGGGGTTGAACGAACCTTGGGCCCCCAACGTGCTAGAGGAGATGCAGAGTATGGTTCGGTGTGTAAGAGCAAAGCATCTGAATCTACGATGAGCGCACGTACCGCAGTGGCATCACCCCGCGTTTTTGATGGATGCTGCTGCTCGTGGCATGCAGGGAATCCAGCCATGGGGAATCTCTCTAGGCAGAAGAACGATCTTGACATGCCAACGGGTGATGACTTACGGACGATGTCCGGGGGAGGACGGTATACGGACAGGGAGCGGCTCCGGGGTATAGACCTGGGGGAGTGGCGAGGGCTGTGATTGGGGAGAGGATGGTGCTAGTGGGGTCGTGAGCATGACCAAAGACGTGGAAGAGGCAGACCTAGGACTCCCAAAACGATGGGAACAGGGACGGGAGCGACCTAGCCAGGCCATGTATAGAACAGCCTAACCAAATTTGCCGGGATCGGGGGACGACGAGTGGCGTGTGGACGACGCAGCAGTGGTCTGCGGAGGGGCAGAGGTGGAGCGACTCGGGTCGACAACGCCATGATGCACAAGACTCGGGGACAGCTGGGGGACGCAAACACGGTGAAAGGTGGATGGGCTCGTGTGAGATTGGACCTGGGCTGATCTGGGCATCGGAAACTCCAGGTAAAGTTGCGCCCCGGGCTTCCCCGCATCTGGGGAGGGAATGTGAACAATCCGGGGTATCTGACGACGGACGCCTCTATTATTTTATTACTATTATTATTCCAAACCATGGTGGTGCCACCAGCCATCTGATGGACCTGTTGAACGTTGGACCCGGACGCTTCGGGGACGGTTTAAGTCGTCGTCTTGGCTGATGCTGCTTTGGGAGGATGGGGCCAAAGTCTATGACAAGGGCAAGAAACTCTCTCTGGTCGCGTCTTTCTGGGGCAATGGGCAGCTCACAATTCCTGGTCGGGTTACAAGTGGACTGCGGACGCGGAGTGAACTCGTCTATCGGCATCTTGTCGTCACATCGCCTAGGGCTGGCTGGTCAAAAAAAAAAAGAAGACGAAGAAGAAGCTGGAACGTTAGAACAACTCCTCCCCGACATCAGCCGACCCCCCCTTGACTCCAGCCCACGCGCTATGCATTTTCATTTGCTGCTTGTGAAGGGACGGAATTTCTGCTCTCAGATCCGTCATGATTTCGCATATGCGGCCGCGGTTTTTTTCTTTTCACGCGGACCCCAAGGTAGGCAGGGCAGGCATGTGCTCGACCGGGCCCCGTCTCGGAATCTCTCTCACACACTCCCTCCGCCTGCCTGCTTGCCTGCCCGCCTGCGCTGCGGGATACCGCCGGGATGGGATCCCACATGGCAGAGGAGCTTTCGCCTGCTAACATAAAAAAATTGGGCGAGGAAAAATAGAGAAAAATAAACGTCACCCCCACGAGACAGGCACAGCATGCGACTGCGACGTCGACATGGGCATGGGCTCCTCTGACGACTCGACACTCCCACACACACACCACCCTCGTCCATGGTCCATGTCCACGTCGTCGTCGTCGCCTTTGCCCTCGCCCTCGCCCTCGTCCTCGCTGTCCTTCTCTGCGCTTCATCTCCATGCCACACGCCCTCGCCCACCCTCCCGCACACCCCCGGCCCGGCCAGGCTTAGGGCATGCCACACTGACACCTGCTGCGGCTGTACGTACCTGTGTACCTCCCCGACGCTGCGCTCCAGGCGCCCCACTGAGCGCTAGCGCTGGAGGGGGGCGGCGGCTTTCGAGGAAACGCAGCAGACAGACCAGACTCGGTCCCTCCAGCTCGTGCTGTACCCGTCAGGGTCTGGGCTCGTCTCCTGCGCCGCGTTGGTCGCTGGTACGATTGACTGCCCCCCCCGTCCCCAGATTTCTACAGCACACGGCGAGGGCACCCCAACCGCTGTGCAGAAGGTACCTGGTAGCGGCGGAGGGGCCCTGCGGGCACGAGCGTCTGCCCCCGGAGACTGCCCCAGGATTTTCCCATTTCAACTCCACACTCGCGCCTTGGGCTTCACCCCCCGTTTCTTCATTTCTTATGCTCTTTTCCGCCCCCCGACTTGCTGTGCCTATTTCTTCTTCTTCCCCCTCCCCTGCTCTCGTGTCCCTCTTGGTTTCCGTTATCTCATTTATCTATATCTCATCCACCTTCCCCATCCCCTCAATCAAGATACCCTTAGGAACCTTTTTTTATCTCTCTCTCTTGCTGTTGAGCCCGACTCATCCGGTTCCTCAGCACTAATACGACCCGGCACCGGATAACACACTCACACTCACCCACACCCACACCGGAACACACAAAACACCTTTCAGCAACTCCCGTGGTATGAAGTGAATGAAATAACTGGCGGACGAAGGACGACACCCGGCCCTCAAGGACCCGGAGCGACTTCAATATTGCAACGACTGACGACCTGGCTTCCATATCTTACACTTACACACACCTCCCTCACCCGCAACTCATAATTGCCGCCGCCAACATGCCGGGAATCCTACCCATGAAGGTCATCAAGGTCGGCACCAGCTCTCAGAGCCGGATTGCCCAAGCCTGCGACCGCTGCCGAAGCAAAAAGATACGCTGCGACGGCATCCGCCCTACCTGCTCACAATGCTCCAACGTCGGCTTCGAATGCCGGACAAGCGACAAGCTCAGCCGCCGCGCCTTCCCCCGCGGATACACAGAATCGCTCGAGGAGCGAGTGCGACAACTCGAGGCCGAAGTACGAGAACTCAAGGACTTGCTGGACGAGAAGGACGAGAAGATCGACATGCTTTCCAAAATGCACGGCAACAGGAGACGGCCCTCAACTACCGCTAGCCCGGCTGCCGCTGCCGCCTCTACGCCCGAAGCCAGCGCCACAAAGGAGGATACTTTCCGAGTGCAGGCCGCGCCCCTGCTGCTTGGTGTTGAAAACTCGGACTCGTACTTTATGGGCGCGTCTAGCGGTCGCAGCTTTATTGGTGAGTTTTTTTCTGATTGAATATTCAATCCCGCTCGGAAAAGGATATTTTGTTGTGTGGTTGTTTTATGTGTGTGCGTGTGTGCGTATCGGGATTCTAACCGAGTTGATAGAGTCATTCAAGCGCAGGGTCCAAGAGACCGGTAAGCCAACCACGGATTTCAATCCCGAGGCATTTTTGCATATCCAAGGCTGCGAAGCCATCGGCCCCAAGGTGCCGGAGCAGGTCATGATGATGATGCCGCCTCGCCTGTTTTCCGATCGCTGCGTCAATGTTTACTTTCAGGAGTGGGCGCCTCTCTTCCCGGTCCTTCACAAGCCCACTTTCCTCCACATCTATGAAGAATATGTCGCCGATCCCGAAAAGATGAAGAGCAACCACAAGCTCGCTCAGCTCTACCTGGTCTTCAACATTGCCGGCCTCTCATCCGACTCGCCCGACCTCCCCCAGCTTGCCGTGTGCGAGCAGCAGTGGCGCAAGGCGCTCGACGCCGTGCTCATGGAGAACACCATGAACACGCTGCAGTGCCTAACCCTTGCCCTGCTCTACTGCACCATGCGCGCCGACTACAAGCGACTCCAGCACTACAAGGGCATCGCGGTTGGCCTTGCGCTGCGCCTCGGCCTCCACCAGAGCCAGAAGCGCTTCTCCTTCGGCGCCCTAACCATTGAGACGCGGAAGAAGGTCTTCTGGACTCTGTACACGCTCGACTGGTATGCGCCATTGGCCACATGCACCTTTTCCCTGACAACTTGCAGCTAACAAAATTGACTAGCTTCTCTGCCGCCATCCTGGGTCTGCCTAAGCTCTTCAGGGAAGAGGACGTCCAGGCCGAGTACCCCTCCGACACTGACGACGAGTACGTCACCGAAAAGGGCTTCCAGCCCACTCTCCCTGGCGAATACACTCGGCTGTCAAGCGCCCTTGCTCTGTTCCGTGGCACGCGCATCCTGGCCAAGGTGCTGGAGAAGAACTACCCCGCCAGCTCGTCGCATGAGCTGTCGCTGCAGCAGATGTCGGCGCTCGAGTCGGAGCTGGACTCTTGGTACGACAACCTGCCAGGCCACCTCCGCCTCAACTTTGCGCAGGACAAGCCCTCAACAGATGTCACTGGCAGCCGATCGCCTCTCTTGGTACGTCGAATAAGCGTTGAGGTATTTTTTTCTTGCTGCGAATTTTAGTGCTAACCGTCGCAGGCCCTCGCATACTACTACATCCGCACGCTGATTTACCGCCCCGCTGTGGGCTCTAGCCTGGGTCCGAAGGCGGCACCGGCGCTCATCTCCATCGGCACTTCGAGCAAGCACATTGTCCAGATTGTGCAGCTGCTCGAGGAGCGCAACATGACGTTTGCCTTCTGCATGAACAAGACGGATCTGCTGGTCATCTGCGGCATGACCCTGCTCTACCAGTCCCTGGACCTGAAGCACGACAGCAAGCTGATGCGCGACGACGAGCGCCTGGTCAATGCCGTGATCCGGGTCCTGGAGAAGAACAAGGCCCCCGGCACCGTCGACTTCAAGCGGGTGGCCAGCACGCTGATCTCGGTGGAGGAGTCGATGGGCTCGCCCACGAGGTCCTCTTCACGTGAGACATCCATGCCGGCTCCGTCTAGCCGAGGGTCGCCGCCCGCGGCTGCCGGTTCCAAAAAGGGCACACCTTACGGCGGCCTCGGTCAACTTCCTGGCGCGGCCTCGAGCGAGAGCGACCTGATGCAGCAGCAGGAGAAGCTTCGGCGCATGACGATGCCGACGGGCGCCGGCCAGCGACCAGATTTCTACCGCGGCCGGGCGCGCCAGTCGTTTGACAACAACGTTCCGGCCGAGGCCCCCATGGCGCACCGCGACCACCACCGCATGTCCATGTCGCAGATGCCCGGCGATGCCAGCAACCACAAGAGCTCGCCCGTGCCACGGGCCAACCTCGACTTCATGTCGTTCGGAACCCCTGGCTCGCAGCCCTCGTCGCCCCAGCAGAACCGCATGCACGCCCAGCAGCAGCAGCAGCAACAGCAGGGCCAGGCCCCGCAGGGCAACCCTGCCATGGTGCCGTCGCAGATGGGTCATGCCCACGCCAAGGGTGTGTCAAGTACCGAGTGGGAAACTCTCCTGGGATCCATGGACGGCGGGCTCAACAACGTGTACGATGCCATCTACGGCGGCCAGGCCCTGGTCAACGAGGCGTCCATCACCGTCAGCAACTGCGGCGACTGGCCGCCGGACAACTGGGACCTCACCGGCTTCAGCATTGGCGAGTTTGGAAACAACCCCCAGCCCCCGCAGAGCGTCCTCAGCATGAGCGACGAGAGCCTCAGCTCGGGTGAGGAGGTCGGTCCTTCAGAGCTGGGCCTCAGCGTGAGCAGCGTCGACTACCGCGATCACATTATGACGCAAAATGATAATGGGTACATGATGGAGCGCATGGAAACTTCGTTTCCCATGTGAGGGGTTAACCTTGAAAAAAAAAGATGAAAAAAAGCCAAAACTTTTGATACCTCTGGGGGTGGATTGGCGTGGCGTGGGTGTTTTATGAAGCTCAAGCGACTTTTTGGAATGACTTGTTTTGGGATGGAATATTGTCTTTAATGAACACACGGTAATGTTCACACGGCGTCACAGAGTCACTACTTTTAACGGCGGTTGGGTGGTTGGTTGGATACTTATTTGACGGATTGTCATTGCAAAGGGCCTGCTGATTTTTTCAAAGCCTGTTGTTTTTTTTATTATCATTATGGATGAATAGCTCTCGTTTCTACGATGGAGCAAATGGACTTTTTTTTCTTCTCCCTGATACTCTTGACTTACTGCCATGTAATCTCTTGTTTTCGTCGCCTCAGCCTTGCAAAGGGGTAGTTGGTTTCTTTCTCCCTTTGGCTCGCCCCAAGTTTGTAGTATTAGGTTATACCATCTTGGTAACTTTGGCTCTAGCTCAAAACAGACGGGTTTCGGAAAGGCTTGAATTGCTTGCTTGCTTCTCATCCCGGTGACATGTTCTCTCCCCATTGGCCGAGGCTTCATTTTTGAGGTGAGGGTCAGGCTTGCCTGATCTGCATACCAGTTTATGCCGGGGGGGGGGGGTTAGGGGGGAGGGGTATGCTTGGACCAGTCAGCCAAAACTGGCACAATCAGGCAAGTCGGCCCGGGCATCTCGGCCCGGGTTGTGGGAGGAATCGGACGGCCAAAAAAAAAGAGGTCACGGTTTGATGACAGGGACGAGTCGCAGCGCTCGGGTCACGAGACATTTCAGTGGCGTTTTGATTTTTCTCTTTTTCTTGGATGCTGGGTTAGGCAGGGGCAAGTAATTGGGTAGGAGCGAGAATCAAGCAAGCGTGCGGTTAAACTCTTTGATGGACACACATACACACACTCCAAACATACACCACACGCCCCCCCCTCCCCCACCTCCCATGGGCCTTTTTTTTATTTGTCGTCTTTTTGTTCGTTGGGGTGTAGAGCATGTCAAGAAGCTAACAAGCTCACCATTGTCAATGGAACGACAAAGGGCAGCAGTTGGTGCTGGGCGCAACGGCTCATGGGAGGTGGGAGGAGGAGGATGAGAGGGTGAGGGGCTGGTTGGTGGCATGCATGAAAAAGAGGTCGCGTGAGCTGGTTACAAAAGGAAGCAAGAGAATTAGCCGGAAACCTGCCCTCTCTCTCTCTCACTCTCTTTCCCTCCCCTCCCAGACATTCGAGACCAGAACATTGGGGTTGCCGGCGGTGATCAAGAGAGAGAATGTGTGTGGGAAAAAAAAAAGAAGGTTTCGCCTCCCACCCCAGCTTACGGGCGGCCGACGGCCCAGACCAAGTTCGAGACGCGGTCTGTTTTTTTTTTATCATTGTTGGGTGCGCCCGTCGGTAACTAACAAACTAGATCGGAGAATTTACGGGTAGATGAGATCGAGATGGGTGACTACTATTTTTTTATTGAGTTCTCAGGTGGAGTTGAGAAATTGGGTTGTCTCTCTCTCTTGCTGTATCGTCTTAAAATGCTGATGCATCTAGACTCTAGTCTCTCCGCTGTCAGCCAGCTGTGTTGGACGTATTTTCCCGTCCTGGAAGACTGGTCGTTGGAAGAAAGTATAACCAGATCGGGCAGCGGGTGTGGCTGACACAGTCTTGTCTCAGGACGGATCCGCAATGTACTTCTCCTGCCCTTGCGCGATGCGGCGGTGCAGCCGGGGAGATCACTGCTGTGGCTGGTGAGGTCAAGGGTCCTCCCCTCCCCGCGTGGGCTTGGCACGAGCACCATCGGGCGACGTTGGTTGGCCGGACTTAAGAGGTCACAATGGGCGGAGATAGCTTTGCATCAGGATCATGGGAAGCAGATTGGTGTCGGGACGGGAAGGAGGATATTTCTCTTTGGTCTTTTAGATGCTCGCCTTGTCTCTTTTTCATCCTCTTCAATTCATCTTTGCTTACGCCCTGGTGCAAGTACCTGTTACGCACATATACGTGTTAATGTTCTGTCCTGGCTGGTGCAGACGACGTGCATCCGGCATACCAGGCCTTGGTACCCGCTACATCCGCACCGGCCGACCTCGCCTCGACCACATTCACCGGCCACAGCATCAGTACCACCAGCACCAGCACCAGCACCAGCACCAGCAGCGTAGCATCATGGCAGCCGAGTCTCAGCCTCTCGTCAAGCAGGTCCACGGAGCCGTTCCCCGAGGTATGCCCGGCCTATAGATTACACCGCAGCAGCAGCCTCTCTTTTCTTTTCCTTGCCTTGCCTTGCCCGCTATATGAGCCTGCTGTCTCACATACACGCCCCCCCTTCCCCGTAGCTGCATACTTCCAGGGCCTCGCGTCAGCAAATCGTTGCTTGTTTCTGTTGCTGACCACCAACTAAAAAAGCTCCCTGGGGTGTCGCCCTGGCCTCACCGCGGTCTCCCACACGCCGCATCCCCCAGGCCATCGCTCACCGCGGCGCAAAGGCGCTATGGCCCGAGAACACCATGGCTGCATTCCGCGGTGCCGTCGGTGTGGGCGCCCACGCCCTCGAGACCGATGTCCACCTTTCCGCCGACGGTGTTGTCGTCCTGTCACATGTAAGTGAAGCAAAAGAAATCCTAAAAAAAAAAAACCACTTACACGGGTGGATTCGGAATGAGATATGGACAACGGTGGCGAGCATGGGCATCACATGGACACAGGCAAAAAATGGAAACTGACACGATAAATTTTAGGATCCCTCACTTAAGCGCTGCTATGGCGTTGACAAGAAGATTGCCGACTGTGATTGGGACTACCTGCAGACGGTCCGCACCACTGAGAAGCCCAATGAGCCCATGCCGAGGTTGAGCGACCTGCTGCGGTGGCTGGCCGAACCCGAGCTTGAGAAGATCTGGGTCGTGCTAGATATCAAAGTACGTGCGGAACCACACGGGTTGGGCCCGTGATGTGGACAGGGCATCCCGCTGTGCGAGAGATTGAGAGGGGGGAGGGGTGTACCCTTTCTCTTTCCCTGCTTATGATGCTGACTGGGGTGAACAGATTGACGATGATGCTGCCCAGTTGATCAGCGCCATTGCCAGGACCCTTGAAGAGGTTCAGGGCCCTGTCCCGTGGGACAAGCGCATCGTGCTAGGATGCTGGAACGTGAGTCTTGGAAGCACATGGAAAACACAACAACTTGTGTTTTTCTCTCTCTCTCTCTCCTTGTCTTAGCTCACATCCCTATAGGCAACGTTTCTCCAGACGGCCCGCGAGCTGCTCCCCAGCTATCCGCTCGCGCACATCAGCGCCTCGCTGCTGTACTCGCGCCACTTCCTCTCGGTGCCCAACCTCGGCTTCAACATCAACCAGAAGTCCATCCTCGGCCCCGCGGGCTGGCTCTTCCTGCGCGAGATCCAGCGCGACGACAAGCTCCTCCTGACGTGGACCGTCAACGAGCCCCGCTGGATGGAGTGGTGCATCCGCCAGAACCTGCGCGAGCACGACGGCGACGGCGACCATGGCGACGGCGACCACCACGTCAAGCCCGCCTCGGCCCAGGCCATCATCGATGGCGTCATCACCGACGACCCTGCCCTGTACCTCCGCGTGTGCAAGCGCATCGAGGACGAGCTCGACGGGCGCACCGCGAGGCCCCGGCGAGGCTTCTTCGCTTGGCTCACCGACGGCGTCACGAGCCTGTGGACCACCTTTAGCTTCCAGTGCCTGGTCATGGGCTACCATTTCCTGAGGCGGTGCCAGGGCCACTTTGACTACCTGGAGGACCGCAGCACCTTGGACCGACCAGTAGCCTAGCTTTTGCGCGCCATCTTGCGTTGGTTTCCTTTTTTTTTTTTTTAGTAAGGTTCTTGATATTTTTGGGTACAGATGACAAGATCAGCTTTCGTGTGTGGACGGGCTTACATGTGATAGACGCCATGGCAAACCCTCAGGACATACAGTACAGCAGGAGGGGGGGTGGGGTTGGGTTATCATTTCATCTTCAGACCTTTTCACGAGATAAGATAACAGAGAGGACAAACCTTTAGGTAAGTCCAAGCGAAAGAGAGGAAGAGAGACGGAGAGGAGTTAGTCGATAGTAGTTGTCGCCTGCTACACTCAATCAATCTCTTAGATTCAATTCGATAGACAGGGAAGGGCTGGCCAATCATGGATCACTTTCACCACTCACAACCAACTATTGTATAGACTTTGTTTGTATTCATCACCTCGCTCAAAGGTAGTCTTAATAAATTATACACACTTAAAAAAGTTTTGTTCGTCTTGAACCTTGCCCTCCTCTCCCCCTCTCCCTGGCCAGCTCCATGCAAGTTTAGCAAAGTCATTCCCGAGCTTCCATAACCTCTCTTGAGTAACCCATAGCAATGCAACGTATCAAAATTGAATAACAAGCACAACGCCCTGCCGTTTTGTCACTCTACCGCGTAAAAAATCTACCATTAAATTTGCCTTTTCCATTCCTTTTTTTGTTTGGTCTTCAAGGACTGTGCCAGGGAACGCTTAAAAAAGACACCAATTAAATCTCAACGTCAATATCAAGATCCAATGATCCGATCACGTCGTCGTCCATCAAGGGCTTGTGGATGGTTGGGATGCCCTTCTTCTCCAGATACTTCTCCTCTTGGAGCTTCGCCAGATGCGGCAGCAACTGCGACTTGGATGAGGCAGCCTTGGGTGTTCCATTCGCTGGCGTGCTGGTGCCGCTTCCTCCGGCTCCCTTCTTATCCACCTTCTCATTCACGTCGTACACGAACTTGGCCTTGGTCCTCAGTCGTCGAGACATGTCTCCTTCGTATGCTTCGCCACGCTTAAGGGCCATTTCAATCTCACGAGACTTTGCCTTTTCTTTGAGCTGTGCCTTTCGTACCGCCTCGGCGTTGAGTCGTCTGTTCTCTCGGTTACGCTCAGCCAGTCGGTCTTGCTCTGTTTGGCCCTTGGAGTCGGCATTCTTGGACGCTCCGAGACTGGTCTTGAAGGCCAGACGCTGGGTGCCGAGGTTGTCCAGTTCCTCTTGTAGGTCTTCCATCTTGTGGTTGTCGCCACGCTCCCTGGCCTCTTCTAGCAGTCGAGACACCCTTTCTCGCTCTGCAGGGTCAAATCGGCGTCGGAGGTCGTTCTTGCGCTTGAGTCTCGCCTTGATCTCCTCACTTGTCCACTTATGACTGATCAGTCCGTTGATATCGTCGATCTTGTCTGAGAGAAACTTCTTTGAAGGAAGAGTAACCTCCTCGTTGTGGCAGGTGACCTTGTATCGGTTCAACTCGCTCTGCATGGTTGTCAGTCAAATCCGTCAACAAATAATTTCAACTCCAACTCACGTCAGTAAACTTTCCACTTGAGGCAGCGATGAAAGGAAACTCCTTAACGGCCTTTCCATGCGCTGCCTTAACGTACTGGTCGGTGACAAACGATCCGTTAGGTCCGTTCAGAGCATACGGTCGGCTGGTAGTGAAACCTGGCAACAATGTTAGCGCTGATAGAGAGACGCAAACTCCCGTGCATACCTTTGATAGCAGCCATGCGGTACTGCTCAATTCCCGTTTCCGGGTGCGGACCCAGCGCGATGCGGATGAAACATCCAACGATGGACTGTTCGAATCGGGGAGTAAAACACACTTGGGCGAACTCGTTGCGACCCAAGCGAACACGCTCGTAGTCACGGAGCTCGGCTGGTGGAAGGTCTCGGCTGGCCTCAGCATCAGGCGAGCGAGATCGACGGCCAAACTCATCGTCGCTGTCGTCGGGCTCTCGAGAATGCCCACGGGGAGAGTATCCATCCTTCCGCCTTTCATGATCCTCCCTTCGCCTAGCTTTCTCTGCCCTGGCGCGTCGTAGGGAATCCATCGCTGTTTCGCCCTTTCCGCCAGTTCGCGCTCGTGATGCCTTACGTTCGCCATCTTCCAGCTCAGCTGTGTCGGCACTTCGCTTCTTCTTGACTTGCTTTCGCTCCTCGTTTTCCACGTTGCTGACCATCTGGCGCAACAGACGGTTCTGTCTCTGACGTTCAATCTCTGAGATACGGTCTGCGATAATCTGCTCTCGCTCGACTTCTCGCATGGCCATGATTTCCGCCTTCTCAGCCTGGCTCACATACATGCCATCAACAGGATACTTGTCGTCTTCATCGGCAGCGGCAGCGGCGCGGTTTCGGGAAGGCTCTGCATCAGAGTCGGATTCATCCATTGGCGCTGATTGCAGGGAGTCTGGCGAACCTGGGGCAGAGGATCTGAATTAAAAAAGCTCAAAGTCAGCAACTGCATGTCAAAACAACAATGGACAGCTGGCGATGAGCATCAAGCTGACCTCGGTCGCATCCGAGACGCATTCGCAGCCAAGGTGGAGGATGAAATCGCGATGGAGAAAGCACTTACGCCTCGCCCTCTTCCTCAGAGTCGTCATCCCGACCCTTACGCTTCGTCTTCTTTGCGGACTTCTTCTTTGGCGGCGGCGACGCCGACATCTCTCTGGACCCATTCTCAGAGCCCTCATCCTCAGAATCTCCGCCAGCAAGGGCGAGGAGCTCGTCGTCGATGTCGGCCATGGCGTCTGTGGTTGCTTCGCGCTCGTCACGGCAGGGAGCGTTTTTTCAGCTCTCAGGGGGTTGCGCTCGCGACGCGATGCCTGGGACAGCGTTGCCTGGGGACCTTTTGTATCGCGTCAAAGTGCAAGACGCGAGGGATATTCGTGGGGGAGGAAGCCGGCGCGGGCGCGTTCGCGGTGAAATTTCAGTCGTAGCAAGTGATGAGGAGCAGCCGGGTTGATGGGGAGGAGAGGTGGTTGTAAAAGGGAAAAGCGAGAGCCCTTTGCCTCCCGACCTGCTGGGAATTCGTCGTCCAAGCTGCCCTCGCGTGATTGGCCCAAGGCCCCCCCAAGGCTATGTCATCCAGCCGCACGTGTGGGTGGGTCCGCCCGGCGAAGCATTAGTCCGGCGACGCAGGAGCTCTCGCTCGGGAGTGTGGGAGAAGTGCGTGCGCCCCTCGGTGGGCACTCGATCGCCGGCCGGCGGAAGCCCGCGCCGTCGCAGTGGTTCGATTTCGATGAGAGGTGCAAACCACGACTGTTGCAACTGCAATTGACGACTCTCCACGGCACGCCTGCCTCGACGCCACAGGTCAATCGACGCAAAATGGTGCCGACACGAGCTATAGCCCGCCCTCTGCGCGCCCTCTGCGCCGCCAGGCCGCTCGTTGCTCGATGCCAACCGTGTACCCGAAGCATTGCGAGCACATCGACTGCGCAGGCCTCTGTGTCGACGGTTCCGGACGAGACGCTCAAGAAGCGCAAGCCGCTCACCAAGGAACAGCGCGAGTTCCTCGACTCGGCGGTACGAAATTGGCCACCCACCCATTGAATTTTTTCTCCCTTCTTCTTTTTTTCACACCTCGACCTTCGACAACCTCTTTTACTAACACCGAATTCTTGTCCTGCAGCTTCGCGTAAACCAGGCCGGCGAGCTGGCCGCCGTCCTCATCTACGCGGCCCAGTCGCCCGTGCTGCTCCGCAACCGCCCGCACCTGCGCAAGCTGATGAAGCACATGTACGACCAGGAGGAGGGCCACTTCAACACCTTCAACGGGCTCATCCACAAGCACCGCATCCGCCCGACGGCCCTGTACCCGCTCTGGTCCGTCATGGCCACGGGCCTGGGCTGGGGCACCGCCATGATGGGCTACGAGGCCGCCATGGCGTGCACCGAGGCTGTGGAGACGGAGATTGGCGGCCACTACAACGAGCAGATCCGGACCCTGCTGGAGATGATTACCAAGTGGGAGGCCGACGGCTACGAGGTCGGCGAGGACCTGTCCGACCTTGTCCAGACGCTGAGGAGGATCCGGGACGAGGAGCTTGAGCACCTGGACCACGCCGTCGAGCACGACGCCAGAAAGGCAGAGCCTCACTGGCTCCTGACGGGTGTCATTCGGGCCGGCTGCCGTGGCGCCATCTGGGTGAGCGAAAAGGTTTAAAAGCGACACGTTGTAATTGATTGTAAAATACATGTATGAAAGTGATTCAAAGGTCGCTCGACAGAGGATTATGTATAATTTAGCCCACAAAAGAAACCCTCCGTGTCTGTTCTATATCAAGCGCCCAAAGAATGCTTCATGTTCCCTCTTGGAAATGCAACTCCTGATGAACTCCTTTCCCATGCTGTTATACCCCATTCCAATCTCTATTACCATTGGCCAATTATTGTTTAGTTGCTGTCAAAAAAAGTCAGTACATGTGTCTTGTGTGCACAACAGGGTTGCTTTTTGGGTCACTTACTAAATTGCCAGAGGGGCAACACCATCCACCTGGTAACCCCAGTTGCCGTTTTGCTCTTCGGTGAGGAGCCAATCATAGGGGAATTGCACCAGGTTTCCTTGGACCATGTTGAGCAAGTCTTCGGCGTGAGCACGCGATGGCATATCGTCAATGGTGAATCCGCGACGGCTGTTCTTGGTCGTGGCACGGCGGCGGCGCTTAACCGACCCGATCTGCCCTGGGGGTGGGGGGGCGTTTGTCTCCCTTGAGGAGGGCTTCTCGAGGGTCGAGAATGTCGTTCGCCGCTCTCTGTCCCGAGTGCTGGGTTGAGGCTCCAAAAATCTGCTAGTGGTGCTCTCAAAAGCAGGGAAGGGAACATCTCCAAGCGAGTACACCGGAGAAGGCGCTTCAATTGGCCGAGAGGTGTGTGTGACTTCGGCGTCTACGCCAGACCTGGGCCGAGATGCGTTGTCGCCATCAGCCTCTTGCATGAGCTGTTTCTCATTCAAGGTCTGTGTTTCCTCTCCAGGAATGACAATCTTGATATGCTCGTCATCGTTGTGAGGGACAGAAAGCTTCTCCGTCATCCTTGCTGCAACCTTTTCATTTTCCTGCTCAGTAGGTCTTGAGAGCAGGTCTAGGCCTGGCACACTAACACCAAGTCCAGCAGATGTTGAACCACGGTGGCTAGGCGGGGGCTTCGCCTCAGAGTCCTGTCGTGCTCGGCCTTCCATACTAGCCTGGAACCGTTTACCATAGCTGACGTATCCTTGGTATTCGGCCCATGTTCCTACCTCGGAATCAGGCATGCAGCGGAAGACTCTGCGGTAGAGCTTGGTATTGTTCATAGCGGAACGGGCCCAAATCTCGTCAAGGAAGCTGGGGTTGACGGGGTCCTTCATGCAGTCCTTGTCAATGTGCACAAGGTCAATATCTGCCGCCATGGGGTGCACGCCGCCCACCGCAGGTCGTCCGGTCTCGGCATCATAATGCAGGGGGGGGCCACCGATGTCAGTGTCGTCTGACAATGGCAGGGACGGCAATTGAGCAGCACGCGGCAGCCCCAACTGGTCAGTGGTCCGTCGGTTGAGGGCAGGGACAGGAGGCATCGCCTCATCACCATGCCCGGCCTCTGACAACCTATGCTCCCTGCGTCGGCCCGTTGCCGTCGGGCTCTTGGGTGTCTCCAAGGTTCCCTTGCCCTCATTGCCAACGTTGTTGATAAGGACTTCGCGGCCGTTGACGATGACTGAGTCCCGGCCAGCATCAAGGCCAGTCTGTTCAGCTCGCTTCCACTGATCCGGACCATAGCCTGTCACATCAAGGGTCTGTTTCTGCTTTCCCTTAGGGTCAGCCTGAGCCGCAGAAGCATTCGATGAGGAGGAAGATGAGCTAGAGCTAGAGCTGGCGTCTTCATCCATGTTTTGAGCTGCCTCGAGGTCCAGATCGTGGTTGAAGCTTGGGATATGAGGCACATTGGGCCTCTTGCTGTTGGATCCAGATGCATCATTCTCTCTATAGATTTCATCCATCTCTTCTTCGAAGCCCTGACGCTCGAGTTCTTCCTGGCGTTCTTCCTCCAGGATCTCGTCCACATCCAACCCCAAATGCTCTCGCATCAGGCGAAGACGAAGCGTGTGGGCGAACCGACCGACTTGGTAGGGCCTTCCAGCCATCGTCGACATAATCATATCCGTGTCTCGAACAATGGCAGCACATTCTGAATCACGGTTACCCAGCATAGATCGCTCGTTGATATTTGCAGATCCAATCAATGCAACACGATCATCCACAATGATCGCCTTTGCGTGAATGTAAAGCTGCTCAGTCACCAAGACATCGTTGCTCATGATTCCCCATTGTCGCAACGAGTAGAAGCTAATGTAGTCTTCTGGCTCGATATCGGCAGCACGCAGCCGACCAAAGATGGACTGCTCTCCTCTGCAAATGCTCTGGAATTGGCACATGAGAATCAATCGTACACTAGTGCCTTCTTGCTCGTCGACGGTGTTCTGGAAGCCAGGCATGAGGGGAATGATGACGACACATCGCCAATCCTCGTCGTTGGTGTGAGCTCTAATGATGCGGTTGACAAGGGCGTCTCCGATACGGTTGACAATGCGAGTACCGTAGGCCTCGGTGCTGGTGATGAAGAACTGATTTTCAATGTAAACAAAGTGGTCAGAATCTTCAATCATTTTGATGTAAGCGTTCTGGATACTGTGCTCCGTATCTTCGATTCCAAGAGACCACGTGGTGGCAGATCGAAGAATCTGGACTTCGCAAGTACCAGTGAGACCCAAGGCCTCCAGCTCCTCCACATTTGCATCCGGCGCGGGAAGCAGGAATGGGAGCGGGCGAGTGGGCTTTCGTCCTCGGCGCAGATAGTTCCAGCGCTGGACGAAGTGGCGGGTCAGGTCTCTAGCCGGCTGTCCAACAACCTGCATGGCAACGTCGTGCCAGGGCATGCGAGGAACCTTGCTGCGGTCGTACATTTCCTCGTACGGCTCGTTGAGTCGGAAGAAATCCTGCACTCGAGGGTTCGAGTAGTCCTTGCCGGGGAACAGCTGGCAGTGTTCAGCATCCTTGGGGGTCTCGGAAAGCTCGAATCCAGTTGGCTTGTCGTCAACAATGGGATGCTGGGGGCAATCCCAGCGACCGAAACAAAGATCGATACCACCAACAAATGCCACGTCGTGGTCGACGATGCAGATCTTTTCGTGATGAGCGAAGAAGAACTGATTCTTCTTGAACTGGTTGGGCGATCTTTGGACAAAGATGTTGGGATGGAGGTTCAACAAGGAAAATTTAGTGTACTCGGAGTCAATCGGGATGGCTGCCTCGACGTTGCGGTACACGATGACGAAGATCTTGACGCCCTCTCTGGCCTTCTTTTGCAGAAGTCTATCAAGTCGCCACTTTTGGCTGATGGCAGCCGGTCTTCTCATGTAAAGCTCAGGCGAAAGCCACCAATCGTGAATATAGATGACGTCCTTGGCCATGTTGATGGCTCGTGAAACATTCCACATGTAATCGCGGCCATCCACAAGCCACTGGGCAAAAACGCCAGTTCTCACGGGAGAAAAGCTGTCAAATCGCTTTTGCTGATACCAAGCAGTTTGCTTCAACATCTCATTGATTGAGTGCTCAAACTGCCTCATGACAGACTGGTTGCGCGAAAAGAGGCGCACCTTGCGCTCAGACGTGTGCAGAGTGAGTGTGTGATGCTTCTCGGTAGGGGCCTCCGCCGTCAGGTCGATTTCTTTCTTCTCATCCTCGATCTGCTTCGACTTGTGTCGCTTAGACACAATGCTGAATTTTGAATCCACAAGATAAACATCATAAATGTTCATGTTTTCGGGCGACTCCACACACACAATGTAGCTCTGGCGAACAAGGAACCACTTGCGACTGTGTCGAGCAATCACCTTGGCGGGTGTCAATACCCGACGGAAGTCGAGGCCCTTGGAGGACTGGATATGTAGGTAACCTTCCTTGCCATGGTAGCTGCCCTCTGCGGCAAGTCGAACGCCCAGGGCAGAAAGCTCCAGGAACCGACACAGTCGGTTGCTATCAGCCCTGAACATGAGCCACCGGATCATTTCAGACAGATACTTTTCCAAGATACGGCGCTGCTTCTCTACGTAGCGTTGCCTTCGGGTAGCCACATCAATAGGGGGTGCGCCCGGGATGTCGGGCTGGGACATCTCGCCAGGATCTGTAATTCCTGTCGACCGCCGCCTCATACCCAATAGGCTGCGTCCTCCTGTCTTCCTCCTATGGGTCAGGCCTGGTTCGGATTCGCTCAAGATTCCTTCAATACCCTCACCACCTGTCATTTCACCAGCTGTGTCCTCGCCGCGGCCGCTGACCTGATCCTCCTCATCGCTCTCCTCGCCCTTCTTACGGGCTCCTCGCAGGTATGGGAAGGCCGAATAGGGGAATTTAGGCTGCTTGGGGCGACCGCCCAGGTCCAGGCGACCAGGCATGTACTTTTCGTTGCCAAGAGCAAACTTGTAACGCAAATGGAGGTTATAAATGTCTCTGAGTGTGCGAACCACTGTCCAGCCCATTCTGCTTGGACCGCTTCCATACTCGAGCTCAATGGTGAAGACCCAATGGCGATCCTTGTCGTCGTCTGGAACCGGGCTACTATCAGTGATACGAAGCTTCAGCTGCTCTAAAAGAACTGGAATTCTCTTATTCCCGTGCTCGTCTCTCTGGATCATACTAGCAAGCATCAAAACGGCGGGAGCACCAGCTCTCAGCTCTGCCATGAGCTCTGCAGATTTGAAATAATCAAACCGATCCTCCTTCTTCTGCCTTAGAAGCTTCAGCGTGTTTTTGACTTGTTTCCATTTCTGGGCACCAAAGGTAGAGGCACGTTCCGAGTTGAAGAATGGGCGTTTTGGTGTCATTGCGTCGCCATCAGACATACCGCCCCCTCCAAATACAGTGATTCGGCGAACATGACCATGTCGTCGTCCCACAACCGCCTGGGTCTCACCTTCAACCTCGTCGCCTTCCTCGCCGGTCGGGCGCATCGTTGGGCTCATCCAGGAATTGCCCCTTCGATAGGAAATTCTAGTCAGCCGATCTCGACCTTCGCCTTCAGACACTCCATAGTCGGCAGCGCCGCCAGCCGTATCTGGCATGCTGGCGCGACGCCGAAGGAGACGGTCATATGTCCCCAGGGGGCCAGTCTCGCCAGTTAGTCGTCTTGGCGTAGGGGGGTTGGACAGGTTGCTCTTCTTTGGCCGACGCATCTTGCGCTTCTTCTTCTTCGACTTTCCACCGTCCGTGGCATTAGCTTCATCCGCAGTTTCTTCGGCATCCGCATCGGCGTCAGTATCCTCCTCCGTCAACGTATCTGGAACCCCGCGACCTGGCCGGGAGCTGGTCGGTGAGTTGGCCATGGACTGTGTACCCAGTTCACCTGGGGGGTTGGGGGACTTTGGTGTCTGGAGACCGCTGCCGCCAGCCAGGGCTTTGAGCTTCGACATTAAAGAAGTTCCCCGAGGCTTGCCCGGTGTGTCGGGCTCCTCGCAAGAATTGTTGCGTGTATGTCCCGCTGGGGAATCGGCCGTGTCATGTCGAGCAAACTGCACGCTGCGCCGGCCAGCAATCTGGTCCAGATCAATCTCCCCCTCGCCGGCAGCACGCTCCTTCTGCGACTTCATTGAAGGCGCAGCCGATTTGTTCTTGACGGATGTGGGTGCTGAGAGCGTCTTCGGGGGCGGTGGAGGCGGCAATTCGTTCGAGGGCTCTCTCGGTTCCGACGCTGAGGCCTGGCTCTCCTGCGGTGTTGATTCGGGGTCGACGTGGGGTACGACGATTTTGGAGTTTCGCTTAGGGGGTGCCGGGCCAAGGTGGAATTCCTTGGTGTTGGGTTGCGGCACTCCGTCGTGCGAGGGCACTGTGTTCTCCTTGGCTTGTTCAGCCATGATGGATGGGCTGCTGCGGCCGAGTGCAGCTGTATGTGTGTATGTATGTGTGTATGTGTACGGGCTCGGGATTGGTTAGGTTCGCGCGAGGTTGGGCGCAAGAAGACGAGGTGTATTAAATGAAATCGACTTCCCAGCGCAACATGCTGGAACCACGGTGAAGTCGAGATAGCAAAAAAGGGGGGGTCGCTCGCTGGAGTTCTGTCGAATTGTGCGTGTAGTCGGCACGAGGACAAGGCGCGCGCGTGAGGAACGGCTGACGGGCAGTGGGTGCAGGCCTGCTTGGGCTCAACGAAGTCGTGATGCTCGCTCGGTGAGGATGAATCGTGGGTTCCCCAGGTAAAGAGTCAAACCAAGCAAGGGGCGGCACAGCAGAGACCAAGTCGGATGCAGGCTGAAAGTTTGTAGAGAGAAAAAAGGCCCTGTAGATCAGCTACAATCAACCCAACGTCAAAGCGGTCGCCGACGGCTCGGAGTCGGCAGGGATGGAGCTGGAGGAGGCTGCAATCAACTTGGCATTGGCAGTCTGGTGAGGTAGGTGACAGGCAATCTGTCGACCAAGGACCCGAACCCAGACCCCGGCCCGCTGCAGGCTGGAGCCCAGCGCCCGTTCGTCAGTTAAAGGAGCCCGGACCTGTAGGTGTGCTCCGGAGCCCGCTCGCTGTGGGGGTGGCCCGTCGGGTTGCCGCAGGAGGGAATTAGGCGGTGGGTTCCGCTCCAGGGGGGAGAGGCCGCTGCTGTCTCCCCCAGCCCAGGACATTAAACTAAGGCCTGGCCACCCACAGGGGTGCTCCAGTGACGGCCAGGGGAGCTGTGGACCGCTCCCTAGCGCCACGCATCGCTGAAACACACATGGACGGATGGGGGGACAGGTCCCCAAGATATCCGTCTTCCAGAAAATCCAGGGACTTCTGCTGATGGCACTCGCGAAGCACGCATCTGCCGGCTGTGCATCCACGGACGCCAAAGAGAATCGGGAATTCCTACCGCTTGAACCTGAGCCTCTCCTTGGCCCTAAAGGGAAGAGGGGCCGCGGGCCAGCACAGGTGGTGGTGGGCAATGTCGATACGTAGTAGGTTTAATTACACCACCTGGTTCAATCCGAGAGGCGTCCTCCAATCGCCAAGGTTGAACGGCCTACTCGCTCAGGGGGGAGGGAGGAGACGAGAGCCGAAGCTGACATTTCGCCAACCCAGCATTCAGGGAGGCCTCGAGATTGTTGTGTAGATTGATTCATTCACTCATTCTTGGTCCGTTAGGGCTAAACGCGAGTCGACCATGCCCCGCCGTGCCCATCCCTACCCGCATCGTCATTGTTGGTTGCTGGCCCAGACCGTGCCTCCTGAATCCCTGGGTCGGCCTTATCCGCATCCATCTTCTGTCTCCACGGGAGGAGCATTCTTTCGCGGGACACACGCACACACACAATCATTCTCTTATAGACGGCCCACGGGGCAAAAACTCTTTGACTTGTTACGCTTTTCGTCTACAAAGCGGACATTCCCAAGTATCAAGCGTTAGGCGTGCCATTCAGCTGGCAGTGTAAACCTTCCCGAACAAAGCAACAACACAAGTGAGGTCCGAGCCCCAACAGTGAAGAGCTCCATGTATCAGGTCATCAGCACAAGTCCCATTTTGGGTGCATGCATAATGGCCCCAGGCAATGATACCAGGATTTTGTGGTCCGAATGGAGACATGACAGGTAAGAAGGAAGAAGAAGACGAAGAAGAAGAAGTAGATAAAGACGCTGGCAGGCGGCCCAGGACAGTCGAGCTTCTTCGTGAACCGGTCCTCTCAACTTTTGCCTGGACGTGCGCCAAACGGAGCTATTTCCAGCTTTCCAGCACCACGGCGCCGCCTCGAACAACGCGGGGCCAATTATGGTTCCGCTACACAAACTGCACCAGATCCGAAACAAGGCCAGACTCTTTGGTTAACGCCCCGAGCCTCCTGTTGTATGTCAGCCGCAAGCCAGCAGCGTTTCCACATATGAAGGAATCCTTCGCGGCTGAGCAACTAGCATAACTTTCCTCTGGAGCTGAAGTGGTATTCTCCATCTGCCTCGTTGATTTCTTATACTCCAGCTCCTCTGCCTTTTTCTTTTTCTTTTGATAAACGCGCTGGAACCAGTCAACTTGCCTGCAGGTTGGCTTCGTCCCACAGAGCATCGTCTGCAGCCCGTTAGATTGCGCCTTGTACGCATGTGACAGACCTCGAGACCGCAGTTGGCTGCATCAAGTCGTCAGCCACCATCGCAATACGCCAAAATAATCAGATCAGGATGTTGTCATTGCTAGTCCTTATCGGACTCGTCATCACATACAGCGTGTATACCTATATCACCAACCTTCGATACCACATCTCGGAAGCGAAAAATACTGGCCTACCCTACATCGTTGCCCGTGCGTTGCTGTCCTACACCTGTGTCGTAGTCACCACTAATGTGCAGCTGAGACAGCATGTTCTCCAATCAACATATATTGGCAGGTAACTCACAAGCTATGGATCCCCGTTATTAAGGCGTTTCCTGCTTCATGGTGGGACCAATGGCTAGAGTATGTTCTGCGAATGTCTTCTGCCCAAATAGGCAATTTCTGACACCACCCACCCCAACAGACCCATTACTCCAAACTTTACATACCGCACTCGCCACGAGTGGTTCGCTCGACACGGCGATATTTTTATCATTGTCAGCCCGGGGATGCTCTGGATGATGACGTGCAATGCCGAGGCCATTCACCAAATCACATCTCGACGAGAGCACTTTCCCAAATTCATAGAGACTTACGACATCCTAAGACAATTTGGTGACAATGTCTTGACCTGCGAGGGCGCCCAGTGGCGAATGCACCGCAAAGCCACATCCGCCTCGTTCAACGAGAAGAATGCGGCACTTGTCTTCAACGAGGCCATCCGGCAAGCACAGGGCATGGTGAAAATGTGGATGGGACCAACCGGCACCCGCAGCGATTCAATTCACTCGCTCGACAAGGACACCATGAGACTCACCCTTCACATCATCTCATACGTGGGATTTGGTCTAAATTTGCTGTGGCCGGGCGAGACGTTGCCGGCGTGGGCCAACTCCAAGCTGATCAAGTATGGGTCGTTCAACCCCCCTGCAGGCCATAAACTAAGCTTCGCCCACACCCTGGTACACCTGTTGGAGTATATAATTCTGCTTTTGCTAGTGCCCAGATGGCTTCTGAGTATGTGGTACCCGAGCAATCGGTAGTGGAGTTTGCTGACCCTTCTAGGACTAACACCATTTCAAAAAGCAAAGATTGCAGCAGACGCGCATGAAGACTGGGGAAAGTACATGCATGAACTCTTAGACGAGAAAATAGAAGAAGCAAAGCGCGGGGACTGCATTGAAGGCATGGACTTGATGGGGCAATTGGTAAGATCAAGCTCCTTGGCGACCCAGAAGACCGATGCGGGCATGCTTCCAAATGACGGCCTTTCACGCGATGAGATTTTTGGAAACACCTTCATCATGTTTGCAGCGGGGCACGAAACGTCAGCCAACGCTCTGCATTTCATTTTGGTTGAGCTCGCGAATAACCCAGCTTCCCAGCGAAGGCTGCAGAAAGATGTTGATCAGATACTGGGAGGAACCGAACCAAGCTCGTGGGACTACGAGAGCCTCGTCAACCCCATGATGGCCAGCATGCTTGGCGCATGTTTGAACGAGACGCTTCGTCTAATCCCAGCTGTCGTCGAGATGCCCAAAAAGGTATCCCCAAACCAGGACCAGGCGCTTGCTGTGGATGGCCAGAATTACATGCTGCCCAAAAACACCAAGATTTCCATCGTGGCTGTTTCCGTTCAACGCAACCCGCGATATTGGCCTACGCAGCCAAGCAAGGTTTACCAGGGCAAGGACGATATAAACGACTGGGTGCCGGAGCGCTGGTATCGCAATAGCCGGGCCGCCGATACCGAATATTTCGAGGGCGGAGAGGATGAGCCGGTTACCAGCACACAAATGTTTCGCCCCGAGCGGGGATCGTACATTCCATTTAGTGATGGTCCGCGGTCATGCTTGGGAAGACGATTCGCGCAGGTTGAGATCATTGCGACTCTGGCCGTCTTGTTTCGAACTCACAGCATTGAGCTTGCGGTGGATGAATGGGCGACCGACAATGAGGTGAGCGCCATGAGCCGAGACCAAAAGGAACAAGTATATAAAATGGCCCAGACCAGCTCACGGGAAAAGATAAAGAGGGCAGTGTCGGTGCTGACGCTGAAGCTCGACGGGGAACATGTTCCGGTCAGGCTGGTAAAGAGAGGGGAAGAGAGGTTTGTGGATTGGATAGACAAGAACTGAATGATTCGACGTGTAACTCTCGGAATTTGCCCAGGTCATGATGAGCGAAAGTCGGGCCGTCATGGAAAGAAGCAAAAAATTTGGGATCGTCCGAGACATTCCAAAGCACTGATCATTTGGCAGGGTGCCTTTGCTCATGGCAGGTTCATTTCTGACAGGGCTGGGTGAGCTATCAGTAATGACGGCGTTTATAGTTATCAGGGCAGGCATGTCGCCGAGGGAGACGATGAGATTTACGATGCGACTCAACAGTAGAATATACTAGAAATGCGAATTTTACAATTAAAGAAATGCCTCAGCTTGGATTTTACGCAGTTGCTGGGCGAAGACGAAAACGCTATACAGCGGAAGGATAGACGCGAAAATGTGGGCATGATGTCATTGGCGCCGAGGTTGTAATCAACTGCACGTCTATTTGCCACACAGTATTTCAGAAAACGTCAAGTTGGACCAAGCATCTTCGCTTATTCGATAGCTTTATGCTCCTTCAAAACGAAAAAAACCCCCCCAAACGAATCAATACACATGATGAGGCCGTAGCGGGGTTGCAGGAAGCTGCTGAATGAGGGGGTTTGTTTACATTGGCCCAACGAGGGACCATATGGCACCCCGCAAGTTCATTGGTGAAGCCCGCGTGCGTGCGGTGCACTACGGCACGAAATGGAGCCGCTCTTTGCTGTGCGGTGGCCACGCCCCTCAGAATTCTGGGGATTCTTCAGCGGCCAGCTCCCTGACTGGGCAGAGCAGCAGCAGACAGCAGGCTGCCATTTTGGTGGAGCTCACCCCCGTCGTCCACCACAACAGGGAAGCCCCCCCCAAAACGTAACCTGTGCCTAGACAGGACCAAGGAGGGCAAAAAAAAAAACATAAACAACGCCGCGGCCGCCCGCGCGGAAACACGGGCCTCTTCACCCACGCAACCCAGACCTCACCATCGTCATCTATC
Source organism: Calonectria leucothoes (assembly GCA_002179835.1). Lineage (NCBI taxonomy): Eukaryota > Fungi > Ascomycota > Sordariomycetes > Hypocreales > Nectriaceae > Calonectria > Calonectria leucothoes. Next base: position 171,673 of record NAJI01000111.1, on the reverse strand, counting down.
ACCATCACCCCATCGCCGCTTGGCACCTCCACAGCACGCCCACATTATCGTTGCTTCTCCGTGGCAATTGACGCCCGCTTGTTGCATTGTTTGAATCGCCTCGCTTTTGCGACCTCATTTATACCCAACTTCATCATGTCCGCCAACAGCTGGCTCGGCCGTCAGCGCAAGAGCGATCTCGTCGAGATCGCCGAGAACGTCGGCTTGCAAAAGTATGTCCATTTCCCCTTCGTGCACAGGTTGCGCGCACATCCCATCGCCAAGACCCATCGTGGGCGCATTTTGAGGCTTCTCTGTGCGTCGCTTGCGCCGTTCGCGCGCTTTGTCGGCCGCCGCCTTGATCAGGTTGCTCGGAGCTTCTTGCGACGCGCTCGCCCCTCGGCGGCAGCTCCCCCTCGTCAAATGCCTGTTGTTGCGACCCTGCAAAGTGGCATACGCGCTGACATGCCACCAAACTAGCTACGAAAACTTCAAGAAGCTCGAGCTCGAGGCCGCGCTCGACAACTATCTCGCCGAGAACCAGGCGCGCTTCACCTCGAACCCGGAGCTTGCGGGCTACTTCAACAGCCGCTCCAAGGCCCTGGGCTCGCCCATCAAGAAGGAGCTGCGCCGGGATGATGAAGACCTCGGCCTCAAGGTTGCGCGCCGCCGCACTACCACAAAGCTCTCCGAGGAGATTACCCCCGAGTGAGTACCCTCAACCCCTCAGTCCACTGGTCGCGAACCCCGCCCACGCGGCGCAAAACGCGTTAAGTAACATGGGACTTGGGGCGCCTCTACCAAGACGGCACGAAGCTGACCAGAGCCTCTTGGCGGATCATAGAAGCGATGAGCAGCCTCCCGTAGCAACGACGACTGCCCTCATCCAGACCCCCGCCCGCAGCTTCTCTCAGGTCGCAGCCAGCATCCCTCTGCCCGCGACGCCCGCCGACGTCGCCCTGGCCGTCGACCGCTCGACCCAGATTGTGCGCCAGCGCGTTTCCTCCATGTACCAGGAGAGCGGCATCACCGAGGTGAGCTACGCGACGCGCGAGACGCTCAGCACCGTGACCAGCATCCTGTTCTGCGTTGCCGCCTTTGAGCTCTGGAACGTCCGTCGCGAGATCCTCTCCAACACGTTTGCCTTCACCATCCCCGCCATCAGCGCATTGGGCACTCCCGACTACCCCGTCTACGTCCCTGACATGTTCTTGCTCGTCACCTCGAGCTTCTGGTCGCCGGCCTTGACCTGGGCGCTCACGAGCGCGATCCTCCCCACCTTTGCTGGTTACTTCTTCAACCTGAGCGCCAACAGCGGCACCTCGAACCGCCGCCGCTCCTCTAGCCGCAGCACCGAGTACGTTGTCGACCCCTTGACCTTCAGCATCGCCAAAGCCCTCGCGTCGTACGTCGTCTACGCTCAGGGCGCCACCTTTGGTGGCCTCCTGTCTGAAACCTCCATCTTGCGACTCAACAGCGCCGTATACGGCGGCTACAAGGGTGTCCTGGTCGGCACCGCCATCACTGGCTTAGTCAGCATTTACGATGCTGTTCTCAAGAAGTAAAGAACTGGCCATTTCCTACGCCCAAGGGCAAAGATCGACGCTGGTGTGACGATCTCTACACGTTCGGTTCGCTCGTGGGATGGCACATCTTTTAAGCCACGCTTGTGGATGAGTTGGATGCCGCGATGTGGACTTGATTTGCCATGAACCTCTCATGATTGCATGCTCAAAAACTGATTAATCGCTTCTCTCCACCCCCAACCTGCATTCTGCTTCTTCTTCTGGGGGCCCCTCCGCTCTCGCCATGGTGTTTAGGGTGTTGATGGCGTCGTGGAGCTTTTTTGTTTTATATTTGATACCTTGGGAGGCTTTTGCTGTTTAGCACCGTGCTGCCCGGGCGTTTTTGTTTTGCTACTGGTCCTTATGGCTGTGCCTTATGATGGGGTAGGGCAGGGTAGGGGTGGAGGAGTTTTGGGTTGCCCGGGAGTCTCTGTTCGGACTTGGGAGCTTGTCCACGTGCTCTTTGCACGGATGAGCAGAAACGAAGTTCAAAGTCTTGCTCTGTGAAATGAGTCTTGTCTAGGATAGGATACTGGGATTGGGCGGCTTGACATGTGCCTCGGTTATGAGACGATTGTTTAGTGTTTTTTTCTCCCCCTGTTTTGCTATTCCTGTGCTTTCTGCCCACTTGTCTTATTTCTGGTTGTATCAAGGTACCCAGCATGGCTGTTATTCTGGGGACATAGGAAGGAAAGGAAGAAAGAAGGAAAGAATACACTGCTTCCCACAACCCTGCTGCAAGGCGCAGGGTTGACGCTGAGGGGGGTTGATAGGCACCTTGCCACGAATGAACGGCTAGGTTCGTACATGGGAGAAAAAAACGAATACATGTACTTTGCGCGCTCTCTCCCTCATCATCTCTTTTTCAAAACTGCCATGTGACCACTTCTCGCCCTGTCTCAGCCATCCGCGTCGTGCATTTAACCAGTTTCACATGGCAGTCTTTTTTCTGAGACTGATACACCGAAGAAAGGAAAAAGAAAAGGGCGGGAAACACGGCCAACCAAGCAGAACCAATATTAACCTTAATTCATAGACATAATCCACCGACGCAATCAATGTTCAATGTGTAGCATACACGTCTCCAAAACCGACGAGTGAAACCTGGCCAGACTCCTTTGCTGCACTGTTATTTTGGACCAATGGTTTCTTTTTATTGATTGTTTGTGTTTGCTCGATACGAGTGTGATGTGATTTTGGTCCACTACCGAAGAAGTCTCTCTCCCAGTGGGGGAGGGGGTTCAAACTCTCGTCCACAGTGCGATTGGTAGAGACACCTACCTGCATCGAAAAAAAAAAGGTTGCAGTTTGCCCTACAGCGCATCCCCCCCCCCCCCCCCCCCCCCCCCCCCCACCCCCCCCCCCCCCCCCCCTCCACAAACCCCCCCCCCCCCCCCCCCCACCCTCCCCCCCCNNCCCCCCCCCCCCCCCTTCCCCAGTCTCACACCGCTCCTTGCCCTGTAAACCCGTTCACCCCCCGGCACTTCCATCTCGCCAAGCCAGCCGTCCAAACCGGCCCCCATCCGTTCCTTTCCCTCTTCCGCGCACGCATTTGCCGTGTGCGCCCCTCGCTTGCAGCTCAGCGAGCCTCTCGCCGCTAGGGTGAAGCAGGGCTAGAGGGGAATAGGTAGCCAAGTACTCAGTAGCCAGTAACCAGTCGCCGGGCAGCTAGGCACCTGCACCTTGGGGAGGGGGGCGCTCAGCGCGGCTTCAGCTCTTCTGCGATAGGCCCAAAGTCAATTGGCGAATCGGAGTGATGCTATTCGCAAATGACGTCTGGCCTTGGTGTTTTTTTCTCTCTTGCTCTTCTTTCCCTTCCACCACTCAGCTCTCAAGCTGGGTACCACATTGATGCTTGACTAGTCGATGGCAGTAGTGGCGTGGGGCAAGAGTGTCGCCCCCCAACTGACAGTAGTTTTCTTTGATGCATGAACAGTCCCCCCGTTGCGAAACGTCGCGCCCCCCATTTCCCCCATGCTGAAAGGACACGCAAGCCATATTTTAGACCTGCAGCACACACGTCCTTATGTCAGGGCAAACATGATAGAAACACGCAAAAGGGTCACGAATCAGGTGATTTCGAACCTTGTTTGAATTCCGCTCCTACTTACGACCTCTTCTAATACTAGATCGAATCTATACAAGCACACCATGTTCACATTTGTCTTCCTAAAATTCCCCCTCCCAGCCCAGAACGCCCCGTAGCATGGGCGGAGAACCCTTTCCGCTCCTGGTCCCGGATGCCTCGTACCCAGAAACAAACATGCCACACAGAAAAAGAGAACAAAGTTTGATTTGGCAAAACATAATAGAACAAAGGGAGTCGAAGAAGTAGAAAAAACCGCAGACGTCGTCGTTCCCGGTTAAGGGATGTTTATTAAGATGGTCATCCCAGCCTCTCCTTTCGTTTTCGCTGGCGAGTTGTACCCAAACTTGGAAGTAGAAATAAAAATGGTTAAAAGTAATAAAATGTCTAGGTAGGTTTGGGTTGGGCTCGATCTTCGTGACCGAATGCTGCTGGCGAGTGAACGAAATCGCTGGGTGTGGAGATGCGCGTCGACTTCCTCGTCGCGATGATGGATTTTTGATTTTTGCTGATTTTCGGTCGTCGTGGGTATATTTGTACAAATGCCCCTGCAAGATGCATATGTGCTGCGCGCGTGACTGGTCGTGTGCGGTAAATGGAAAAAATGGGATGCCTGGTTCATAACGGCAAGACAGACGCAAGAAAAATGCTCTCAAGGCTTCTCGGAGGGGTGCTCGAACTTGATGGGATGAACCAGCACTCCACGCATGCAAAGTCGACCACTGTTGGAGGGGTCCATCTCCTCACCCTTGCCACCGCGCTCCGAGCCCTCGTTGGCACGGCCGCCACCCTTGCCGCGGCCGTCCATCTGGGCGTAGCCCAACCAGCGACGCCAGATGAGACCGGCGAACTCGCTGTTGAAGTACCAGCTGGTACCCTTGTGGTTGTGCTCGTTGAGCTGGTCGAAGGGGCTGCCAGGGCCGGATGTCGAGTGGTCGCGGCCAGCGTTGAAGGCGCTGTCGATGTCGTTGAAGGGGTACCAGGCGCGGTCGAGGTAGATGGGGTGAGGAGCGTAGACGCCCTTCATTCCGTGGTGCAGGGCCACGGTCGGGGGGAACATCTCCGAGAACATGGTGTGGTGGTGTCGCCAAACCTCCTCGTGCATGGCCATGAGCAAGCGACGAGACAAACGAGACGCGGTAATAATGGCACAGCGGCGGGGAGGAGGGGCCTTGTAGCCGGTGGCGTCATCAGAGAAGACCCAGCCAGACTGCTCCGTGTCGAACAGAGGGTTGAGGGTGATGATGTCGGCTTCCTCGCCAACACCGCACTTGGATCGATCGGTAGCATCGTTGCAGTTGTCGGGCATCATGGAGTGGTTCCACTCCTCGTGTCGCAGCTGCTCCTTGCCCTCAAAGGAGAGAGGACCAAAGATGGGGGCCCGGCCGGAGGCAATCGTGTCTCGCTGAACGGTGTCGCTGAAGTTCTCCCAGGTGCCGTGGTAGGGAGGGATGTAGTAGCGGGCGCTGCGCTCCCAGAGAAGGTTACGTGGCTGCTTGGCGGCCCACTTGCCCAGGCGGTCGAAGAACTCGTAGTAGCTGCCGAGGTAGCGCATATCCATCTCCCAGTTCCAGTAGTGCTCGTACTCGGGGTGCTGGAGGGCAAAGACCTGGAGAGGGAAGTGGGCACTGCGGTAGATGCCGTGGACATCAGCGCCGCTGGGGTTCTCAATGGGCTCACCGAAGCGGCCGGGGTACATGAGTCTCATCTGGGGCTCGCTCCAGAGGGAAACCAGACCGCGAAACTCGGCGGGAACGTTGTCGTTGATGATGCGCTGCACGGTCCACTTGTCGGACCAGATGGGCTCGTCGATGTTGCGAACCTGCATGAGGAAGTGGACCTGGTACTCACCACCGGACCGGAGCGAGAGCTCGTTGATCAGAGCACGGAAGTTGAGGACGGCCAGCTCGGTCCACTTGAAACCAGTGTATGTTCGGATGACGACGGCAATGCGACCCTTCTTACCAGGCGTGTTCTTGAGCTCCTGAGTCTCAGGGTCAATTTCCTTGAAGCGGTGCTTGTTGTCGTGCAGGCAGGCGTCCTGAGCATCAGCCCAGTTAACCTCGGTGTAGTCAATCTTGCCAGTCTCAGCCCAGACCGCCTCGTTTCCGGCGTTCTCGGTATCGAGACCAGTGTCCAGACCGCCGTGGGCTCTGCTGTAGCCCAGACCGTAGGGTCCGTATCGACCAAATCGGTCAAAGCAAATGTCGTCACGAATGCCCAAGAGCGAGTAAGAGCCAATGCCGGGGTCAGGCATGTGCTGAGGGACACCGTTGTAAGCGTACAGGTCGGGAGCAGGAACAGTCCTCTTGGCATCAAGATAGCAAGTCTTGACATCGGCAGAGTGCTCATAGGGGCTGTATTTCTTAGGAGTAGGGATGTGGTCGCTCATGGCGGGAGAGGGGAGAGGAGCCTGCTCGGTCTTGTTGGGGTACTCAGGCTGGAGGTTGGCCTTGTTCACAATAGTTCGGAGGCCATAAAAGTAACCGTCGAGGCTGCGAGGGCGTTAGTGGGGTCTCGATCAACAAAGTTTTCCTGCAAGGGGGACTAACTGAGGGAACTTGAGCCAAGGCATCTTGTGAAGTTGCTCCCGGGCCTCCTTCTTCTCATCCTCGGTGATGTACTGGTTCTCGGGAACAGTCTCGAGCTTTCCATCACCATCCATGTCACCAGTAAGCATGACGACCGTCTCGCCGTTGGAGTTTACGACGGTGGCGGTCGCAATGGGGGCCATGGTCTTGCTCCCCTTGTTGTGGTTGAGGTAGCTTCCGACATTGCTTCTCGACTTGACGAGGACGAGAGTGATGAGGAATCCGGCTGCGAGGAGCCAGGTGAAGATTCTGCGGTAGTGGCAGTGGCCGAAAAGAGATCGTATCCGGAGACGGGGCTTCTTTGTCTTTTCCGAAATGATCGAGTAGGGGAGTAGGGGATCAATTTTCCTGCCGATGGGAACGCGCGAGTTTGACGAGCGGGCGGCCATGGTGACTGAATGGCGCCGCTGCATAGTAAAAGGAAAAAAAGGCCGACTAGCACACAGGCTTAGCCAGTAGGACCGGGCTGTCTCGGGTCTGGTTGTTGGCGGATGGATGTGGCCGTTTCGTGCTGCGCTCCTGTGGTTTTTGAAATCCCAAAAGCGAAAATGGACCTTAGATCGAGGACTGGGCGTAAATCGTGGAGGAGCCGGCCGTCATCGAATAATTAAGCCAACGGAGAGGAGAAGCAGAGAGGGGATTTGACCGATAGCAAATCACACAAAGTAACGACTGGCAGTCGCCGAGAGATCCTGGGTAGGGAACCGACGAAAGAGGAGGACCGAATAGACGGGATGGCGAGCTGACGCTGCTACCTTGTCATCAGACGCAGGCAGATGAAGAGCAGGCGACCGGACACGGGACGGGACGCAACTGGAGCAAGGCGAAGCTGAAGAAAAAGCAGCGCGATGCAGGTCAAGTTCACAACGGAAGAGGACGGCTGTGGAGGAGGTTGAACAGACCGAAGAAGCGAAGGTGCGTGGACGGGGGGTGAAAAAGGAGGGGAGGGGAAAAAGAAGAGGGCGACGGAGAGGGACGGGAAAGAAAAAAAAAAAGAGAGGCGAGTCCAGGAGAGGCGAGCGAGCAGGGGAATAGGGACACGGGACAAGGGATTGGTATCCTGGGGCCAGGGTCTCGCAGTGAGCGATAGGGGTGATGGGCCCCGCTACGGGATCCGCTCCTCGGGGCAAAGCATGTACCTGCTGTAGGGGAGTACGTAGGTGAGGAAGGGGTAGGGGTAAGGCCCCATAACGGCGCCGTAGGGGGCGGCTTGACCGTGCCGATGAACGGCCGCTGGCACTGTACCGTCCCGTCTACGGTACTCTAATTTTGCTGTCCACTGCCCGGCGTCCAGCGCATTGCTAACGTGCGCCGCGACGTCACGGCGCCCCAGGCAGTGGCCGAGCAGCCGTCGCCGTCGCCCGCCCAGTCGGCTTGGTGTGCTCGCATCGGTTCGACGGTGCATTGAAGCGCATGGGATAGCGGCTGTGGTGCATGCTGGAGGGCTTGGGGCTGGTCGGGCTTGGGATTTGGACGGCCGACTTTGCCGTCAGCGGGCTACAGTAATGGCCGAGTGCTAGAGTGCTAGCAAAAAAATGCAAAACCCAGTACGTGGAAGCTGGCGAGTAATGGGACGGGCCTTGGCTTGGGTACTTTGCAATGCCTTGCATTATGGGCCGGTACTTTGGTGGAGGGGCCAGATTAAGCACTGGGATGCCATCGCCCATGGACGGCCCGGGAAGAAGCAGCCTAACGGCTAGCTATCGAGATGCGCATCAAGGTTGCAAGTTAGAGGAGAGTGACAGCCATCGGGGATGGCGACGACTGCGCCCGCGCGTCTCATTTGGACATGCGCGTGCACTGCTATGCACGCCGGCTCGTATGTGCACTCTGGTCCGAAGCCAGCAGACGACACGACACGAGCACTCGAAGGGCCCGTCCGTACCAGACGAGCCATTAGTGGAGGCTGGGGGCACCACACCCCCCAAACGTTGGTGCCCTTGGTGTCTGGTCCTCGTCTGTATGTGCCATTCCCTGGCCTGGCCTGGCTGCGCGGGCACCTCGTTCTCTGGCCGCCTAGAGGCGGCGAATCTCGGTGGCTGATTGGGACGGGGGCGCCGTCTGGAACTCTCAGTGGCCAATGACGACCGCTCCACCCAGTGGTGTTCTCGTACAGTCGAGTACATACGAGCTCGGTGTCCTGCAAGCGATGGCGAGCATGAGCGACGGAGAAACGCTGGGATTCGCCAGCACAGTTATTGGGTTTGCACTCTTTGGGGGCAAGGGGCAAGGCCAGAAGCAGAGAAGCAATTTGGAGACCCGCCCAAGCCAAACCCACACCCACGCTGATCTGACATGCCCTCGCCATATTGGCTTGTGGCTTCGGCTGCAGCATGTTGCGGCCTCTGTTCTGCTTTTTGGCCACGGACTCATCCAGCCGGTTTCTTACTGGCAGCTACTCAACCAATCGCCCTTGCACAACGGCTGTCCTGGCCGAGCCTTGCTGCCCCTGCCATTGCGCCATATCCCAGCCGCCTCCCAGCCATATCCTGGCCTCAGAGACGCTCTCACCGGGGGTCAGTGGGCCCGTGGAGTCTAGCGCGGACGCCCCCTTCGTCAAGTTCCCTTCGTCAAGCTCCCGTCCAAGGACGCTCCATCCAGTGTCGTCGCTGCTTATTCCAGGCGCTTGCGTGTCCTGATCGGCAGCTCTGGGGGGCACCACGCACCCGAAGGCCATTGTTGCAGGTTCATGCGCTCACGAGCCAGCGAGAGACACCTGCTCGGGAGGGATGGTCGCGCCCAGCTCTTCACCTTATCCGCAGATCCAAGACGGCGTGGTGGCACCGGCCTGCACTTTGTGTGATTGTCGTGTGTTTCCCAGCAGAGTGGATGCCCGCCATGGGTATTAGAGATTGGAGACCGCAGCAGGTACTGTGATGGTCCCTGCAACACTGGTTGAGCCCACCTGGGATGGACGAATGAATACCCGAGTCGACCCTACTGGACCTTGGTCACCTCCGAGCCTGTGGGTTTGGATGTGGCCAGTAGCGCGCTAGCCCTTGGAGACCTGACATGCCTCCCCCTCAGAGGCGCACCCTCTCCGTTCTGGGGTCGGACGGTGAGGACGAAGCATTTTTAGACCACTGCTGCCCATTAAAGATGCCGCCAGCAGTTGGCCCTGGACCTGCTGGGGAATATGCCGGAATAACTGGGACTGCAAAGCGACATGAGCACGGGGTGCGTCCGCCACGCGTCACCGTCTCATGCTGCTGCCGCTGCCGCGCATCTGGCTTGAGGCTCGGGAAACTGGTTGAGTTCGGTGTTGGGACAGGGCGCTTTCTCTCGCGGTTGTTCAGTCAGTAGAGTTGCTGGCAGCCAATCTCGCGTCCGGTGCAATTTCCTCCCACCGGACATCACTACCTGCTTCTATCCCCTTGCACTGGTAGTTCGTTTCCTAAACGGAAATCCTTTGCAGAAAGGGGAGAAACTCTATTGCCCTTTACCGCCTAGCCTCGACCGTTGGCTCTAATCCAACTACCGCCGACCCTCTTTCACAGCGGTTTCGCCCATCTCGATGGATTCTCTGCTCCCTCGGTCTGCCATTCCTCAGTGGCTTTCCCGATTCAAACTCGGGCCAGCCTGTCACCTTAGCTTCGTTGGGACCCCCCGGTCGTCCAGCCCAGGCAACGTGGTAGATATATGCCTATCAGCTCGTATACGACAAGCAATCCACCCGTTCCTTTCCCTAATCGTTCGCAAACGAGACCCAATCCTTCAGCTAGGAGCGGCGCGGGCAATAGACCCACGAGCTTGACAATAATAAAGATCACATCCCGCGATGTCGACAGCACATCGAGTCAAGGCGACAGAGATTGCCAAGGGGGCGTCCATTCTGTCGACACGAACTAGACAGGGGAAGGGGGCGTGTTTAACACGGCGGGTCCCATGTGAAATCGCCATGCGCACACGTATGTATGTGGTTCGTCGGCTGGTCTTGTGTGTCAAAACCACAACCAACGTTGTCGTCCGGACCTAGTGCGGACCACCAGCCTCAGAATCAGGCTCTTTCGTTTGTATCAGACCGCCGTCTGGAGGTCTGGGATCCGCCTGCAGATCACCAAGCCAGACCTTCAAATCCTTACAATGCACATTCAGAGCTTCTCTCTCGCCAGCCCCGATACCGAGCCTCCACTACCATCTGACTAGCTCCACCGACCCATCTCATCTTATCCTTAAATGCGTCCTTCTTGGCCGAGCATTGGAGTTTCTCGGCGCGGGCTAGGGCGTGGAACCATGAAAAGCTTGTTAGGCCCGCCACGCTTCTTCGACGTTTTCCACCCGACTTCTGCGACGGCCGTTTAGAGCGCTGACCTCGGTGATGCAGCTGGGCTTCCCGCAATGGGCCTTCCGATGGGGCTTCATTTCCTGGGCGATCGTCGCAATACCTCCCCTCCCGGCCTCAAAACCAAAGCTTGATGGACGTGCGGGCGCGGCGCTATTTACTTGGATTCTTAATCTCAATGTTGGGAGCAACTCCAGCCTCATATTGATCAAGCGGGTCCCGCGGCAACGCCAATGGGCGTTTCCACCATTCATCATGCACATTTGCACATCCCTGCATGCCTTTCAAAGTGTTGCATCCTTCCCTGCGAGGAAGCAATTCATCTCCTTCTCAAGAGATTCCCGGCCCGGCATCCGCAATCTTGAACCCAACCATTAGCGCAATTCCACGTGAGGATCCATCCGCAGTCGGCAGGAAGCCCATCTTTCGCAACAGAGTCCTCGAGCACCTGAAACGACGTAGAATTGTTGGCGTTTTCCCAACCAAGCACGGGGCACTGGCATGCCCCAATGGCAGAAATGTCTTAACGGCGGTGGCGAGGATAACCCTGCCACGGCCGAGTCCATCTTTATTTAGCAACGGCGCGCCGTCACGACCGAGCTGTCCACCCGGCATCCCCACTATTCGCGTCTTTGCCAAGCAGCTCGTCTGGAAGACACGGTCGCATTGGCCGACGGCATCAGTCACAGCCCGCGAAGCGTGAGGCGCCATCCAAGGCGGCTTGCCCATCCGAGGCGAGGTGAGATCTAAGTCTAAGGCTGAAGGTGGCGACAGAGATGACGCCTGTCACCAGAAGCGCTACTCAAGGGCTTCATGCAAAGCGGTTTCACTCTGGCCGGCTTGGCCCTCTAATTGACCAATATTCCCCTTTTAGTTCCAGCACCTAAGATCCTCAAATCTGCTAAACCATATCGGCTTCTAACTTAAAACATGATTCGTCATTACCTTGTGTAATGCCACCTGGCTGAGCACGTTCATCCCTCGTCTTCGGTATGCGCCTAGCCTCACCTCTTACACGCGCAGAAACTGGAGAGACCTTGGCGGCCGGGAATTGTCGCAATGCGCGTCCGAAACACCAGGGAATCACATTCCAGCGCGGCACCACCCAGCCCGCGTCAGACCTGATTGCTTTTGATGGCACGCCCTCTGTGGGTTCGTCACTGTTTCACCGACTAAGCTTTCGTGGATCACCTTCTCAGACCTTTTCGCTTCCCGTCTCGGTGCCTGTAACTGGCCGCACCACCTTCCGCTGCTCGCCCTTGAGTGCTTTCTTTTGTTGGCTGTGCGCCTCCAGCTTTGCTGCCGTCTTCTCCCGCCACTCCTTGCCCCAACGAACCACAGCCATGGTTCCCAGGGCTGACGCGACCAGGTACACGGCCGACACCGTAGAGAACCATCCGACCCCGATGCTCTCCACGGCCGGGAGCACCACGGCCGAGCCAATGCAGCCGGTCAGATAGCGGGCGAAAAAGTTGGTGGCTGCTACTTCCGCCCCTTGCCCGGGCATCACATCAAGGCAGTAAGTGTTGTATGACGGGAAGGAGAAGAGCTGCGCAACACCCTGTACAAACAAGGCTATAACTGGCACCGGGATCCCGCCGACTCTCTGGTCAACCGTCCAACCGTAGATCAACATGGAACCCGGGATGACGACTCCGACGAACGGCAGAGTCGACCGTAGCCTATCCTCGGGAATCCGGACTCCACCGCGCTTCTTGATCCACTTCTTGACCGTGTAATCAGCCCAACGGCCGCCACCAAACGTCCCGAGCAGGTATCCAAACCCGGGGGCCAAGTAAAACAGGCCAGAGAGGAGCGGGGTTTCGAGGTGGAATCTCGGATTGAGCACGTATCGAATCGGCGTGAGCAGGCTGTACATGTTCCAGCTCAGAGACGCGCTGCCAAACGCAACGATTGCAATGTTGCCGTATCGAAACAGCCTCAAGACTTGCATCGGGCTTATCATGCTCAGAATTGCTTTAGTCTTGCTCCACCGAGAGTACCCTTCAAGGTCCTTAATCTTTGTATGGTGCGCCGTCTCGGCCAGCACAAAATAGACGCCTATGACGCCCACGCCGGCAAGTGCTGTTTGAAGCCAGAAGATTGCCCTCCAGGATGTGTAAGTGACTATGATGCCACCGAGAAACGGCCCAAACGCGGGCCCGACTAGCGTTCCAGTTAGGAACCAACCCATGGCAGTTCCGCGCTCGGTTGGCCGATATATGTCACTGCCTGGACATTAGCCGTGATCCACCGTTTCCGCGTATGATATGATTAAATAAATATCCATGTGAGACATCACCCGCCGACCGGCTGGCTCCCGAGCCTCCCTCGGATTGATTATATTGACAATCATTACCGAGTCCGAGCAAAATCACATGAAGAAAAAGAAGATTAAGCAATGTTGTGAGATTCTGATTCATCCACCCTGCTCAGATCTTGCCCGGGATTGTTTTTTTTTTCTTTTCGTCGGCGGCAATTGATATATGAAACTAACGCCATGACCCAAAAACAAAAGGAAAACAAACTTACCCAATACATGCAGGCCCGATAAGGATAGAAGCCGTGCCTCCAAGAGCCGAGATGACTCTGAAAACAACAAACGAAGCAAAATTTGGAGCGAGCGCTGTCGCAATGCTAAGAAGGAGGAAAAGAATGGATGTGTACAAGGCGACCTACGACTGCAGTCAGTATGCCATAGCTTGCTTAACTCCTGCGCATAGTCGAGAAGTTATGATTCTGATTTTCGATCTAGATAGTATCCAACTTTGGTAGTTGATCAAGATTCCGAGATCATCATTTCAGGCCTTCACTCTTGGCGCTAGAGTTCAAAGTGTCGTCGCAAAGACCACACACGAGAAAGGGAAGGCATGTCCGGGGGAGGGCAACATACCGGGCGTCTGCCAAACACTTGGCTCATTGGTCCCCATAACACGGGCGACCCGGCCATGACGACCATGTAAGCGGCATTGCTCACGTTGATCATTGTCCCCGTCGTGTTGTACGTCCTGGCCACCTCAGGGGTGGCCGCCAGCACCGAGGTGCTCGAGATGGGGGAGAGGAAGGCCATAAAGGACAAGACGGTCACGATGGCCGTCTTGCGGCCCCGGGACATGGTCTCGAACACCTCATCGCCTGCCTCCCGGTATTCGTTCTCCCGCCCCGGGGGCGCCGCCGACTGAGGCGGCTCCAAGATGTCGGGGCCTGATATGTGCGATATTGCTCGGTTGATTTCGTTGACGCTGGGTGTTCTCGAGATGCGGTTCGACGATGACAGCGCCGTGCTGCTTGACTCGGTCGAGGAGTGTCTCTCCTCTTCGTGCTCGTCGTTTGCCTTCATGCTGGTCGTTTTCAAGTCGGAATCGTTCCGCCGGCCATCCATCTGACTTTCTCTACCTCGGAAACTCGGAGGGAGACGGACGCTCTAGAGTCCCCTTGTTTCCGTTCTCTTTTCCCTCCTTTTTGCTCTCGTAACTCACTCACTCAGGGGGGGGGGGGGGGGGGAAGCAATACACTGGACATACACTTTAGAAAATCATTGCGACAGACAAGCCGAGGGACGCAAGAGAAGAAGAAGAGGAAGTGACCCCCCTCTCCCTCTGAGCCCCCCACGAATAGAGGCATTTACAATCTCGTCTCGCTTGCTCCGTACATCAACCCACGTCCTCGGCAGTCTTCCAAAAAGTTTGCCTCGCCGCCTCGGAACTTTTTTTTTCATATAGTCCACCTTCTGGATTGGCGCGACTTGACAGGCGAATATCCACCTTCATCGCTACCGATACCCGCAACTCCCTGTAGGGCTCCTCCGCGCGGATCAAGTTGGAAAGATCCCTCCCTCGCTTCTTCCCCCCGACACCGGAACATCGGGGGACACACGTGGGGGAGAGAGGGAGAGAGCACCTTTTTGGGGGTGGGAGGGCTCTTGCAAAGCTGACCCAGTATTATTTCATCTTCCTCGCGGGCTTGACTGGGTCCTTGTGACTAAACCTGCCCCAGAGGTCGATCCCAGCTTGGCAGGGACGTCGAGATAGAGAGAGGCTGTAGGGCGGCGGCGGCGATGTTCCGAACGTCCTTGGCGTCGAGTATCGAGTTCCACTTTTTCGGTATTTACAGTACGCCTCTTCCGGCAATCATCGGCCGGCAATGCTACCCAAGCAAGAATTCATCTCCGTGTTGCCGACGTGGGAGCCTGGACGTGGGGAGGCAGAGTGGGCTCTTTTCACTTATCAATCAGATAATCAATCACAAATACGACCTTATTGCAACCTTTCTTGAGAAATTTTTGTATTAACAAACGCCCCGGCGCCATGCTTGTGCCCTGCAAATGCAACATAACGTAATGCAATGCTGATAAAGTCGAACGACGAATGTGCCGCAACCTTGAACTCCAGAATGCCTACATACAAAATCCGTCCGCCATGGGTATCCTGCCTCTCAGAAAGTAAAAATATTATGCACTCAAACCCCCACATAATTACCAATTTAAGCTTAACCCATCAACTTCTGGACACGCTCTTGAATGACCCTATCCACAGGCTGAGAGTTCCTCTGTACAACAATGTTTTCTCTGCCGCCGATGCTGACGATGCGCAGCCACTCGGGTGCCACTTCACTGGCAATGAGTCGGATGCAAGTCATGCCTTCTTCTTTAGACATGGGTGTTCGGAGAGAGTCCTTGAGCTTTTCGAGGATGACGCCCATGGTGAATGCCTGACGCGGCAGAGACATCGGGGTCGACAAACTGAGCATTGAAATGGTGGCGGACACATCTGCAACTCGGTTGAGGGCAGCACGGCGCTGAAGTTCAGGGCCTGAAGGTGGGAGCGGGCCATTGGCTTTGGCGAGCTGCTTCATGCGTAGGCGATCAAGGAGATTCATCTTGCTGCCGTCAGGGTTCAAAATGGGGTTGTTGGAAGCAGCGGCTTGCTTGGTTTCCTTTTCCTGCTGCTTAGCAGCCATATCATTTTTGAGTTCCGATAGTGCCCGTTGTCCTTTGCTCATCACAGGGTTCATCAACCTGCCGATTTTCATGTCTGTGATGTCGGCCTGTGGCAGATCGCTGAGCGAAAGATTGTTGAGGGAAATGTCGACATCCGACATTTCATCCGTTGCCTTCTCCGCGCAAAGAGCCTTCAGGTTTTCTTCGAATTGCCTGTGGAGGCGATCTTCATTGATCGGGGTGACATCGTCGCCGGGGGCCAACTCGATGCAAACCTTTCCTCGGCCGTAGTCGGAAACTATAAAGGGTGATGTTGCGTTGAGCTTGGCGGATGTTTGGATGGCGATACATCGACGAATGTCTTCGACTGTGACTTGTCGTTTCCCCCAGGATCTGGAAATATTGGGCGCAATGGCACGAATGTCGATGGGCGAGGTGGTACCGTTGTGGGCAAAGTGAATCATGACAGTTTTGACAAAGGCTCTGTGTAGATTGACCAAATCGTTCAGGAGCTCCTCCGTTTTGTTCACCTTCTTGAAAACACCATCAAGCTTAGTCTGGACCGTCTTTCCTTGTCGTCTGTTCTTGGCAAGGATGGTCGATTCCTTGGGCTTGTGGGCAGTTTCGGCCCTTGAAGGGGCAGCTTTGGCAGTGCGCTTGCCTCTGACGATGGCCTGCACAGACTGAGGAATGACGGGCTCTGGTTCTTGGCGGAGACAGGCACGCTTGGTTGAGACTGAATCATCGTCGCTGCTGGGAGCGAATGAGGTGGTTCGGGATGTGATCTGAGGATGGGCTTCCTCGTCAATGGTAGACGCCTTTCGCTTCCTGGTTGTTCTAGTTGTGGTTGGGGCAGGCGCGACGGCGATTTTCTTAACAGCTGGTTCAGGGAATTCTTGGCCCTTGGATACGCGGGCGAAGTTGCTAATGCGCTGGGCAGGTGTGGCAGTCGCCGCGTGGTTGCGTTTGGCCGGTCGAGGCATCTTGAGAAACTTCTCTTTCTTCGAACGCGCAAACACGAGAGATGGTAGGGAAGGAAGCAGTCGTTGCTGGGTCAAGTATTAAAAGTTGGAAGGCGATGGTGATCAATACACCCTGTAGTGGCTTCAGATTAAGGAAAACAAAGAAGGTGCGGTCGGCTGTCAAAGCAGAAGGAAGGTGAGTTGTGAAATTGAGGCTCCTGATGAGAAAGAACTAATTGCATGGGTATAACTTCTATGGGTCTTCGTCGTCGGGGGAAACGGGCCTAGCGACGCGTCCATGCGCGTTTTAGCGCGATATCAACGCGTAAAGTGGACAGGACAGGTAAGTGCACGAGCCTGCGACGCGAAGTTCCAATCATTGAAATTATGCATCTAAGCTAACTTAGTGAACTATCGGATCCGAGCTTGAACCGGAATAATCCCATGAGCTCTTGGATTCGTGCCGCGGCTTAGAGGTCAGGTCGCTACAAAGGTTCCGTCCCTCCACACCCTGATAACCCAAGCCTGTGCCTTGCTGCCATCTCAGTGCAGACTATTATTGCTGGCCGCTGAGGCTCCAGGCGGGGCTTTACTGTATTGTTCCTTCTAAACAGTAGACACTACTCTGCAAACCAAATACTTCCGTCGCCAGGGATGGCGATAATGCGCATTTCCCAGCACCCGACGATTTATGTACCTGCTTACTCCAATATTGACTCAATGCCAAGCGGTCACAGTTTGCCCTCGTTTGCCTCGGATGCCGAGGCTCATCAAACCTTCCCTTGGGCGCCGTCTCGGGTACGCATAACCTAATCATCTGGGAACAATCGCACGCACATGATAATTTGAACGGGGAGAAAAATAATCATAGATAAGACTCCGTGATTTTTATGAAGTAGAAGAGAAACACAAAAGAAACAAACAAATGAACCATAGTGTTTTCCGTATTCCTTATGCCATACGCCCTTCCATGTTTGCAGTTCCAATTCCCTTTGATACCGTGTGCTTTGCCAATGCCTCCATTCCTTCCATTACTAACCGCACAATTCCTTATTCTCCCAGACTCCAAACCGTTCAAGTTGGATCACTTAGTTTAACGCCAGCTGTGTAGGAAATGCATGAATACAAGCGTCGTCTTCCAGCCAGCCGTGCAGCCCTCTCGCATTGCGCAAGTCGGATGCAAGGCATGGTCGACGCTGCGTGACAGCTCGTCCGCAAGAGTCGCCCCTCAACGGCGAATAGATGCAGGCCAGTGCTCAGGCCTGAAGCTCACAGGGCTCGGCGGCGGCGGTGCTGGGACCGCATAGTCGGATTCCCGAATGTGATGCACCGGGGTTGAGGGACGATTGTCCTTGGAGGTGAGGGTGGCGCTGATGCTGGTGTACACATCTGGAGTGACCAATCTGAGATTTCGAGGGGATGGAGGGACAGCCATGGGCGAGGTTGCAAGTGTGCCAGGCATTTTGAATAAATGAGTATCGGGTGACTGAGGTAGAGCAATGTTAGACTCGCTTGGTGAATGGAACAGCTGAATTATACGTACGTGAAGAAACAGGCTTGCGTAAAGTGGGTAAGTGATGAATACCAGGAGGTGGCAGTGACTCGATGATATGCGCTGGGTACGGCGGTCGGCAACACGAGGCTGTGGGTGGGGAAAGCAGAGAAGGTCCGAAAGATGTATTGACCACGGGGAAGAAGTTTGGGGCTGCTTCTAAATTTATGTTTTGGTGGAAGGAGTCGGCCCGTGGAAGAATCCTTTGATGATATGGCGTAATGACCAGTGTGGGAACGATAACCCTGGCCTGGGATTGTGCAAAGAAAAGTAGGATGTGGGAGGTGGCAAGGCAGCAGGATCCTGATCGACTGGGAGGTAGCTTGTCTTTAAATCGGTACAAAAAGTCCGGGGAAGGAGAAGTGGGAGGGAAGATGCGAGAAGCAGGCAGCTTATTTATTCAACGGCGGGAAGGAGGCAAGTGGCAGTCTCAGTCAGGACCACTCACGTCAGCCAGAGCAAGCAACGACGATAGCGCCGGGGCCGGCGGCGACAACAACCATCCAACGAAACGACAACAAAGCCAGGCAAGACCCACGACGGGGTGCAACCACGGCCGACAAGGGCACAGTGTACGAGAACAAAAATCTGGGGAACGGAACGGGAAGCTCCCCTGGCCCTGGTACCAACAACGGAGGTACCGGCTTCGACCATCCTGTCCATCCCATACCAGCCGACATCCTAGTTCCGTTGAACCACATTGGGCCCTAAGCCCTGGACGGCGCGAGGACCTATTGCAATTCCCACGCCGAGAGGTGCCGCGGTACATGCGTTTGACGTCCGCAGTGTATGCACCTGAAGCAGGGTAGCCGTCCCTGACTCTAGGGCTGCGTGTGCAGACGAGATGTCACCCTAGCAAAGACAAGTTTATTCCAAGTCCAGCCAAAAGCGCCTCTCTGGGGTATCGACACTAGCCCCGATCAGCGCCAACCCAATAGCTCCGCCCCCATCAACATTGTGAATCAACACAACCATGTTTAGGAATCATCATTGGGAGCTGTGCCGGGCACCTGGCGGTTACATCACCACTGTGGTGCTTATTTCATCAGCCAGACAAAGCAGGGCTTCTCAGCTCTCCTCCTCAAGGAAGGCTCAGACTCTGACACGTCGTGCAAATGGCATGGAGCTGACCCAAGTAAAGGGGGTGTGGAGATGCACTGAGCCCAACATACGCTGGCCCAGGAAACGTGAAATGTGGCAGTCCGGGGGAGAGAGCCAGGCTAAATTTTGGGCTAGACAGCCCCAAGTTCCCCGGTAGGGGGCGTGGTTTTAGCGAAGCCTGGTTTGCATTCGGCCTCGGTGGGCGGTGGCATGAGATAGACAAAACAAGCTACCTCTTGATTGACGAGGACGAGATTAGCAAACAGAACTGGCCAGAAGAGTGCTCGGGAACACGGCGAGCACGAGCAGGTACGTCGGGCACATTCAAACTGGTTCAGGCCGTCACCATCACTGCAAAATCTTGCACAGGCACACATCTCCACCTCCCCATCAGCATGCACAGCAGCAGGTGCAGGCCAAAGTACTCGCAGGTGGCACTCGAGAGCAATTTCTTATGGTGTTACGAGATGAGCATTAAAAGAAAAGAAAAAACAAGCAGCGGGCGGACTGCATCCAGCCTGAGGACCAAAAAAAAAAAAAAAAAGAACAAGAGGGCGTGGGGGTCTGGGGGGTCTGGGGGGTCTGGGGGCGAGGCAAGGGGAAGCGCCAGGCATTTGGCGGGCATGAAGCATGGGGGGTTGCTGGGCGAATTTCCTTCTGGAACGCCTTGCTGCCAGGGCCCTCCCATCCACCGCCAAACCCATGATTCATCCTCCCGTCCTCGGTACCCGCTCTGCTAAACAGTTGACCCGAGGGGTAGAAGGAAAACTACCAGTCTTCTAGGGGCCTGATTACGCTTCACAAGCTGACCTGTCTGGGGCGCGGGAAAGGGAGGCAATTGCACGTCGGCAGTCGCCTGTCGCCACCAGCTGTTGAGATGATGGCCTGATCATGTTGGTAGAATCCACCAACCATACTGGCAGCACTGACTTTGGGCTCTTATCTCGCACACTTCACTAATTTAACTCTTGTGGTGTTTCGTCCACATACGGCACCTGCTTGTTTGGTCTAGTCATGACTCTTTGCCTTTTTCCCTGAGATTGGTGGGCGCTCATCAACGCCAATTCAGGTGGCCTAACCATTCGTCACCTCCGACCGCTTTCTTAAGCTGGCGCGTTGATACAGCTCAACGATAATATTGTTGGCACCCAGCGTTGCAATCGACATCTGCGGGTCAGTTGTCGAAATAGTATTCAGTTCGCGCTGCCTCTTTTCCCGGAGGTGGAAAGGGGAAACAAGCCCAGTGGCATGCTGCGCCGGCTCATCTTGCATCGATGCTCCCTCGGTGCAGACCTAGGCTTTTCAATTACAAGATGTGTGGTCGCGAGTGAGTGTCTCAAGTAGCATTAGCGCCTACTACTACCAAATCGGGAGAGTGCCCATTGGCTAAATGGTAGGTGAGGCGAAGGTGAGAAATGACGATCAGGGCCCCAGCGCTGCGACAGAAAGTACATTGTTGCCGAAGACCAGGGAGCCGCGGTAAGCAAAGGTCGATCCGTACACTACAGAGCATTGAAAAAAAGCATGAGCAGAAACAAGCTGCTTGGCGGAACCTGACTCGATGCAGTTGCCTGTTCTCCAGGGATTTTCTTCCAGAAAGGCGAGATGAGACCGGACCCGCAAATTATGCTGGGGGCGGATGTCCACCCTGGGCCTGCCCGGCGGGAATCTCCACCTCCGCCCACGTTTCCAAGTGCCAGCAGGAAGGTCCGGATAAATGATGCCCATGAGGACCCCCCGTGCCGCTCTACGAGCCAGGCCAATCCTAGGACACAGAGCGCATGCCCATCACCGACCGGTCAGAAACGGCCCAAACCCAACTGAACGGGGTCGGACAGGATTCACCATGGGCGCAGCACATCAACCACAGGGGGCGCATGCTGTATGCGTATGCGTATGGCGTATGCCAACTCCCGTCGGAAGCCGGACCGCTGAGAACTAAGGTTGGCTGTGAGAAAAACGCAATTGCTCCGCCAAATGGTCGGGATACTTTCCGAGAGCACAACAAGCAATTACCCGTTCCAAGCACGAATACGATGCGCACTCTCTTAGTTGCGAAAGCTTGACTTGTCATGACGAGATACCGCCGGCCGGGTGGGCGGCCGGCACCCGTTCCCAGTGCGGAACGTGTATGAAATTGCCTAGTTTTGGAAAAAGATGAAACTCAGCACATTGCTTTCTTGGTTTCTTTATGGTAAGTGGTTGCGAAGCTCTTTGCCTTCACCCAATCCAGGCACTCATCACCCCCCAGCCCCAACTTCAGCTCTCAGCCAACTCCAGGTCATTGTGCATATGCAGCTGATTACACCCCCTTCACAACTCCCCTCCCCTCCCCACCTCACATTGTCGTATGTAACATGCAATATTGCTGGGTGGTGGAAGAAAAAGAAAAGCGAAGGAAAAAGAAAGGGGGGAAACAAGCATTGAAGAGACGCACGGCTGTTGACGCGAAATTCGTCTTACCGTTTCTTCCCGCAGTTCTCATCATTGAACGTCGCCCCCCTTGTTTCTAATATTCTCACTCTGACACACCTTCATATGCGGCCAGTCGATTAGTACCTCCAACTGCCATCCCAGAATCCCGCTCTTCCCCGGTGCCGGATTAGAAACGAGGCCCCGCACGCCGTGGCATCATGGCGGCCTTCTGGCAGCTTCGCTCTGGGACTTTTTCTCGTTGCCCATGTTCAAACCTGGCAGTGCACCCCCTGCCGAGGTGTCGCACCGGAGAGTTGCAGAGTGGGACCCGGAACTAGAATTTGTGGGGATCCGTTTTTATTTCACTTTTTTTCTTTTGCGGAGAAGAGGATAGGCTGGACGCCGTGTCCGTGTTCCTGGATTCCTAGCCACGCACCAACCTCCAAAAGCGATCACATCCCTGGTCTTCCAGAAATTGGCCATTCGACAAACTGAGACAGAGGTCGATCGGACGTCGAGGCAACGCAGATGAGGAGTTGGTGGATTGTGTAGTGTGTGGTATGCGGGGGAGATTAATCAAAAAGGTCCAGAGGCGAGAGGACATGACGAGTCATTCATCATTTCTGTCCAGCCCCCGGGAGGGAGTTGGGATGAAGCACAAGTTGAAGTGCCATGTAAGCGTCCAAGGACTAACTGCACCGGGCATTGGCAGCTTGAGCAGTCGCGTGGGCACCCAACGACACATGGAACCGACTCATACCAATGTAAGTCACCTTCCATCTCTCCACATGGTTTGCAACCGTCCAGGCAAGGCACCGACAAGGGGGGGTGCAAAGGCAAGTGATACCCATGAACCCTTGGGCATTCGCTTAGGGTAGGCCTCAGCAATCTTGTACCTGATTTTCGAAATAATGGAAAAGCTGCAGCCAAGGCAAAATGGAATCCGATGCTACACCCTCGATCAGCATAGAGCGTATCCTACGTATCATTTATGCACCCTGTAGGGGGTTGCATCAACATCGCCCCGTAGATGGCCTGCACGCTCCCTTGTGGCGGCAGCAACCAGCCAACACCGATCCCGATATACATACCGGAACGGGAGCCTTGGCGCGGATATATGCTTAGCTGCAGACCACAGCATGGATGCGCATGTCGAGAGAGCTGAGACGCAACCTTTTCTTCTTCTTTTTTTCTGACAAGTCTAATGTTGCAAAACTGCCAGGGTAAAGTGTGCGGGCACCGCTAGAGCTGCTGCCACGTTCCAACACTTGGCTGCGGTGTTGCCAGTTTTTTAGGTAGTTACCCGGAGCAGCGGTGAAGATGCAGAATGCGCACCGAGAAGCGCAGCGGTTTCCTCGGCCGGGTAGATGCTTGAAGTCGTTCCGTGCTCGGAATCACCCGGCCGGGCCTGGTTTAGTTATCACCGTTGCAGGTTTTTTTTTTTTTTTGGTCGGGCTTGTTATCCTCCGAACAGAATACAATGTTTCAAGACAGCGTCGACCAAAATTTCATCCACATCGTACATGGTAAGACAAACTGAAGAAGGCTAGAATGTAACCACAAGCTCGGCCAGTGCCGTGTATCGAGCCCGGTCGGCCCGGTGTCGTCGCGGCAGATGAATGCCATTGCCCACACACCACCTTGAACTTGACTCGCATTCAGGGTAAATCATATCGAGCACTTGCATTCTTCCCCCACAAATTAACCAAAACATGACATCAACGCCCGGCACCCTGCATCGTCATTGACCGCTCATCGCAAAGTGTCCAGGAGAGGCACCCAGGAGATGGATGCAAACCCATCGGGCGGCGGATCCGCGCGAGCCTGCCGGGACGCTCTCCCTTTTCCAAAGCAGCTCCACCCGGATCTGTGCACTTACAGGGCTGTCGTCCATCTCGGAGCGCAGAGCCCGCGGGCCTTCTCAAACCACGGCGCAGTCGTGAGGCCGGGCACAAGGACGAACTTTTGGCATGTGGCTCTCTCGTGGTCATAGCACTCTAGCAGGGCACGGCAACACGGGCAAGCAGACGTGGCATGCAATGCAAAATCACTCATTCAAAAATCAGTCATATCGTCATTTGGCCCAGACAGAATCAAAGTGTCTGGGTTTTGCAATGTAGTAGCTACACAATTTTGTTTGTTATTGACCTGATATCCACCCCCCTCCTAGCGCTTGTCCGCTCTGCTGCCCCTTCATCCCTTGGAGGACGCCCCAGGCGCGGCCGAGCTACCCGACGGTTGTGACTTTGACTTTCGCCTCGAGGGCTGGTACACGTCGTTGAAATTCATGGCCACACCCAAAAATCGCATGTCCACGTCGGGCTGGTAGGCCAAGTCACCCAGCAGGAGCTGCAGCCTCGTGCGGAACGTCGAGCCGAGCCCACGCAACCGTTCCTGCAGTACGGGGAACTCGGATGCGACAGTGTCGGCCTCGGGGAACGGCGCATCCTCTTTGGGCCGCGTTGTGCTGCGCACATCAGCTTCCTGGCGCCGCGTAAAGTCGGACACGCTCCAGCTGTAGAGCCCGTCGACCGAGTCCCGGTAGTTGAGCATGCAGCGGAGAATCTCGCTGAGCTGCGTCATGTACGAGGTGCGATCGCCCTGCCTGGCGCCGAGGAGACCCTTGTGCGTGATGTCGTCGAGGTAGCGGGTGTGGGCCTTGATGAGCTCGTCCAGCGTGCAGTCCTCCTTTTGAATCCGCTTCTGGAGCTCGCCCCACGAAGACTCGATGACCTCGAACAGGATGTAGTACTGGAGCTGGCCCACGAAGTGAATCATCTCGGCGAGTACTCCGCGGGTTGACTTCCACGTCTGGAGGACGGCAGGGTCCGAGTTCTGCAGCACGCCGCGGACACCCGTCATGCACTTGCGCCACGTAGTCATGACAGCAAACTCGACGCGCTTGATGCGCCAGAGGAAATTGAAAACCTTGAGGTATTGCCTGTTGCCCCAGTCCGTGACCACGACATCGACCGGGGCGTCAATCTTGTACTCGAGCGTGAAGCAGTCCCAGCCAATATCGCCGTGAGAAAGCTGCAGCATGCGTGCATCTAGCCGTCGCAGAACCTCGGGAGAGTCGTACTGGGCGTTGGACCCTCGGATGGCGTGCTCCAATTGCGCCGTGAGCGTGTGTCTGTATTGCGCGCCAGCTGGGCGGTCCAGGTTGGCGGCGAGAGACTCCATCAGCAGGGCGATGAAGTCTCCTTGGCCGAGGAGAATGTAGTTTTTCAGCGCTTGAAGATGCTCAAACAGGTGGAACTTGTTAGACATGAGGTCCATGAGGCGCTTCATGGTCGTTTTGTAGGCTTCGTCGATCCACGTCTCCAGCGTAGCAGTGTCGCCGTATTTGAGCTCCTTGGATGCGGCCTTGGAATAGTTTTCCACCCACAGCGAGTCGCCGCAGCTGTGGCGGGTGAAGTTCAGCGATTTTCCAATTAGGAAGACTTTTTGAGCAAAATCCTGAGTGATGATGCTCGGTATCATCTCCGCAGCAATCTCATACTTGTCTTCCCAGACGTTTCCTGCACCCTTGGCCTTGGTAGGGTCGTCGTTTGGGGCTTTCTCTCTCACGAAAAACTCCTGGTACGGGTCGGAAAGCTCACCGTCGTATATCCAGTGCCGTAGAATATCGTAAAATGGCCGTGTAAAGCTGCTTAGCAGCCTTTCGGCGAATGCGGCCACCACGGGATCTCCGTGCGATGAGGAGAAGCTGTGGATTAGAGAAATCAGCTTGCCGCCTTTGGTATTTTCCGATTCCTCGGCGATGAGACTCATGAGGCGCAACCCCATTGTTGCCTCCCGTGTCCACACCACACATCTCTTCAACGTCACGCCCGCCTTTCCAATGCCAGAACGTGGCGCCTCTTCATCAAGAGAGGCCAATGCTCTCCTTATCTGACCTTCCAGTGTCGCAATCAAGCTTAGATAGGACCGCAGCTCGCCGCTTATGGCAGCACGCAAGCTCTGAGCGAGAAGGCTCTTGCCAGGGGTCTTGCAGAAGTCATCCAAGCCGCGGTAGAGCAGCGAGGGTTCGGCCAGGGTGTGAAGCAGAGAAACGAGGGGCAAGGGAAGGGTTGGCGGAAGTTTGAGAGTGAATTGTTTTGGAAAAGGTAACGTAGTGGAGGACAGTCCCTGGAGTGTGAACGGAAGGTCCCGCAGGAGGACGGATTCGGGAGGGTCGATTTCCGAGTAGTTGTTCGCTAATAGAGTAGACTTTAGAGAAACGTCTCTCTTGGGGGGTTCTGGCCGCGCATCCCCATCTTCAGCCTGCTTCCCCTCCTTGGGTTTGGGGGGAAGATTCTTGAGTCCTTCTGGCTGAAACGCATCCTTGAATTGCTCCTCCTCGAATTTGTTGGCCTTGGAAGAACGTTCTCGGCCATGCCTCTTGATGGCGTCTCGATTAACCGCTTCTCGGTAGTTGGGTGCTGACGGCTTGATAGGGCTGAGTGGGAGGGGCTCGCTGGGATCTGGGGAGTCGGAAAGCTGATAGAGGAGGTAGAGGATCGCCCACTTGTGCTCGAGGACGGGAAGAGACAGGAGCCTGGCGTAGAGGTTTGAGAAGCGAAGCGCCTGGGTCGGGTTGCTCAGGGTGAGCTTGCGCTTTATAAGATCGGAGGCATGATTGACATCGGAAGAGATGGTGGGGGAAGGGCTAAGGCTCGGTCAACAAGCGTCCAGGGCATGGCGAGGGAGCCGCAGCGGCAGCAAACCCACCTCTCGAGTATGGACTTGACAATCTCAAAACACGTGTCGTGACGTTGCTGGGCAGCTTCCTCAGTGTCGTTGGGATCGCTGGGGACGAGGTGGGCTATTAGACTGTCGATGGCATTGGTGATGCGGTCGGGAGCCATGGCGGCATTGTCGCTCACGACAAGTCGCAGGGGGGGCTTGGAGAGCAAGGATCGTCTATGAGTGGGATAAATGAAGCATGAACCAAGAAACAAGCCCGAGGAAGCTGTCGCAGAAACCAAGCAGCCGCTGCGAAGACGTTAATCGTTGTGATATTCAAGTCTGCTGGACAGAGACGCGACAGACGCGACAGTGGGTGTTGGTAGTGGCTGTGGCATGGCCAGGTGCCAGAAGGGGCAAGTAGCTGAGACCTGGGCGCCCCGCCAAACACTGCTGCGCCCCAGAGTACAGGCTACCTTGCCCGTGCGCAGTTCCAGTGTCAGCCAGTCTTCGCGGCAAAAATTGGACGACGCTTCATCCATCGACCTTACCATAACGTCAACCGTGGAGCAGCTCGTCATCGCCTCGACGGCCTCACAATGCCTGTTCCATCATTCTAACTCCGGAACCGTGATCGCACCGTCGCCGCCGTTCGTTTCGACCAACTCATGCGTCTTTTCTCAGCGTCGCGCCGCGCTACACTGCCGCACGCGACGCCGTCGCCGACTCCCCCCGTATCAAGATGCCCGACATCGACCCCGCGGCTCTAAGCCGCCCAGCCGTCAGCCTCTCGACTCCTGTTCTATCGACAAAGACCCTCGCGGGATCTACTCCCGGCGGTCCCAAGGTCGCCAAGTCGAGCCAAATCATCCCCGCCCGAATTGACCTTGAACCGCTCTATACCGCCCTCAAGGCGGTCATCGGCCCCGAACAATGGGTCGTCTACAAGGAATCGACCACCGAATTTCTAATCGGTACGCATCGCGCGCATGCCATTGCCAGGTGCGCATATTAACCTAGTCACCAGGGCGTTTGAACCAGACCGAGTATTCGGAACGTATCGACCCCATCCTCGCCGGTCCCGGGGACAGGGAACACCTACATAACAACCTCGTCGCCGCCATCTACGGAAATGTCACACGAGAGATGCCCGATCAGGGCCTGGCGCCATGGGTCAGCGCCAATGACAAGCCCGCGACCACGGCGGGAAGCAAGCCGGTATCAGGAGATGCTACCGAGCGTAGATTAAAAGGAGACGTCATGCAGCTTCCCGCGCGGGACCGACGGCGCATCAAGGATTTGGTCCAAAATGACGTTTGTGCTTCCCGATCTTTTTATGTTTTATCAACACTAACTCGCATCAAGTGGGATCCGCACGAGAGCATCTCGAGCGTGTTCACCGATGCCCATCGCAAGCCTTCGATGGCTGTCGAGCCCCCCCCAAGCGCGGTGGGCGGTATCAGCAATATGAGTAAGTTGCACATTTCGCAGTTTGGGGCCCGTCTCTGACTGACCCTCCCAGACTTTGACCTAGAGATTCGAAAGCGATTTGCCCAACCCTTGGCTATCGAGTCGGGCGAGTTTCCTGATATTGGCATGATCACCGGTCGCATGATGCCCTTCTGCTACGAGGCTGGGCTGGTCAGCGGCCACTCTTCAGAAGCCCCCCAGTTCATGTCGGTAGCGGTCGAGACGTTTATCAAAGAGGTCTTGACACAAATATTTAGTCGCACCCAAAGCAACGGCCCAGGTGACTCTGGCAGCGCAGGGTTTGGCGTGGGGACGACTTGGATACAAACACATAAATACAAGCGGCAGCTTGAATACGAAGAAGAATCCGCTCAGCGTGGAGAAATCACGAGGGACAAAGGCGGCCTTCTACCGATCGAGTCCAAGGCGGCCAGCGAGCGCGGGCCTCTGGGCATGGGAGATTTGCGCGTCTCTCTCGAGATGGCGGACAGCGGAATGTCGCAGTTCCCCATTCTGATGACACAGGTGCTGTACGGATACCGAGAAGGAGAACTCGAGAATTGGGACGACTATTCCTGGATTCCACATCATGAGCCTGAAGGTCGGGTGCAGGAAATCAGCAGTTTCGGCGTGAATGGCGACAAGAACCACGCCATGCTCAACGGACACAGCGATGCCATGGACATCGATACCGATATTTGGTGGGAAGGCGCAGAAGACGACGACATGGACATGCTGGACGGTGTCCTAGACTCATGTCTCGCTGTGGGGTCCTAAACGACGGACGGCCTGATGTCACGACCGACAGCACTAGGCCAGAGGAGCAGGAGCGTCAACGATACAGGATTGTCTTAAGCGGGAAGATATGAAAGGAGTGCAAGGGGCCGGCGTTTAACAGGCACACAGGCCGTTGTTTGCCGGCGTGGAACTGGGGTTCAAACGAATGCATTTGCATTGGCAGGCATCTTTCTTCTTTTTGCTCGGGCGCACAGGGGTTCGGCATTCATTTTTCTTTTGTCTAGTTGAGGGTTCTGGCTGCTCAATGTTTTGTGTTACTGTAACTCTATAGCCGCGAGGTGCTTTGGCGGCGCCTTGGATGAAAGAAGGCGGGGGAGCGACATGGAGAGTGGGAGAAGGATTGAAGATCATGTACTTTATCACGCCAGGAACGATACCCGAGAAGCTCGCAAGAGGTAGCTCCGTACAATCGTATGTAGAGGCCGAGAGAAAAGGGGGGAGGCTACCAAGTAGGGACGTGCAATAATGGTTGCTGCGAGAGAAAAAGTTTGCTCTGCCAATAGTGAAAATCCAGATGGTGACACAACAGCATGCTGGCCGGGGCTCAGTGCCATGTCTCAGAGACGTATTCGAGAAGTAGCAAGCAGGGCGAATGAGGATTACATTATGGAGATTGGCCACAGGTACGATATATGATGCAAATGCCATCAAGAACTGGTTTAGGAATAGCAAAGACGCAACAGGGGATCGGTTGGCAATTGGTCCGATTTTTGGTCTTGGCCGATCTAGGCTAATTCCAAAAGGCAAAAGCATGCGAATAGCTGCATGTTTGACCGCCACTCGACGTCACTGGCCTAGAAGCGCTGGAAGGGGAGAAGTTTATCGGGGAAGCCCTGCAAAGCTCCGGGGTGACGCTTGGGTGCCTGTGGGCACCACAACCACAGGTCGGGACTAGAGCAGCCCTGGCGGCGGCGAGTGTTAACCGATGCAAACATGGGCGCGCACCGGCGAGACGCCAAGCGAGATGAGAGAAACAGGGAGCGCGTAGTGGATGTCACGGCAGCGAGATGATAAGCTGCATGAAGGCCGCTGTGACATGCGTGGTGGTGATGGACAGAACCCAAGCCTCGATCTAGAAGCATGCCATTTCGTTGCTTTGGCGAGAAAGCGGCTCGGGTTGGGGGCGCACTGATCGGGATGCGGTGCGTGTGGCCAGCAAGGTGGCGACGGGGCTTTTTTTTCTTCCTCTCCTCGGGGGAGGGGGGGCCAGTAACTGCAGTACGTGGAAGATACATAGTACCTACATAGATGGCTGCATGTGGTTTGGACGCCATCATGTTCCATTTCTTTTTCTTGTCTGTTTCTGGTTCGCGGTTTCTGTTCGGCGCTTGTTTCATCGGCAGCGCAGTAAATGAGGTCCTGCTTGCTTTTCGGGCTCACATCTTGACTCTGGACTGCGCATCGTAATGACTGCGCGGGCGGACATGACATGGCCGACGGACGGGATTCGCACAGCAGCACACACAGCACGCACACGGAACACAGCGTGCCCCAGTGCCGGATCCCCTGAAAGCTCCAATAAGAGCTCCACGGGCTCTACGGGAGCTGCACCGAATGGCAGCGGGAGTGCATCTGGAAGGAACGCCATGACCGCACGGTGGCCCCTGCGCCTCGTTCTAGAAAGCTTCCCCAGCAGTACCTCTGGAACTCTTTCGCGCTGCACTCGTACTTCCCCCACCTTGTCACCATTCCGTCCCCCCCTCCTCCAACGCCTCCTCTTCCTTGTCCGCCCGCGCCTTTCAGGCCTGCCGCTCATCTTTTCTTATTCAGTGTCCGATTCCCATCTGGGTTGTTTGGTTCAGTTCACCTCTAGCTCTATTTTTTCTTTCTTTTAAGGGGAGGCAGAGCAAAGCAGAAATAGCCCTCCTCGTCCTTCTCCAATCTTCCTTCCCACCTCTCTCCCTCTCGTCTTTTTTTTCTTCCTCCTCCTCCTCCCCCCACCATCCATTGCCATCACCCCTCCTGCCAACTGCTATCTACGTCCCAGCAATCACCAGCCTGTCTGCCAAGCAAACGCAGGCCAAGCCTTCAGAAAGAAAGCGCCAAAATTCCCAGAAAGCGGAGACGATACGCACGCACCGCACCGCACCGCGCCGCACGTCCTCGCTGCTAAAGCAGGTCAACCAAAGCAGACACAAGAGAGCTCCCAAAGGGCCCCGCCCGCCAAACCCACCTCTGGCACATTCCCGCCCTGCTTGGTCCTCCTCTTTGGTCTTTTTTCCCACTCTTGTCTCTCTTCTTGGCCGCTCGAGGCCCGTGTCATGACCCCTCCTCCTCTCCTACATCCTTCGTTTCTTCGCCAGTCCTCCTCCGGTGCCATCTTCGCCCTCGACATCACTCCAGAGCTCCCCTGGCCTGCCCCGGACCTAGTCTGACCGGTGATCCGTGTTCGCGCTACTGCCTCCCTTGGACGCCCTAGGTCAGGTCCCTCTTGGACCCTTCCTCCATCCAACACCTCCACCCCGGGAATACCGTCATCGGTCAATCCGATTCCCAGGGTTACCTTTGCCAGGATAGTACGTAAGTCAAGCCCTGTTCAACTTCCCTATGCTGCTCTTCATCAACCCCCAATTCCCTTTCGTCCCAAATCAGAGCTCTCCCCCGGTCTCCTTCCCCGGTCAAGGCTGGTGCCGAGCATGGACGAGGTGGAGCTGCTAAATGAGGTCTTCGTGAGCTTCCCTGGCTTGCTGTGGTCACAACTCCATGACTATATCCTCAACTAGACCCTGTTTCGCGTCCCTCTTCTTGCTGGCTTTCCTGCTGGCTTCCCTGCTGTTGCCTCTCACCAAAGCCAGCGGTAGGCTGTCTATCTGACGGGGCCCCGCCCACGCCACACGCCCAAGCGCTGATTGCAGCCCGTTTCCCGCTTCACTGTCTCTGCCCCCCCTCCCTCCAGCTTTGACCATGCACCTCCACAGCTCTCTCCTTGGTGATGCCTGCTTTGTCTCCTCAATTGGCCTTGCAGCCCCCTAATAAGAGTCTATGCTAACCTCGTACCAGTCCACCGGGTCCAAGCTTCCCTTTTGAGGCAACTAGGCAGCTAGCTGTATGTCCACCTCCATCACCAACATATTTGTTCCCTCACCTTCACTCTCTATTTCTACCCTTTGCCCTCCCCACCAGATCCACCCCACCTTCATATCTGGCACGTTTCTCTTCCTGTGTTCTGCCATGACAATCACCTCTGGTGCCCATGCTTGAAGCTCACTCCAGCAAGATCCAGGGTCGCAATCTACCACTCATCTAAACCACGCTTCTCGAGCGTCGTCCAGATCTCCCACAGGCCTCTGCGAGACGCCAAGAACAGAATCAGTCTCGTGCCACCTTCTCAGCCGACAAATTTAGAGAAACCCTCCTGGACCTCCACACATCAACCACATAATGGCGGGCCCATTCACAAGCCCCTTTGGGGAAAGCAACAACCCGTTCGGTGGCGGCCGACATGGTTCTCCGGCCAACTTCATGCACCGCGTCGCTGAGGAGGAGGATGAGAACGATGCCATTACTTCTCCCACGAATATGAACTTCGCGCAAGGCGGATCCATGTTCTCGGGACCTTTTGGCGGCGGTGATGCCTCTGCGGATGGCCCCCCTTCCGCCTCTAGGAACCCTCCGAACCCAGACAGCTACCCAGCTCAATATAACTTTAGCCGCCGAACTTCAGTTTCGGCCGAGTCTCTCAAGCCTAGTGGTGGCGAGTCCGACAATTGGACTCCCCCAAATCACGAGAAGACGCCTGAACAAATTGAACGTCTCAAACGGGCCATCGAGGGCAATTTCCTGTTCACTCACCTCGAGGATGAGCAGAGCGCCCAGATCCTCGGTGCTCTCGTCGAGAAGCCGATTCCCGCCAAGGGGATCAAGGTAAGAAACCCAGAACCAAACCAACATGGCCATCACTAACTCCACAATCTAGGTCATCAGCCAAGGAGATGCCGGTGACTATTTCTATGTAGTTGAGAAAGGATCATTTGACGTCCACGTTAACAAGACTGGATCTCTCCAGCCCGGTATTGACGGCATGGGAGAAAAGGTTGGCAACATTCAAGCCGGCGGCTCTTTTGGAGAGCTTGCGCTCATGTACAACGCTCCTCGAGCTGCCACGGTCATTTCGGCCGATAGTGGATGCACAGTCTGGGCACTTGACCGTGTGACATTTCGACGTATCTTGATGGAGTCGACGTTTGCTCGCAGAAGGATGTATGAGAGTTTCCTCGAAGAAGTCCCCATCCTGGCGACTCTCACTCCTTATGAGCGCTCCAAGATTGCCGACGCCCTCGAGACAAAGAAGTTCCCTGCTGGCTATGTCATCATCAAGGAGGGTGACCCAGGTGACGCCTTTTACCTCTTGGAGAGCGGCGAGGCGGATGCTTTCAAGGGTGATACCTCGAACAAGGTGCTTCACTACAACAAGGGAGACTTCTTCGGCGAGTTGGCTTTGCTCAATGATAAACCCCGAGCCGCTAGCATCATGGCCTCCACGGATGTCAAGGTAGCAAGCCTGGGCAAGAATGCCTTCCAGCGACTGCTTGGTCCTGTGGAGGGCATCATGCGCAGGACAAAGTACGAGGGTGTCAAGTTGGGCGTCGAGGAGATGGATCCTCTTGCTTCTTAATATGCAACGAGTTAAAAGGCACGATGTCGCTGGGTGGAATAAGAGATGAAATGCTGAAGCGCGTCGGCAATCTCATGTTGTTCGCTGCTGGTCGTGTGTTTTTTTTGGGTTTTTATTATGTTCACTTTTATGTGCTTGTGCGAAGGCAACGATTGGAGGAAAGGCTTGTGACGGCGTTAAAGAGGTTATTCTCCCACCTTCGCTTCCTAAGATAAACCTGGCTAGTGATTAGATACCTTAGTTCGGCTGACATTGTTATAACCATTCACGCTGGTCACTGCCGTTGATGTTGTATCGTGAGTTCTCTGTTATGATACGGCCCTAATTGGCAAGAGGCATCACCACATGCACTGGCGAGTTTTTGGCCTCTGATCATCTGCTCTTGTTCTTTGTTCAATATTATCCTAGCGTCTATAAGGGTTAGGTTTTCGTAGGATGATAGTAAACCAATTGTTGTGGTATCAATACGCCAGCCCGATCAAGATATTCCCTATATATGTAAAAATGGGTATTTGTGTGGTTTTCTTTTTGCTTCTTTCCTTGCTTTTCCCCCACACCCATCCACCACCCGTCAACTCGTCAATAAACCACGCCAGCCTACTTTGATGGTCAACATTTGCCTGCGCACTAGCTGATCCATGTAGCAGGAAAGAAACACACGACTTTGTGTGGATCTCTTGTCTGTCCCAATTCTTTCCTCACTGGGCTTGAGCCTCGGCGCCCTGGCCGGCTGTTCGGGCGAGCTCGTCGCGGATCCTGGCCCGTAGCTCCTCGACAGCCACCTCCGTCTCGAGGACGCGACCGACGCCGGCGCGCCACGTCTCGTCAAGCATCTTGGCCTCGGCGGCGACGGCCTCCTGGCGGTTTCGGCGGTCGAGGTTGACGAGGTCGACCTCACGCTTGGTAGCAGCCAGGTCGCGCTCAAGGGCCTGCAGCTCGGCCTCCAGGCCGTGGTTGCCCAGGAGCCAGGCGTTGCGGCCGTGGCGCTCGAGCAGGGCGAGGTTGGCCTGGCGGGCGGCAAGGTAGCTGGCGGCGACGGCGGCGGCCGGGAGCGCAGTCGCGGGGGGCGCCGAGGGCGAGGGGGCCTCGTAGCGGGAGAGATCGAGGGGCTCGGCGGCGGCCTTGGAGGCGACGCGCTCGAGCTCGGTCTGGATGGCGGGGGAGAAGGAGGGTTCCTGGGTTTCGGGGGCCGGGGGTTTGGGTTGCGAAGACGCCTCGGCCTCGATCAGGGCGCGGGCGGCGGCGAGGGCCTCTGGTGTGGGTTCGGGGTCAATGTCTAGAAAGGCACAAAGTTAGCCAGAGGTATCGGAGAGGCAAAGAGAGATCCGTACAGGGGAGAGACTCGTGGTATGCTGGTGGGACAGCCATGGTTGCGGGTGAAGTGGTGATGGATGCGGAGGATAGTTTTTGGTGTTGCGACTTGACCTCGAGAGCCGCAGTTCTAATTCCGCCCCGCCTTCTCTTTTCGGTTAAAATTTCCAGTTGCTCTGTACAAATGCAATTCGTATCGCAGGTGCCGGATTGGATTTTCCCCTCCTCTTTTACGTGTTCGTGGTAATGTGGTCGTGTCACTCGTCGTTTGTATTCGTTCGTTGGTAGTATGTTGTCTGCGTCGCGCAGCCTTGAAGTGCTGCAAGGGAAATTTCAGCAGGCGTGGCGCACAGACCAATCGCAGCCTCACGTCCTCAGCCTCCTCGCTGGGTCATGACTGCTAGCTCAAGATGCAAGGCTCAACCACGGTTAGACAACAATAGGAATTATTCATCCCGACCAAGCATTGATTGCATAGAAAGACCTATTGACATGCTGAAGCATTGCCAAGTATTTTCTCTGTGCTTGTTTCTGTGCTTCGTCCCTATCCGACGACATGTCGCGCGCAGCCTGCTACCCACTCATAGCAGTCAGTACATACATATTTAGCAGACACTGGGCGGGGCAATCGGGGCTCCCCTGTATCTCGTAGCGGCTTCCAGCGCGTCCGGCCCCCTCTCCCCGTCGCGCCCCCCCTTGGAGCTAAGGCTTGGTGGATGGGTGGGTGCATCGCATCGCTCCCCACAGCCCCAAAACCCGCCCTGCAGTGTCTCTGGGTCGCTGGCTGGGCCGCTGGGTCCCCACCTACAGTCGCACACGCAGCGATAGCGATAGCGATAAGACGGGCGGGTTGATAATGGATTCCAACGACGACGGCGTGTAAGTCGAGCGAGCGAGCGAGTGTTGGCTTCAAGCAAGCGGGACAGCAGCCTCCCCCTCCTTCCCCCTCATCCCCTCCGCCCCCAATTCGAACAAGAGCCCAGACGCCCGCTCGGCCATGATGCTCATGATGCAATAGGGTGGAGGAAGATGGGGAGGAGCGAAGGGGGTGGTACCCCCTCCAGCACGGCGAACCAGGTTGGCGCACAATGCAGCGCAGCACAGCACAGTACGGCAAGGCCAAAGCAGCACAGGGAATGGAGGGAGGGGGGGAGCGCCCGCGTGGCTACCCTACCAGGCTCACCAGGCATGTCACCACGGGGCCATCCCCTCCTTCCCAATTGATTTGATGCTTTGTGCTACTGCTGCTGCGCGAGACGCGAGAGCTGCCTTCGCCTATGGCAGCCCGGCCGGCGAGGCGATCGACGCCAGTAGCGTCGTGGAGAGCTGTGGGCGGGGTCGTACATACCTACATCGTAGTATCGTCCTCTTTCAAGTCCATCCGCCATCAAGGGGGAATGCCCTTGGAAGGAACCACCATGCAGGGTGGTTCCATGGCATTACGTATTGGCCCTCAAGGGGTGTCAGGTGCGGCCACTGCGGCCTCTGCATCGCATCGAGATGAGCGATTTGGGGGGTGCCCAAGTCGCCTTGCCTCCCACGTCCCCAACACTTATCATTCCCCGTCCCGGAAAGCACCGTCATCGTCTTACCAGGGATCAATGCTGTGCCCTCACTGCACATCACAGTGCACTCACTCAGTGTAGATTAGACAAGCACAGGAGAGAGTAGACGACATGTAGTGATACAAATGGATATTTGATTGACCCCGACCTACTAGATTCCATGCTAAGAAATCCTTCAGCCGTGCCTCAATTCATCCACCACCAACCAGGTGGCCAGTTGAGCTTAGCTGTTAATACAATAATACATCCGTCTCTATACTAGGAACACAACAGCTATGCCCCGTAGCCAGAGACGTGACAACTCCGTCCTCCGCTTCGAGATCTGCAAATAGTCATGAGGGTCTGTCAACTCCGTCCGATATCCCTTCCGATGCCCCCGCCCTTTCCCTGTCCTGCTGCCAAAGACTGCCTTGTGTGTTTGTAATTGTTGTTTCCCATTTCATTTCATTTCATCTCGTGTCGTTTCATAGCAGCAAAAAAATAATGTCAAAGCAGATAGAAAAATCCCAATACAGGATGGACCCCCAGATATGCGTCACTGTCAATGACAATGACGTGTAAGACTATCGACCTTCGATGAGGATTCGGCTCAAGTCATCTAAGTCGACGAGCGGCCGCTCTCGGAGGAGTCGGTCTTGGTGAGGTCAACATCCTCATCCTCTTCCGTGGCTCCGTGAACCGACTCCTCAAAGACGGGCTCGGGCTCATTGACCTCAAACTTGGTCTTGAGATCTGTCATGTGGGAAAAGCTGCTGCTGTTGGAGCGGCGGCGGGCGTTGGTGAAGCGAAATTCTTCATCGACGACGTCGTCGCCATAGCACCCCCTATAGCGCGTGTTAGTGGCTGATGAGGATAATGCGTGTTTATGTTATAAACGTACCAGTTGCCTCGGCCATTTCCGTCCTTCTTGATCTTCTTGGGGTCCATGTCCGAGTGGCCACTCTTGGCAAAGAAACGAGGGAGATGCTCCGAGGGGTGAGCGTTGCCCTCGGCAAGACCCTTGTGGTCACGGTCGTTGGCCTTGTGAGAGCGAGTCACTGTTCGCAGACATTGTCAGCAAAGGGTTCAACACAAGGAGCCATCGTGGTAAGACGGTGAGGCTGACTGGTTGAAATGTGGCGTGTGTATATGTAGTGGTGGTTGAGGAAGAGAGTGTTGTTGTGATCAAAGTCTTGAAGAATGACAAAACGAGAAACCAAGAGACGATGAGATGGTGTAAAGGGGTATGAAGTGTGATGATGCAACAGGTGCAAGTCGACGAGGGGGCTTCGTTGCTTTTTAAACGGAAAGCCGACCAAACGTCAAGACAGGGAGGCAGAGGTGCGGGGCTCCCAAATGGAACGACGAGCGCCTCCACTACCACTAAGAAGGGGGAAGGGCGGTAACAGCAGGAGCAAACTTACTTTTGGATTGGAGGGGGGTGTTGTTTGGTGGTGTGGTGTGCGTGTGTGTATGTATTGCTGGAGGGAGGTGTCTAGTAATGCGGGAAGCAGCAGGCGAATTGGATACTGCGCGTGTTGCGTTTATCGAAGGGGGTGGGGAGAGAGATGTTGCACGAGTAGTGAGGTGCGTTTGCGCGCGGGCAGAGAGCTGCTGATGGGCAAGTATCGAGGTATGCGGGTATACACAGGTGTCCTTGGAGGAGTACCTAGGGATTGTTTGTTGCAGCAGCAGCAGAGGGGAACGAGGTGTCAGGTCAGGTCGCTTTGCGGGAGGCGTTGAAGGACTGGTGCGCGGATGAGCAGAGGGTTGTGTTGATGGAGTGTTTATGTGAGCGTTTGAGAGCAGTGAGGATGTGATGATTCGAGTCGGGATTGAAGGTCCGGGAAGGCCATCTTTATATGCTACAGGTCACGCGAGGATTGCTGAAAGGATGGCATCACCGGATGCCCAATCAGGTCATAGTCTAGGTACCCCAACAGGAGGAGGTACCTGAGGAGGTATCGAATGCCGGACCCCGGGGCGGGAAGGAGGCGCGATGCCGCCTTGGGTCTACGGAGTACCTAGCAGTCAGTCAGTCAGTCTGTACACCTCAGGGTGCTGCTGCTGTTGCTGCTGTCGCCTCCCACCAATGACTGCTACTTTGCTGCGGTCCCGTGCTTTGTTTTTGCTGGCTGCGAATACGGAAGGCCCCTCCAAGCCAAGCGAGAGAGAGGGAGTCATCTCTCGGTCAATGGGTTCGCCCCATGCTGTCCCCGTACAGTACGTACGGTGCAGTCCAATGTCCATGATGCGCCGCTCGCTGGTTGTCACACTGGCTCATGCCTTGGCTCCATGCTTCCTTCCCAGTCCCAGTCCCAATCCCAGTGGGGCCATGACCGGGTCTCGGTCGGGGGCGGGGGTGACCCACAGGGCTCCACTAGCAAAATGCCCCATTCCCGTCCGTCCATCGCGTGACCTGACGCAAGCAGTGGCCGACGGAACTCTACGCCTTGGAAGACCGCTTGGCTCTTCGCTTGGAGGGGGAAAGCAAAAGAGGACACGCTGGTTTCCCATTGAGGCATCGAGGCACGTTTGATTTCTTGGGTGTGGGATGGAGAAACCCAAATCAAACGGCCCGTAGCATGCAATTGTGCCATTCATGGGACAATCCGGGCCATTGCCATCCACTGCTTGGCTGGCTGGCGAGGGGTGTTCTTTTTTGGTGAGCTCACATCGGCCCAGCCATGTCAGAGCTCAGTGTCATGGGGCTCAATTGAATCTCGGCTCCCCCTGGCACGCTGGCAAGGGGCCTGCCAGGAACTGCTGTAGTTCGCGTTACGTCGTAGGCTTGGTTGATGCTCTCTCGCTCTGTCTCTGTCCGTCTTGTTGCCAGGCCGTGCCAAACGCGGACATGTTGGCATCTGAAGAGGCATTGATTTACACCGCGATACGGTACCAAGCCCCTGGATGGGCATCGCTGCCCCCTCCCCTTCCTCCCCTTCCCCCCATTCCCCGCTTCGATCCAGCACCGGCATTTCTTGTTAAACATGGTCCTCTCCGCGAGTCGACATAGCGGATACGCCCTACGCCACCCATCTGGTGTCAAACGCCTCTTGTTGCTTACATCATAGGCACCGTGCTTCGCTATTTACTCCTGGCATGGCAGCAGCAAGAGACTAATTGCCCGTTTCTCGGTTGTCATGAGAGACGTTGCCAATCCTCGCCCCTCAGGGAGGGGATGCGCCTGTGCGTTACCACACGTGTGAGTTCTGGACCCCATCGTCAAGTGCGTGCGTGCGAGCGAGCGAGCGAGGCTGCATGCGCAAGTGTGCAGGAGAGTGACGGGCAGGTGACCTCGTTATAGGCGACTGACGTCGCTGTGGGTCAAGTACCGAGCGGGTTCCCCTCGATTGATCTGCAGGGGGGTTCCATGGATAGTAGGCGGATGGCCTCTCTTGCTCAGCGACGATTTGTATCGAGCGGGCGTGCGTAGCGTGCTGCAAATGGATGGCAGTTCGAACATCAAGCCCAGGCGACGCGCGCACACAGGCTGCTGCACTAGCAACCCACGCCTCGCAGCTCAAATTGCGGGGTGGCCGGGGTACGTGCTCGCGTGTGCGCCAGCGAGCGAGCTTACATAGCTCCCCCTTGCCAGGCAAGCTCTCAGCTCGCCCGCACTCGGGAGCTCCAGGGGCCACAATCGTCATAATGCATCGCTTTAGCAGAAGGTGAGGAATTGCATGCAGGGGAGATTGGCCGAGGCCATCGTCGTCATATGATGGCAATCACGGACAAAAAGCAATGCCAGGAGGCAAACGGGGGAGGGTGGCGGCTGAGGCGGGCGGACGAGGCGTTTACCTGCCACCTAAGGTGTGGTCCTAGCTGCCCCAGGTGTCTACCGGTGCCGATGAGCCTCCCTCTTCGCGGTGGAGCCGCCGAGACTCAGACATGTCCCACAGATGACGAAATTGGGGGCCCGGAAACAACAAGCAGGAGAAGAAGCAGAACAGGAAGAAGCAAAGACAGGGTCTTCTGTCTGTAACCAGGACCCTCCGCCGCGCTGGACCCTTCAAACCTAGCCCCTCCCATGGCGCTCGCTCCCGTCCGCTCCAGCCTGCGCCTGTGTCGCGTGGTGTGGTGCCTTGTCAAACCGACACCACTGCTGAGTCAAGCGTGCAGCGCACCCAGCACCTGACTGACCCCCCATCGTACCACGGTCGTCGACAACAACAACACCCATCTCCGTTCCTATTTTTGTAAACACATGACTGCAAAAAAAAGAAAAGAGAAGGGGGGGAATCCTCCGGGAGCCATTGCCCAATCACGCAGTCGAATTGAGTCTCGGTAATTTGCTATTTGGCCTGGTCCCCAACCAAAGGTTTTCCAGATCTATTCCAATGCCCGCCCAGGCCATCTCCGATGCCGCTGCAGGAACGGGGACGGACGGAGACGACCCTGCTGAGCCACAGCTGCCATGGCGCTTATTTCCAGCGCTTCCCTCTCTCTCGCCCTCGCCCACGGGACGAACCTCGTCCCCAACAAAGAGGTCCCATGACCGACCTTCCCCCCCAGCTCCGCCGCAAGCTCCCTCTGGAAAGACTCCACGAACTCCACCTTTTGCTCTCCGCCCCAGGACATCGCCAACTCCGAATGACCGTGCTGCCAGCGAAGCCGGTTGCCATTGTGGTTCGCTGTGCTATTGACAAGTGTTCTCATCCTTTCACGCAATTAACCTCTCCACCAGCCAGCCCGCCTTGCGTAAACCATCAATTTCCTATCTAGACCCCCCTAACCCCTCCTCTCCCCTCCAATCCTCGCCAATCGCTCTACTCAGCCAACCATGGGTCGTGCATCGTGCCAAATAGCCTTCACCGTACGTGCCTAAACAAACCATTTCCACTCTTCTCCGCCCAGCTCTCGTTGATAAGAAATTGCACTGTACTGTCCCGTAGTCTGGGCCAGCCTCCATCAACAGACCTCGGCTTGCCATCGCGTCTCCATCCATGGCGGAAAATATGACCCAAGATTCCCCATCTCTATCGTCATTTGTCATCGTGACTCACTGAGACGGCAATCCAGGCACCATCAGTTACGTCCTGTGTCGGACCTGTAGGATGAGGACTCTTGTCTGCTTCCCTATGGCTCATTCACCCCCTGGTGAGCTTGCCTGTAACACCTGCACACGAACTGCCACGAGGAATGCCATTATGCTAGCACGAGGACACAAATTGTAGGAGAGAACCTGTTTAATTATCATTGCGCATTTTGCCTTTTCTTTCAACTAAATATCTATCCTTGATACGGCAACTTTGTCCCTTCACCTAAGGTGGAATAATTCAATCCTGCGCCGGAATTATGTACACACAGCCCCTTTGTCCCAATAATAGTTGCTACTCAAACACGTCGCCATTCAGTTGCACCATCCTCCACATTTTAGCACCCTATCCAATTCTTCATCGCTTGCCCATCTTGGAAAATTCGTTCTGGTACCGTAGCTTGAAGCCGTTACACAGGGCTCGCATGTCAGGGTACTGGTACCCCTTGAGCTCAAAGCCCTGAGGGATAGCTCGCACCGGTAGACCAATCACCTTCGCCGACTTGCTTGCCTTGAATGCCAGCCAGAAGTAGCCGGGGTGCTTGGGATCAATACAAAAGGCGTACGCTGATCGGTTGGGGTTAGCGTCGATGTATGTTGTCAACCATTTTTCTGTGCACTCTGTTAGCATCCTCTTCATCTCCATCATTACACATGACCAAAGACACTTACCAGTTTCGCCTCGGGATCGGTTTTGGTATTTGTCATTACGCATCAGCTCCTCCACCTTGCGGGCCATAGCCTTGACGTGTTCCACGATCAACTCGTCCAGATCACTGTACGTGTACTTGCCGCCAACTCGGAGCAACTTGCCCACTGAGAATTCGGTTTCCTTCTGCATTTCCAGCACATCAATGTGCTGGTACACTCCATCTGCCACCTTCCATGTGACAGCCAGATGGTCGTTGCCCTTGGACGACGGCCGAATGATGACCTCGCCTGGGGGCTGGGATCCCAAGAACTCTTCGGCTTGCGTCGAGTTGAATGGCTTAAAGTTGGGGTGCTTGACAACACGCTGCGTTCGGCCGGTTGTCTTATCCTTCTCTTGTAGCTCCTCTTTGTCTGCTGTCTCGAGAGCATAGTCCCATCCGTCCCGACCATAGTTGATGGCTCGCTTATACGGGATACGAAGGGCGTCCTCCCGCATCGTCATCTTGGCCATGAAGTCCTTGTAGTTGACGTCGAGGATCTTGGCTCGCGCTGTCTGGCCCACACTGAGCACCTCCTTTATGGAAGAACGGTTGCTAACTTCATGGGCTTCCACTCTGCCCTCAATACCACAGTCGAGCTTGAGGATGGCAAAATCATCCTTGACTATACGAACATTAACTGGGACAATCATGCCCTCACACAGGGTGTTCTTGGTCTCTCCGGTGAACATTGTGAAGATTTCAGAGGGTGTCAGAAGGCTGAAGTTCCTTCGAAGTTCTTCATAGGGCGCCTGCAGTTCGGCACGGATCGTCTCCAAAGTCGCTCGCTTGCGCTGGCTGTAGTTTCTCTCCAGCTGCTCAGCATATTCCTCGAGAACAAGTTCATTTACCTTGTCCTGCTCATCTTGCTTGAATAATTTTCTCACAATGGCGCCAGGTCCATTCTCATCCGTCTCGGCTTTGACGTCTTCCTCGTCAAGCTCCAGAGCATCAGCCGCCATCTTGCGACCAAGTTCGTAGTCTTCAGGATGAACACGGGTGTTGTCCAAGGGATCCGACGACGGGTTGGTTGGCTCGTATTCGATAAACAAGAAGCTCGCGCAGTTGTTCCAAACCCTAGGTCCAACAACAGGAAGCTTTCCGCTATCAGGGTCACCCACAAGTTCATCTCGGGTGTTGACGGCACCGCCATTGGCATTGATTGCCTTGATAACGCTGCCGGCCTTTCGTGGACCAAGACCAGAAACGTACGGAAGCAGGTTGGCCGTATACGAATCAGTCATGGCCTCATTGATGTCTACACCACACAGGTTGACCATGTCAACCATAGCAGACTCGAGATACTTGGCCAGCTTGTCGGCGGGGAGGAGGTTTTGGCACGGGTGGAAAGACAGAGATGACACATCCTTGCCAAGAGCTGCATACTCCTTCATGGGGTTTTGCATGTATCGGGCCAAGGCGATACAATACCTGGTCACAGGGTTCAGAGACGGGTGCTCAGCATGGGCCCGAGGGCTGTCCTTGTAAAGGCGCGCGACCTCATCGCTAACCACCACAACTTCCAAGGGTTCCGTTCGATAGTCATTCGTCTCAGGATCATCGAATTCGGGTCCCATGAGGCCCTTTTCGCTGACAAGAGTCTCAATGTCACGAACCAGCTTGCTTGAATCGGCAGACCAGCCACAAACGCCAACTACATCAGGTCGGCGGCGTTGGACGAGGTCCACAAACTCCTCCCGCTGTCTCTCATCGCGAGCGAGGTTGCCAAACTTGCCTTGTTCGAGCACTCGGCCATCCTCTTCGACCCAAGCCCAGCAGATAGGGTCACGGGCCGCATCGCCCATGCCGTTGGAGAGAACCAAAACGCGAGGGGTTGTTCCCAAAATCATGCCCTTGGGTTTGTAAGGAGCCTGGTCAAGTCGCTTGGCATACTCTTCTCGGCACATCTTCAGAACCTCGTCCTGGCAAAAAGTTCGGATGACCTCCTTGACATTCTTGGCCACAATCTTTTCCAACTTGGGGTATGCGAGATCCAACACCTTTTTGCGTTCCTCGCGCCACTGTTCGGCTCGGTCACTGAAGTTTTCAGACTCAAACTCCTGATAGAATTGTCTGCGGAAGTCATATCGGGCTGGCATAACAAGCTTGATTTCAACGAGACCCTCTTCCTCGGCCTTCATCATCTTGAGGAACAGATCAGGCTGGTGAACCAGATCGGCAATGGCTTGGTTCTGAAGATATTTGATCTCGTAGTACGGGTGAGTATCGTCGATCCTGCGCAGACCCTTGTCGGTTCGTCGGCAGCTAATCTCGGCAGCCTGGTAATAAGAGTTACGGAAGTGCTTTCGCATACGAGGGCTCGCAAAGAGCTCTTCCGAGTACATCTGGCGTGCTGCGCTGATGACCTGATCACCAGTGCTGAAGTTGCCATCAATGAGGGTGTCGGCCAAGTCCATGGGATACTGTGCATCGTCATCGGGAGAAACCTTCTTTCCTTGGCGCAGGGCATTCTTGGCCAATTGGTCTGCAGTAATGCCATAAGCCCGAACAAAAGTGTATGCCTTGCCCTGTCGGACTCGTTCCAGCAAGCTTGACTTGGACCCAGGTCGCTTCATCTGAGAAGCGTTGCCTGCAATGGCAGCTAGGTCCTTCAGTTGAGGACCATACTGGAATTGCAGGTAGTCCTGCAGGTCTTGGAGCTCCTCCATAGTCGTGGCTTCGGGGATCATTTCTTCAATGACGGGGTCCACAACACCGAGAGATTTCAAGTTCTCGTATGTCTTCTCAAGAGAGTTTCTCTTGTCCACAAAGGAGCGGAACTTGATATCCAGTTCCAGAATTCGCCACAGATCATCCTGGTTCAAAAGCTTCTCTGCACTTATGACA
Organism: Calonectria leucothoes; assembly: GCA_002179835.1. Lineage (NCBI taxonomy): Eukaryota > Fungi > Ascomycota > Sordariomycetes > Hypocreales > Nectriaceae > Calonectria > Calonectria leucothoes. The sequence goes on along the minus strand of NAJI01000111.1, from coordinate 127,221 downwards.
TACTCGGGGGCATCGGGGTCGTCGCGGTTCGGGTTTCTGGTTTTGCGGGTATGGAGGAGGTAATCTTTGCGGTGCTGGAAAACATATGGCACCTCCACTTCATCGACAATAAAGAACTCGAGCACCTTGCCGACAGCCTTGCCGAAAGGAGTCTGTAAATCAGGCGACAGTCCCTTCTTCGGCCACAGCTGGTTAGTAATCCATCGGGCCTCCTCTCTGAATTGGTCAGCCGTGAGCTGAAGATTTTTGAAAGTCTTGCGGTCGAGCTGGAATCGCTCTGGCTCGTCGGTGAAGCGAATTTCATTGTCTTCATCAGTCAGAAGCTTCTCCTTAAGTTGCGACGGCTCGAAGACATCCTTTAGTTCGATAGCTTGCTCTTCTCGTTCGCGATCCTCTTCGTCCTCCTCCATTTGCAAAGCCCAGTCGTAATCCTCGCCGTTGCCAAAGATGGCTTCCATGTCATCAAGGGCGTCCTTATCGAGTCCAGTAGTATCGACGACGCTTCCAACGCCACGGTGGTCTCTGGGCCGAGCAACTTCAGCATCTTCACGTTGTTTGATTCGGTCTTCTTCATCCTCGGGGTAGTCTTCTTCAATGAAATCATCGAACTCGTCATGTTGCGCGCGTCGCCCATATGGTCGCTGATCGGCCATATCTTCGTCATCGTCTGAGAAAATTTCTTCAAGACCGCGTCGTTCGGTTCCGCGCTCATCTTCGCCACGGTGTCCGCGCTTGAGGCGCTTGAACTTGGACTGGGAGAAACACGTTAGTACTAGACAGGAGACAGCAAGCTATTAAATAGGGATGCCAAGTATTTACCTGGCTCTGAGGTTTGGGTCGTTCGCCGAATTGCTCGCCAATAAGTTCCAAATCATCTTCATCGAGCTGCTCTTCTCCCTCTCGGTCGCGAGGTTCCCGCTTCCTCTTGATTATGGGGCGAACGTCGCCATCGGATTCTTCGACCTCCTCCTCATCATCGTCGTCGATGAAACCTTCGCGAATCTATGATTCAGCCGTGTCAGTTATCAAGTTTGGTGGCTATCAATCAAGTTAGGGGAGCAAACCTTTCGCGCTTCCTCCTCGTCATCGTCGTCCTCTTCTTCCTCACTAGAATCTTCAACACGACCGCGTTCTCTTCCCTGGCGCTCGCCAGTCTCCTCATCAAAAGATTCGTCATCCTCCTCGTCATCCAGCTCGGCCTCCCCAGAAATCAAATCGCGCATGCTGTTGCTCATCTCGACGGTTCGAGTCTGCTGTCGCGCAGCAAACAACAGCTAGCTCGTGAGCTTCAACGATCGATTGTTAAAGTTCGCGCAGCGCCAATATCTCCAAAGAGTGCTCTCTTTCGGAAATTCGTGCGATTAAAAGAAATGAAAGGCTGAGAAATGATACAGGGGAAGGGGCGTGAGAGAAGGACTTTTTAGGCACCTCCTACTTCACGGATTTTTTGGAAAGCGCAGCTCAAGACACACGTTCAGCCTCGTCGCGACTGGCAGGGATCTGCGGACTATAGATTGCCCGATGCCGGCCATCAAGTTGCCAAAGCTTATCGGTCTGTATTATGTAATCACACCTCTCGCTGGACTAGGATTAGGAGGTACCTTGCAGCATATCAGAAAAACAACAGCAGCAGGGTACCTAGGTTGGGAGATCGAAACAACAGGGGAATCTTTGGCTCACGTTATGCCACACATTCTATGCAAAGCGTGTGCAGCTGACACCTCCTTTTGCTTCATGCAACAGCGACTCGCAAACTTGGCCCAATAATAGTTGTTTTAATGCGTGATGACATTATCTTGGTTCATCACTTTATTGATGGCTATTTTGGGATTGTCATGCATTTGTGTATGGAAGCCAACGATGAAACAAACAAATAATCCGAACAAACCGAGATGTATCAACAGGATCGCGCAATGGTTCGTCTTCGTTTGTCGTTTGGGTTGAGTTGTTTTTCTGCAGATCCGTGCAACACGTCCTTATTTTCCCCTGCATCTGACTAGGACTTCGGCCAAAGTTGGGATGAAAGAGAACCCCAAATCAATATTAATTTCATCAACACGTGTGGTGGTAAATATATAGTGATTCTTATTCAGCATTTTGGCCTTGCATAGAACCATCATCCGTCCACATACGGCCGATTCCAGCAGAATACCCCTATCCATCAACATGATGCAGGTTCTGGAACCCGTCTAAGCGCCTGTAGAGCTTAGGGCCGGCGTAGGGGGGGACCCGCTCAACCGACGCTCCATCCTTGCGCGCGTCTCCAAGAGTCGCATTACGTCTTTTGGGCAGACGTGCCAGGTCGATAGGCTCGACTTGTGGCCAATCAGCAGGGTACCAGAGCCCCTTTGAGACAGAGGCAACATCAAATCGCGTCGAGGGGCCATGACGCTGGTCCGAGATGCCGCATCCATGGCGCCTGAATGGTGGTGTCGGCTCATACGACCAAATGTTCCAGGAATCAAGCCACCAGAACAACGAGTAATGGCATTCGCTTCGGGGCCAGGCGAGTGATGAGAGCAAATCGAGTTATCAATAATCAGGCCTCACAGCCCTGCCAACCTGAGACGGCCGAGCCCAAGTGGTCCGCCACCTAGAAGCCCCCGGGAGCGCCATCGCCGAGCGACCAGCGTCAGTCTTCAGTAACAGGCCTGTCAATCACCTCCTTAGGCCTCAACTCACCGCTATTATGCGTTGAGTCGTCGACTCCTTGAATGAATGCCGCAGAAGGCCTCAGACACAAGGCCCACTCTCGATTCAAACCAGACCATTACTCGCCCGTCTTGGCGATTAGCATCCTCTTTTAAAAAGCAGCGCCATCTCCTCGCTGCCAGCTTCATCGTGACTCCTCTGTTTTGCGCCGTCCCTCCACTGCCTTTGTTTGCCCTGGCTTGCGTTGCGCCTCCAAACCCACTATCCGCCTACGTCCTAGGTACCAACTCCAGCGCGACGCCAGCCACTCCCATCACGTTATCGTGGCCGAACCCCGCCCTGGCCCCGAACAAGCGCAACCACCACTGTGATAGAAGACATTCGCACTCGCTGCATTCTTCGTCAGCGACGCTCCGCTCCATCAGCAAACCCTCCCCACGACCGATCCGGGCGCCTACACATTGTAAAAACCCCTGGCCCCTCTGTCTCGCATCTGAGATTCTCCACCGACAGACAGCTTCTGGCCCATCCCCGCTGTAACCCAACATCAGCAGCGCCCCCCAACCCGTCGCTTCGCATTGTGCCTTGACAACGTCCTTGGACTGCAGCATCCGGCCAGGAATTTCGACCCGGCCACTCACCTCGATCGTCTGGTTTCTCTCTCGCGGGCCACAAAAGCCGGTCAGCGCTCTGTGTGTATCACAGCCCACGCTCCCACGCTTCGGAGAGCTGGTCTTCGCCTTCTACCATCGCTGCCCATTCCTCACCGCGGGGAACGCCCGCCACCCCGGTTGGTCTAACCTTGAGCCCAACCCCAGGCATCACAGCGCCCGATAGCCGCCTACCACCGAACTCATCAAGTGCGAATCGCCCTATCCCTCGCCCATCATGGCCGACCCTTTCGCTCCGCGCTCCATGAAGCGCAAAAACGTCAAGGGCCTTGCCCTCAAGGCTGCCCCTCAGCCCCCGCCAACCGCCGAGAACAGCCGACACGATTTCGACTCCGGCCGGGACGATGGTGGCAAGGATGGCCAGCTGGAAATTGGTATCGAGTACAAGCTAGATCTACGACCTGAAGATCTCGAGGTCATGAAGGAGCTGGGCTCCGGCAATGGAGGTACCGTCAGCAAGGTCAAGCACATTACAACGGGAACTGTCATGGCTCGCAAGGTACGCGCCACATCTTTTTTCTCCTATAAACTCCACCACTTACACTCACGCGCCGTTAGGTTATTCATGTCGAAGCCAAGAAGGAGATGCGAAAGCGAATCGTTCGAGAACTTCAAATCATGCACGGGTGCCATTCTGATTACATCGTCACATTCTACGGTGCCTTTTTGAACCCCAACAACGATGTCATTATGTGCATGGAGTATATGGATGTCGGGTATGGTCCCTAACGCCAACTAGGATACTCACCCTGGGCATGTTGCTAACTCGACGACTTCAGTGCTCTTGACCGTGTCTCAAGGGTCTTTGGACCTGTCCGTGTGGATGTTCTAGGCAAGATTGCCGAGGCTACCCTTGGTGGGTTGACATATCTCTACACCAAGCATCACATTATGCATCGAGATATCAAGCCTTCAAACATCCTAGTCAACTCCAGAGGTCACATCAAATTGTGTGATTTTGGTGTCTCTGGTGAACTGATCAACTCCATCGCCGATACCTTTGTCGGCACATCGACTTACATGGCTCCTGAGCGAATTCAGGGAGAGAAATACACCGTCAAGTCAGATGTGTGGAGTTTTGGACTCAGTATCATGGAAATGGCAATTGGAAAGTTCCCCTTCGGCGCGAGCGAGCAGCTTTCGGATGGAGAATACGCGCCTGCCGGTATCTTGGATCTTCTCCAGCAGATTGTGCACGAGCCCGCTCCAAGACTGCCCAAGAGCGATGCCTTCCCCAGCATCCTGGAGGATATGATCCAAAAGTGTCTTTACAAGGAACCTGAACGTCGACCAACCCCTCAGGAGTTGTTTGTAAGTCACCAAGCATCGGTCTTGTTTTCATTGCAGAGCTAATAGTAGTAGGACCGTGATCCGTTTGTCCAAGCAGCCAAGAGAACACCCGTCGATCTGAGAGAGTGGGCCTTTGGCATGATGGAACGAGACAATCGCAAATCCCACCTGGCACCTCAGCTTTCACCCGCAACCCAGGACCTTCTCCGCTCAAGCGACTCTCCAACCTACCAAACCCAGACTGACGACCGAGCCGTTCATACCCCAACCTCAGGCGAGATCCCCATTGCAGGGGCTGGAATCGTCTCGCCTCGAGAACACGGCTCCAACCCAAACCGCTCACCTACCCGTAACGGCAGCTCCGGTCGTGTGCCAGCCAGTCACCCCGGCCTGGGACCCAGGGTCATCTCTGCGAACTCGATACCCAAGGCTTCCGGATATCCTGACAGCGCCGGTCCCATCAGCGCAGGCTCAAACACATTCAGCTTGCCTGTTCGGCCTGGCCCCCCAGGCGGATCCGCCCCTCCTCCCTTGCCCCGAAAGGAGACGCCGGACGACCTTCGGAGGGAAAGCCGCCGACAGGCAGCGTTCGGTCGGCCACCAAACCCTGGCTACGGCGCATAGAGCTCTTCATCACCTCGGCATCGGAGTGTCTTGCAAAAGTTCTTACCTTCTCTGACCCATTACCGCGCTAACAAAGCGGCTTGATCCTCTGATATTCTTTTTTAGCATATCTCGGCGCAATTTTCAACGATGTTATCGTGATATTTATGGTGATCATCGGCTCTGAACCCTGCACACTTGGCCTTGGTCCAGGTGATTTCAGGCTTACACACACACACTGACACTCTGAGAGACAGTGGTGCGCTTCACTCGCTATTCTAGAGCCGTGTCTGGCCGTGTGGAGGAGGTCCTCTGGCAGTCGTAGTTGAGCTTGTTTTGTAGGAGAGGTAGATGAAATGAACCTGTGTTTAAACATTCAAATTGGCCGAGAGTTTCGCGACGTCGATTTGCAGAGTGATAGCCACGTAAATGTGTAGCGATGGATTCCACCGCCACATGTGTTTTTTTTTAGCAGTGCCAGTCATGAGACAGTTGTTCTAAGTGATTCTACACGTTGCTGATTTGTCGCCCCTCAAACCCATTTTCCAGGACCTCAATCAGCTCGTCCAGCGATTTGATGACCAGATCCGTATACGCATGCTCCGCCAGCTCCGCGTTGGCGCTGTTCACCAGCAACACCGTGGCAGCACCCGCCCTGCGTCCCGCCGTTATGTCATCGATGGAATCGCCCACCATGATGAGACCCGAGGCGTCGGCGGAGCCCGACTCGTTCTGCAGCCCCCAGTCCTGCGCAATGTGCAGGATGCCAGCGGGGTCGGGCTTTGGCGGTTGGAAAGCACGCGTAACAACTGGGCTGAAGTGGGAGCCCTTGAGAAACTTTTCAAGCAAGTGCTGGACGGGGATGTCGAAGTTGCGGGTGCAGATGGCCTTGGGAACGCCCCTGGAGTCAAGGTAGTCCATGAGGGCGTTCAGGCCGGGCTGGGGGGCCTGGGACTTCATGGCCTCGCTCTCGATGGCCTTGATGGATGCATGGGCAGCAGGTTGCTGGTCAGCCGGCAGAGATTCGATGTGCTCCAGTATATCGGCCCCCTTCCTGATTCCAAGAATATCTCTCATCTCACCAAACATGTAGTTTTGGGGGATGCTGGAAAGCGTTAGGGCATATTCACGGACTATAAAGCATCGCAATGACACATGTGAGGACAGTAATTTCGGTCAGGGCGGTGGCAGGGGAGAGAGATGGTTGTTCGTGGTTACATGGTGTGTGGTGGGTGTAGGGTAGGCCAGGCCAGGCCAGCATGGGTTCCATGAATTAGCCATGCTACTTACCAAAGGGTGCCATCCATATCAAAAACTACACCTCTTAACTTTGTGGTTGTGGTGGGTGGTGCATCCACGTTCTGCTTTAACGGCGCGAATCGCTTGGGAATGTTTGAGGCCATTGTGGAGAGGAGACGACGCATAGAAGTTAGGGTAGCGACGGCGGAGTTGAAAATCTTATTGAAATTCGTCAGGCACGATAAAACATCACGGCGTTGAGGTCTTACCGTCGAGCAGGACTTGATATCGGCACGGGTGAGAATTGGATTGTGACTTTTTAGATAGGTTGTCAAAAGAGGAGGGATATGGTCCAAATCGCGAATCCTTCGACATGGTTTAGAGGTGGGGGGTTTAGGTTAGCCTAGGCCAACGAACGAATCCACTCTGACGTATTCATCATACTGCCATCGCGACGACTGGTTCTTTCGAAAAAGAAAATCCCATAAAAACCAAGGATAAAGTGCATATTTTGCAGCGGCCTACGGGCCTCAGGGGTTAGAAACGCGCACTACTCAAGCACTTATTCGGGAGGCGTCTTTCTGATAGGTTTGGCGTAGTTAGCCGTTCTTTTGATTGGGCTTTTATGGGACTTTTGTCATGAACAGCAACAATATTTCGAACGCGGTAGAATACTCTAAAGTAGACCAAAGTAAGCATGAGACTGAGGTATCTCTACATGCGATATTCGTGCAGTGCACATTTTCGACCCCGCGGCCTGTATAATCCTCGGAGCATATTGTTTCAGATACTCGATGGGTATTGGTGAATCGAAAGAGAGACAGCGCGCGATTTTGAGACCTGAGCACACATTGCAACTGGATGGAAGCGAAGAATGCAGGATTCATGCGACAGCTCACATTATCATCAGCGGCCAGAGAAAACCAGCGGTCTAGACTCTATTCTGAGACAGGATGGATGACACTTGCCACCGCATATCTTGTCTCTGTCGTCGGCGTAGAATGGTAAGAGGTTGATGGAGTCTCGCACTTGGGCAGGTGTTGCGACCTCCAACATCATTTATTGGCTTTCTAAATCGCAGTCAAGTATCGGGGAGATGTCCCCTGCAAAAAAAAAAAAAAAGAATAGATTAAAAAGATAAAGTTGATTGGAAGAATGTGGCATCAGTGCTCATGTGACGCAGACCTGGAACGCCACGGGGCGTGATTGGCGCTGGTGACATTCCGCCTCAAGTTACAGTTGCTGAAAAGATGGCCCGCGTGTGCGTTCTTTCCAGGCGTTGCGGACACATGCAATCACTCAGTGATGCTTTAGGCGGGAGAGTGGGTGCATCCAGTTTTGATAGAGACTGGTGGACTCTACCTTTGGTTGCAAAAGCTCTGATAATATTGGATAAAGACATCTGAATTAATTAATACGGTAATATTTAAGGTTTGTAAAGGCTGTTTTATTTTGCCCTTCGAGTTTATATGGCCGTGTTTTGATGAGCAAGGAAGATGAATTTGATGACAAGGTTATGAATGAATTACCAGATCGAGCCCGTCGGTGGGTGCGTGGCGTGGCGGGCCCAGAGTTTATGTGCCTGACATTAGGTGGCAGGGGTCGTTGAGCCACATGGGTACGTGCGGAGTCTCTGGCGATGTCTGTCCATCAAGGTATCCCATGACAATTGAGTATCGATGAAGGCTGTTGTAGAAAAGCAAACGGCGAAAGCTGTCTCAGGGCGGAAGGACGACGAGGGCAGGATAACTATAGCCTGTCAGGCGACGGCGTCAGACGCTAATGACAATGCGATGCGGCGCAAATCTCGTTGCGCCAAGGAAGTCCAATCCAGCGACCGGGCGGGCCGCCGTTGCAGGGCCCAGCCGGCCTCCAATCTCCATTCCCCTTCGTTGCTTGGGTCTCCACCAAAGCTTCCCGGAAGCAGCGTCATCCATCCCATCCCACAGGAGCCTTTGAGCAAATCCTGCTGCCGACATTACCCTCACCCTCGCACCCGCACTCGCACTGACGTGCTTGCGTCGTACACAGCTGCACCAGCCGCCCAACCTCCAGCACCGCCATCGCTTCTCTCATGGGGGCCGTCGCCGGAGAATGAAGATCGCGGGCACCGGGAAACACTGAAGAGCACGGCGACGCGAGACGGCCATGAGCTCCACTGCGACATCCTCCATGGGCGCCTGGCCTCCCTCTCCCAGGCGCCCCTCGCAACGAATGGTGCGCATTCACTATGCCCTCGACCGCCTTGAACCCAGCAGGAAGCCCCGGTCCCATCCCAATACTGACGCATTGACGTAGAAACTCAAGAACGGCACCTTCATCATCCCACGAACAGGCGAACGATCGAGGCAGGAATTTTCGCTGCGCACCACCACAACCAACCCCGCCACCAAAACGCAGACCAAGTATAAGGCTCTCAGCGACGCCGAATCATTTCGGGAACGCCTGAGCATTGTCGCATACAATATCAAGCTGTTTGCCATCTTGCGGTGGGCTTGGCTGCAGACGGACGAAGGTCATGGCGTCCTCAAGTGCACGCTGGCCTATGTCATGGGCAGCATGGGAACCTTTTTCCCTCTGCTCTCGCATTTCTTAGGTAACCGGGATGGGAAGCATGTAACGGCAACTATAACCGTCTATTTTCACCCTGCACGAACGGTTGGCTCAATGCTGGAGGCTGTGGTGATTGCCATCGTTGCCGTGTTTTACGCTGTGCTTATATCTCTTCTTGGCATGGCCATTTCTGTTGTGGTGCGGACGAAGCTTGGCGCAGCCGGCGCAGCCCATGGCCTTATTCTATTCTGCTGTATTGGAATGGGGCTTGGTTTCGTAGGATGGGTTAAGGCCAAACTCAACAACCCTCTTGTCAATGTTGGATCTACATTGACTTCAATTGCCATCATTTCCGTCATTACGAAGGACGAGGCTGTCCACGGGGGATGGTTTGATGACGACAAGATTGTTCAAGTGCTCAAGATGCTTGTTATCGGAATCAGCTGCACCGTTGGCGTCAACGTGCTTATATGGGGAATCTCAGCAAGGCGTGTGCTGCGGAAATCCATCATAACCGGCACGGCATCTCTCGGAGACAAACTTTCGTCCATCACAAAAGCATTTCTATCTGGGACTGAAGATGAGCTCTGGACCGCCGAATACTCGCAAGTTTCTGCGCGATACAATGCTGCCTATGCTAAGATGAACGGCATGCTTCGAGAGGCAAAGTTTGAGCATTATTTCCTCGGCCGGGAAAACATCTACGCGCTTGATAGGCGCCTGGTCAGATCCGTAGAAACATTGTCCCAGGCCATTGGTGGCCTGCGAAGTTCGCTCGAGAACCAGTTTGTCCTGCTTCGCGAAGACCCATCATTTACGGATGGCCCGGGGATATTGTCGTCATCGTCATCAATGATTTCCCCCAGCTTAAACCGCAGGACCTCGTTCCTCGACGAGGCGGCCAATGCGCTGTCCGTCATTGATGAGTCCGGTGAAAGCGAAGAGGAGCGGCGCATGAATGGGAAGAACAAGTCCGACTCTGAGCTTGACAAAGAGCCTGTGCTGCAGTCACCATCCGAAATCTTTGCGGTTTTCATCCAGCTACTCGGACCATCAATCAAGTCGCTGGCTCATACACTATCCGAGATTCTGCGAGAACCTGCATTTGGCAAAGATCCCAATGTGCACATTACCGTAAACGAGCAGTTACGTGATAGTCTCCGAGATGCTCTGAACCTGTACGAAAATGCTCGAGCTGATTCATTGCAAGAGCTTTACCGAATTATTCAGCTGGGACGAACGAGATCTGTCGCGATTCAGGCAGATATCGAAGAGGTTGCTGCTGCTTGCGGTCACTTTTCGTTCAGCTTGCAGGCGGTCGCCGAAGAAACAGACGCTTACTTGGATGTTTTGGAAGACTTGAAGTACACCACAGAGGATGCCAAGCGGTCCTGGGGTTGGCTCCATTTCTGGGAGTATCTATCCTTCAGATCCAAGGCACAAGTCGATGATCCTGAAACTGAGGCCTTACTCCCCAAGGAGCCCGTGAAGAGATTGCGTAAATCGCAGCTCCCAAAGGGCATCCCTGACACCATGGTCAAGCGAAGGGATACTTTTAGCTGGGACGCGGCCCCGCAATCCAGCAAATTCATGCGTGATTTCTCAGGAGGCATTCTCAGGATCATGAGATTTGTGGTGCGAGAAGATATTCTGTTTGGTCTCAAGGTTGGCATTGGCGCTTTCCTCTGGGCCATGCTCGCATTCCTCCCAGCAACGAGACCTATCTATCAGACATGGAGAGGTGAATGGGGTTTGCTGTCGTTTATGATTGTTACTGGCATGACAACTGGCGCTGCCAACACGACTGGAACTGCTCGTTTCAAGGGCACCATCATCGGTGCCATCTGTGCTGTCACAGCGTGGACCGTCAGCCAGGGGAACGGAATCGTGCTTGTTTTTTTCGGAGGCCTTGTCGCGTTTGGTAATTTCTACTGGATCTTGGCTGTTAAAAACGCGCCTCTCGGTAGGATTGCCATGCTGGCGTACAACGTGAGTACACTGTATGCGTATAGTATTTCGCAGTCAGTCGACGACGACGACGATGATGAGGGCGGCAACAACCCCCTCATTTTTGACATTGCCTACCACCGAATCATTGCTGTCACCCTTGGTATCTTGTGGGGTGTGATAGTATGTCGAGTCCTGTGGCCAATCTCTGGCCGACGCAAGTTCAGAGAAGGTCTTTCTGTTTTATACTTGCAAATGGGGCTTATCTGGAAGCGAGGGCCCCTCACTGTCGCCCCGGATAGCAATAGCCTGTTGGATTACATGCGGGAGGGCGAGCAAGCTGCTCTGCAGCGCTACGGTATGTTTGAATAACCTCTGACCACTGGATCCTATGCTAACCCAGTCACCAGCTTTCAAGCTTCAGAGTCTCAGAGTTGCTGCACAGTCCGAGTTTGAGCTCCGAGGGCCTTTCCCGGATGCAGCCTACGTTCGCATTATGCGCTCCACAAAGCATATCCTGGATGGCTTTTATGCCATGCGCTTGATGACCCTGAAACGTGATATGCTATCGGAGGGTGAAAAGGCCTTACTCGAATTTACCTCTGCCGAGAGAAGGCGTCTATGCGAGCGCATCTGTCACGTTTTCCAGGTCTTGGCTTCGTGCATCATGCTCGAATACCCCCTGACCGACGCAATTCCCACAGTCGAGAACAATAAGGACCGTCTCCTGGGCAAAATTCATCTTTTCCGCAAAGAGCACATGAACGCCGAGCTCAGCGGTGTCGGCCCTGTCGTCCCGCTGGAGGAGAAGGACTTTGCACGGCTCTACGCATACACGCTGGTGACGCTTCAGGTTGCGGCTGAGCTGAACAAGGTCCGCCGCGAGGTCGAAGCACTGTTTGGTGTCCTACACGAGGAGTCGTTGCTGCTCGAGTAAACAAAGAAAAGTTCTTTATCGAGAGATGGAGTTTTTATTTATTATTTCTTTCCAATATCCCGTCCAAGTTGCACTCACATCCCTGGGGCCTATGAGTATTGTAATAAGGGACACAGTTGTACATCACTATCGTTGATTCGTGAGCTGAGAGCGGTGGAATACGCAGTTTTGCGAGCCTGGCAAGAAGATTGAGAGCGAGATGAGAAATGGCGAATACCCTTGATAGAAAGTGTCTTGAAATGCGAGCTAGGGTGATATTTATGGAACGTGTGTGGAACTGAATCGTGAGCCTATCAATAAATACATCAATATGGGTATATCTTTGCCATTTCCAAGCTCGAGTAGATGTGTAATAAGACGAGTCATGTTTTGACCCAGCATGACTGGCATCTCCAAGCTTTGTTTACCGGGGGTTAACCCACGGATGCACACCCGTTTGGTCGTCACAGTGTGGAAATTATGTTGATTTAGCTATTTGACTTTGATCTCTCGAAAACCAAAAGACTTTGGCTCAACTTGGTTGAAGGAGCCGTTCATGCTGAATTTCTACTTGTCATTTCGCCGTTGGTCGCCAAGCAAACGGGCAGTGCTTGAGGCTTGCACGCGGTACTTCTTCACGGCTCTGAGCGACATTGTTCTTCTTGGATTCTTACTTCCCATCTCCATATTGGGTTACAAAATGTGTCATTATTCCCCTCTATTTGGGTTGACTAATATGCTAGCTAATATTCATCTCACATCATTACTCTGAAATTTCCGATTCGCGCCTGTCTATGTTTTCACACGAGCCAACCCATATCGATAAACAACCGCCTACTCAGAAAGTGCATTCTCTTAGCTTGCCAGAGCGACCAATCTCGTACTCGATCCATTGCCCAACGCCTTTGCGCCCCGGCACAAGTACACTGCCTGGATTCATTACGTGGCAGCCTTCGTACGTCACACAGAAAGTCGGCGCGGTTGTGTCGACGAGAACCATGGCTGTGGGCAGAGGATACAGGTGCAGCGCGGATGAATAATCCCAGTGAACTGGTCTGATGGCCTGCCGGAAGGGCGCTAGGTAGCCTTGGTCCAGAAGCGTCTTGACTAGTTTTTGGGCGATTCGCACGTCATAGGGGGTTGATGATTTGGCTTTCTCAGGAACTGCAGAATCCAAATCCATCGGCTCGCTGGCGGGCGGCTCTTCTGTTGGACTGGGCTCTTGAGTAGACGGTTCCTCATCTCCTTCGGGATCCGAGTCTTTTGGTGGCTTTAGGCGGATGGACGTGCGTCGTAGACGTGCAGATATGTCGTCTCTGAATACAACAAGCTCGTGATTAGGACCGAATAGGGTGAGCCTGCTCGGGTTGGAAGTCCAGATAGCGGATCCATTGGATTTTCCCCCTCCCTCAGCGTTGGCGGTAGCGAAGACGCGACGGATGCGCGAGGTGAACATGTCGGGGACACTCTTTCGCGGTAGAGGAACGGAGCCGCCGGCTGTGAAGGATGATACCCACCCATCGTTGTCACCTGGGACGAAGACAAATGTGGACGACTGGAGAAGTGTGGGGAAGTCGCCCAGGGTCGAGGCTAGAGCGTCAAAGTATTCCTTGTACTCAATACTTCCACCGCTGCCACCTCGTGCCATGACGGAATGTTGGGTGAAGTTGCCTGTGATTACAAACGAGAGCGGAGAGGACCCCTCAGGCTTGGAAGCATAGATTGATAGGATCTTCCGTAGGGCTTGTAGTGTGCGCGGTTGGTCAAGATTGAGCTCACCAAGAATGACCACTCTATTTCGAGACGGTACATCGTCTTGTGAAAGAGGCTGGAGCAAGCGTCGTTCAAGCCTACGCATCTTGGTGCCAACGGCACGCTCACTGCCAACCCCGAGGAAGTCGATCCAACCAAAGCCGCCACCAATGGTTTGGTCCTGCCCAGCATCTGGACCGCTTATACCAAGGGTTGCTTTGCGCTTCTCGCACGGGGGTTGGCCGACCAGGAAAGCTTGAAATCGGCCGCCAAGGGTTCCGCCAACACCGCTCCCACCACTGAGTCCTTTGCCTACGGACTCTTCCTCTTCCTCATATACACCATCGACGAGGACAATCATGCCTGGACAGAACCAAGCAGAGTCATCAGGGATGGTGACAGCCTGCGCTACGTCCAGAGCAATGGTGCCTGACAAGTCACTAATAGCTAGACCGCCAGTGGGGAGAATGACAAGCTGGCCAAGTAACATGTGATTGCTGCCATGGCGACCCAGGAGGTTGGAAATAGGAGTGATCTTGAGACTTTGCTGGTTGGAGAGTGAACTGTTGTGGGAACGTTTCCGGGAAGAGGCAACAGAGGATGTTTGGAATGATTCGTTGCGCAGAAGGCGTTGGTGAATGACGTTGTAGCGATTGCGGAAGACGGTGGTTTTGTGAGATGCTTGAGGTAACAGTGAGGGAGAAGCGGTTTCCCTAGAGGAGTGTTAGCAATAAACTCATGAAAGGCGCATCTTGTATGAAATCCTTACCTCTCAAAATGCTTTTTGCCCACGTTATAGACCAATCTCGGTTGTTCATAGGCATTGATGACCTTGAGCCAGGCCCTGGGATCATTGCTGTCCTCTTCATCGTCTGCTTCCTCTTGCACGCCCAGACCGGACATTCCAAAGCTGGTGTTGCTGTCCACTCGCGCAAGAGGATTGGGTCGGATCCCTAATCTGGTGTTGAGTGCATCACCTTCCTTGATGTCGAGCATGCTGTCTCCTCTGGGTAGTCCTCTTCCTGGCCCGCTGATCCTGCCACCGCTCATGTTTCCCTCAAGTGTCTTGAGAATCCCTTGCAACTCCTTGCTGCCACCCTCAACAATGACACCGCCATTGCAGTTTTTCCAGCTTCGTGCGACCTCCTCCAGTACTCGCTCTGCCAGTCCTTCTTCGCGCCATCCTGAACCACAGTGTCGACCAATAAAGGTGGCGAGCTCTTGTAGCGCAGATGATGTGAGAGTAAGGGAGTGTTTTTTCGTGAAGGTTCGGAACGCTAGTGGGCGAAGAGTCGGAGGAGGAAGAATAATAGGGAGGATGGCAGCTTTTGGGGCGTTGACAGTAAAAGGCTTGAGAGGGTGGACTGGCGTGCCAAATGCGGGAGAGGATGAAGGGATCGCCGATGAGGATGGAATCGGGGGACGCTGTTTGCGAAAGATGGGAGCCGGTGTTTTGTCCATTGTGGGTGGGATTTTTTTTATCATGAACTTGTCATGACATTCCCAAGAGCGAGCAATGAGTGGTGGTTTAAAGAGGTCTCGTTGATTACTTTGGGTAATTCCTGGGTGGTCCCGCAATTATGCACAGATCTAGCCCACGACCGCGTCGACGCGTCTAATTGATTTCTGATTGTTACATACTACTCGATACATTCATATTTCGCGCCACCTTGTCAATGGGTGACCTCATCCAACGTGGGGCTGGATTTTTGAAGATTGTCTGGAGGTTGAAAATAGACATCAGTCAATATTTAAATGTGCAATTGATCCGATATGTTTCCCTCAACCTTTCGGATCGCTGTCCGGAATAGGACCACCTCCCTCCGGTCACTATCCAGTCTCACAAGCAACCCATCCATTGTTAGTTGCTTGTCTGGAGTCACTACCAACCCCTGCCACCAAGCTAACTGCGATTCAGAAAGTTTTGAGCAATCCCAATTCTCCATTCACGCAAGTCCTCAGCTACCTGGAGACCGAACCCCCATCGGAGCGCCTAGCTATTGGAACTACAACAGCCAACCCCCCGACCCCCCAGTCCTTTACCGAGAACCCCGAGTTTATTACCATCCTCAACGAAGTGGTGTCTGAGCATGGCCATAATGACGAAGACCTGAAGAACCAGGCACTTGCCTTTGCCGGCCCTGGAGGTTTCAACCTTGGTTCTGGCGGAGCATTCTTCTCAGCTAAGCGACCGAATAGGGGAGGCTCCCGTCGGCAAGGAGGAGGCGGCGGTGCCGGAGGGTCGGGTGCTGGAGGTGCTAGCGCACAGGGAGGAGCTGGAGGCGCAGGACGTGGGGGATATGTGCATCTGAGCGACCGGCGAAACCCGCCTGACTTTGGACGAATTGCATGGCCTGAGGACATACTGGGCAGCGTGGAAGTGGACGGGACCGGGACAATCATCGGCAAGGTGCAGCCCAGCGGAACGTATCGCATTCTGACGAATGCTGGAATGTGAGTTATGACGTGTAAGGACCAGCGTTGCTGTTTCACTAACAAGCTATTTAGTTTGGGACTCGGCCCATTTTTGCAGGGAAAGCTGATTGAGCGACTAAAGCAGGAGGAAGCCAAAGATCGTCAATAGCGCCATATACGGTTTCGGTTAAGGAATGTATATTTAAACGTTGGCAGATGACGTATTCACATCGTAAGTGGGACGATGTTATC
Organism: Calonectria leucothoes; assembly: GCA_002179835.1. Classification (NCBI taxonomy): domain Eukaryota; kingdom Fungi; phylum Ascomycota; class Sordariomycetes; order Hypocreales; family Nectriaceae; genus Calonectria; species Calonectria leucothoes. Next base: position 110,931 of record NAJI01000111.1, on the reverse strand, counting down.
TAGATGGGAACAGTTGGTTTGAAACAATTGTGCAGCACATGTGGGTTTTAGTTGTTAAGATAAGTAGTGTACGAGTACTCATGTTTGGGAAATTTGAAAACGATTGGATGAATAAATGTCAATTTTTGGTTTCCGCTCGAGCCGTTAGAAAATGGGTTTTTGTTGGCAGAGAGACAAGATCTGCCACTAAAGGAAACAGGAGGAAGCTGGTCGCGGATTGATCATAGGCCCTGGTTTTCCATCTATCTCTCGGCCTATGCTTATCGAAGGGTTCACTTTGCTCAGGCGTTTCAAGGGCCCACCGCCACCATAGGGCTTCTAGATGACATGGCACCCATGCGTTTGCGGACATGTATTGTACATGCGTTCACGGCTACTGCGCTGGTGGGAAGATGTTGAAATGACCAACACGAAAAAACACATGTCATCTCAGACATGTGAATGCACATTACGTAGGGGCTCGGCTTACAAGGGGACAGCTGAAACGCTATCAAGCTACGAACGACGCCCGATCCGAAGGCTAGGGAATGGATGAGGCGAGAAGTGCATATAGCGAATGGGCCCATTGGATAGTTGTCTATACGCTGATTTGCCAGATGTCGTAATGACTCAACACTGACGCCCACCGCCTTTCATCTCGGGCAAGGGGTGAAGAGAATGATGGGAGAGGAGGAGCAGGGGGAACTAACGAGACGCAAAGAGAAAAAAAAATCGGTAGGAATTTGTTGGTGAATTGAGTTGGCGCGAGTTGTCCAACGGAATTTCCAAATTGCCATGCGTGTGCCTCGTCCCAACGGGCAGGCTGGCCTAATTTTTTTTTTCCTTTCTTTTCCATTGGGATTGGGGGGCGGGTGGGCTCAGTCTTTAGCGCCCTGTATTGGGAATGGCGCTGTGGTGACCCCCAAGAAGGCGCTGGAATCAGGGCCCTCGCCAGCCGTGGCAGCGGGCACGGAGCCGGAGCCCCTCCACCAAGCCGGAAGCAACCCACCCGCCTTGACAGGCCATTATGCGGGCGTCCCCTCCTCGCTGGCTCCCCCCCCCAGAAATCGACCGTGAGCGACAGACAGTTGCAGCAGCGAGCTCCCGCTAGCCAAGACACGCGCGCTGCTCTCGACCCTGACCTTGCAACAAAAGCAGGCTCTGTCTCGCCGATCATCTCATCCCACCTCGCTTCCTTTCCTCTTATGAACCTGCTCCCACGACGGCTCCATCTCTCCATCTCTCCGCTCTTTCGACTCCGCTCCCTTCGCCCTCACCACACAACCGCCGCCCCCGACGCCGACGCCGACCCCCCATCCGAAGTCGTCATCGTCACCGTCGCCGTCGCCCTCAACTCGCTCATCGAAAGGCCTCCCCCGCCTCTGCGCTCCCTGGCCTCGGGCCAAGCATCTTCCCCAACCCCTCCGCCCCTCCTGCCTCACCTCCATCATGGCTCCGCGGGGCTTTGAGGATGAGGAGCTCACCATCTCCCTCTCCTCAACCCACGTTCGACGGCCTCAGCAGCAGCCACCTCAGCCCCCGCAGCAGCAGCACCATGACCGCGCCGACGCATCCCGCGCGCCCTTCAAGGAGCGGACCAAGACGGAGCAGCGCATAGGCGCCTACAAGGTCATTCGGACACTCGGCGAGGGATCCTTTGGCAAAGTCAAGCTGGCCATTCACAATGGAACCGGCCAGCAGGTTGCTCTTAAGATCATCGCCAGGAAGAAGCTCATTAGCCGCGATATGGCTGGCCGTGTCGAGCGCGAGATTGAATACTTGCAGCTGCTGCGTCACCCTCACATTATTAAGCTGTACGTTGGCGTAGACATGATGGGCGTGGGAATTTTTATTTTTATTTTTAAATGCCCACCTCACTGACACTGTATTGATAGTTACACCGTCATCAAGACCGCCAACGAGATCATCATGGTCTTGGAGTATGCGGGCGGCGAGCTTTTTGACTACATTGTGCAGCACGGCCGCATGAAGGAGCCAGAGGCCCGTCGTTTCTTTCAACAGATGCTTTGCGCTGTCGAGTATTGCCATCGCCATAAAATTGTTCACCGAGATCTTAAGCCGGAGAACCTTTTGCTTGATGAGAACTTGGAGGTCAAGATTGCGGATTTTGGTCTCAGCAACATTATGACGGACGGCAATTTCCTCAAGACAAGCTGTGGCAGTCCCAACTACGCCGCTCCTGAGGTGATTGGCGGAAAGCTATATGCAGGTCCCGAAGTGGATGTCTGGAGTTGCGGCGTTATCCTCTACGTCCTGCTCGTGGGAAGGTTGCCCTTTGACGACGAGCACATCCCCAGCTTGTTTGCCAAGATCGCAAAGGGTACTTATAGCATCCCCCAATGGATGCCCGCTGGTGCCGCCACCTTGATCAAGAAGATGCTGGTGGTCAACCCTGTCCAGCGAGCCACCATTGAGGATATCCGACAGGACCCCTGGTTCATGATTGACTTGCCAACCTATCTTCAGCCACCCGTGGAGGAATTTTTCAACACTGGCGTGGACCCCAACAAGGCCATCCAGAAAAGCGATATTGCCCCCAATGCGCCTGAAAAGGTCCAAGAAAGGCTGCACAATGAAGTTACCGAGAAGATTAGTAAAACTATGGGTTATGGCAAGACGGATGTCGAGGAAGCCCTGCAGGCCGCCGAGCCCTCCGCTATCAAGGACGCTTATATGATTGTGAGAGAAAACAAGATGATGCAGGTGAATCGTAAGTCGCCGACTTCCCAAGATCGGACGAAAACTAGAATCTAACTTGTCACCCAGAAAACCCTGACGCGTTGCTGGCCGAGCCCGAAGGTTCGAGTCCCATGCTGAGCATGTCATCCGCTCGCTCCGGAATCTCCCAATCCACCACGGCACCTCGACCTTACGTCAGCAAGGTCGGTATCTTGCCTTCGAGCTTGCCTGCCTACCACAAGGATTATATGGAGAGGGAAAAGGCTGGCAGCCTCAAGAACTCCCCCCCGCAGGTTTTGATCAACGATGAGCTTCCAGGAACCCGTACAGATGCCGAGAAGGAGGAAACTGCGCGCCGTCTCAAGCCGCACTCGAAGAGCCAGCTTCGGCTCGATGAAGCCAACAAGCGGCCCCAGGGAATGACGCCCATAAACCCGCCCAAGAAGACCAAACCGGTGCGCTGGCAGTTTGGAATTCGATCACGAAACTCGCCGTGGGAAGCCCTCTTGTGCATCCACAAGGCGCTGTACAAGCTGGGAGCCACATACATTCCTGATGAGGATTATGAGACGAGACATGCCGAAGAGCGTGGCGAGAGGTCGCGCGATTCCAGCTTTGCTGACTCATATGATGGTCGAGGTTCAACTAGCAGCCTCGACCCCAAGAAGAGATACAAGCTCCCTGCAGACCCGTGGCACATTAACGTTCGCTGGGACACTGCTAGTACGTAGCCCCCTTCTTGAAGCTTATACCATGGACGATGCTGACAATGACGTAGCACTTAAGAAGAAGTCATTGAATGCCTCTGAGGGCCCGGCCCCCGAGGAGGATGACAAGGACACGCGGCCGTTTGCGGCGCTGCACCTGGACATTCAGATATACGAAATGGAACACGGCGTCTACCTGGTCGACTTTAAGTGCTCTGGATATGAGACGCTGGATGGCCGACTGCTTGAAGAGAAGGATGTGACGAGTCCGTTCCCGTTCTTGGACATGGCTGCCAAGCTCATCATGCAGCTAGCCGAGGCAGACTAAAGAGAATCATGATCGGGACTGCTGTCACACAATTTGTTTACACAATCATCGCACGCACGCCTGGTGCGCATCTTTCTGTGCACTGAAAAGCGTGCTCCCTGCCCCCCGGACAAGGTCCGAATGCGACCCCCCGCCATACTGAACAGCGTAGCTAGCTGGTCAAGGAAAATTGGACCCCTAGACGGATTCCAAGTGTGGAGCAAAGGGTTTTTCAAGGTCAAGCAGACCCAAGCAGTCCCCGGGCGGACGGGACAAGTAAGATAAGATGTGCCTCGGGATGTATTACACCGTAGTCGGATCCGCAATCGTGGGAACGGGCGAGCTAGGGAGCTGGGTCGTCAACTTGGGTACTTGGGCAACGGGCTTGCAAACGAGGGATTTGTTCTCTCCAGAGCCTGGATCAAGGTTTGGAGTTATCGCGAATTGCATCTCCTTATGAGCAGATGCCGGTTTTTGATTGGTTTTTTTTATCCCAGCATGCTTTTTTGTATTTGCACAACAGCGCGTGGCGAATCAATGGCAAACCACCAGAATGTCAGAATTGGCACCTCCCCCCCCCCCCTGCCCCCTTCCCCTGGTCTTGGCTTAGAATAGCTCCCCCACAGCGACTAGGGACAAAACAGAAGTAACACGGCACACACGAGCTTTGGCTTTCACCAATGGCCCTTGATGTTTGATAAGCCAGAACAATGAATTGTATTGGTATTCATTAGGGAATTAATAAAGCCTTTCTATTCTTCTTTGACTGCTTGATTGTTGCAACTCCAAAATGGCAGTCGACATGTGGTGGGCCGGTCGCCGAAACAGACCTCGGCTTGGAATGTGATGAAGCAGTGTGATATTCTCCAGTGTCTGTTTGTTTGTTTGATGCGGAAATTTTCATTCTTCTATTCATTCAAGATACATATGTAAGTATATGTATATATATCATGATGCCGTGATATGATAAAGTAAAAATAAAGGGAAAAAACCCAAAGACACCAATATCCGATATGATGCTAATGTCCAAAACATAAAAGCCATGGGCCACTCGGGAGCCAACATTATCCCGCCTCCAATACGGCAATTGAAAAGTCGCCTCGACCTTTCTTTTCCCCTTCTTCCTCTTGCCCACCTACCCATCTCTCATTTTCTTTTTTTCATCTATCCGCGCACTTAGTGGAACTGGTCCTCGGTCACACCCTTGCCCATGGCGGCGGTGGAGCTGATGCCACCCGTCACCATCTTCTGCAGCTCGTCGACGTAAGAGGCGCCGCTCCACTTCTGGTGCTTGACGACGTCGACCTTCTGGTCCATCTCAGGCTCCTGGACGAGCTCGCCGTAGGCACGCATGCCAACAGTGCTGTAGGCCTTGGCAAATTGGTCGCTGATGAGAGCTGTGGTGTGCAGACCGGCCAGGGTGATGAACTGCCAGCAGTAGCCCAAAGTGGCCAGGCGGCGGATATATGTCTCCTGGTCGTCGCGGGGCATAGCAGTCTTCCAGTTGAAAGAGGGTGAGAGGTTGTAGGCGAGCCTGTTATTGGTTGTTAGTCTAGTGTTCACCGTTTCTCATTCTTTTCAAATGGCTACTCACTTCTGCTCGGGCCAGACAGCGTGAACTCCATCGGCAAACTCCTTGGCCTGGGCAAAGTCGGGAAGCTTGCTCTCCATCCAGATGGCATCAGCGTAAGGAGCGTAGGCAATGGCGCGGTTGATGGCGCAGTCGCAACCACCCTTGAGGCGGAAGTAACCCTCACGGGTTCGGGGGGCGTCCCAGTCGAAGAAGACATCGTGGCCGAGGAGCTGGCGGGCAATGGCGCGGGACTCGTTGTTGCCCTTGCCCTTGGCGGCGGCCTTGTACTCGGCCTTCAGGCTAGCCTTGCTGGGGAATGACCCGGCATCGATGGCGGAGAGCACGGCGTCGTCGAAGCGCTGGAGGTTGGCAGCCACCAGCCAGTCATCCTCAATGCGCTGTAGCTCGGCACCAACCTTGCCCTGGCGCTCGGCTGAGATCATGAGATCATTGAGAGGCTGGAGGTTAGCGTTGGTGCTTCCCAGGATGAAAGCGTGGTCGCGGGGGTCGATGGTTGTCGTGATGAGGGTGGCAGCCTCGGCGTCAGTACGGGCAATGGCAAGGAGGTCGGAGCCTGTTTTAGCATGTTAGAGCAACTCATCTAATTGCGCCATTGAGCAAAGCGAGAGAAAGAAACATACCCATGATATCGGCCTGGGCGCGGATGGCAACCAGGCGGTTGATGTGCTCGCTGATGGGCACCAGCACCTTACCAGCCATGTGGCCGCACTTCTTAGTTCCGGGAGCCTGGTCCTCGATGTGAATACCAGCAGCACCCTTCTCGATGAAGAGCTTGGTGAGCTTCATGACGGCAGTGAGACCACCGTGTCCAGTGTCGGCATCGGCGATGATGGGGCGGAGGTAGTCAACGTTCTGGAGGCTTGCACGCTCAGCCTTGGACACGCTGAGGCGCTCCTGGCGCTGCTTGCGGTCGTGGAAAAGCTGGGCCATGAAGAGGTGGCCGACTTTGTTGGGGACGGTAGTCTAGTGTGAGATATCCGTGTTAGTCGCGGGCGCCTTGTCTGTCAAGCTCCGTGTAAGTAGGACAGGGGACTCACGTAAGGGTAATCAGCCAGATCGGGACCAGGCTCGTCGGAAGCAGAGGCAGTGGACGAGGATTGCCAGCCTGATACGTAGACAGTGTCGAGGTACTTGGCCATCTGGGTGACCATTGTGGGTTCTAAGCAGCCGTAAGTGTAGCTGGCATCACGGGTCTGTTCGTTTGGTTAGCTCAAGGTCGGCAATGGCTCCCAAAAGCAAGAGGAAACGTACCTGAAATCGCTTCTCAAGGATACCCCATAGCTTCTTGGACTGCGAGTTGCTGGCGTAGTTGACGGGAAGGTAGCCACGCTTGGAGACAATCTGCTCGGCAGTAAAGGGACGCTTGGTGTGTCGCCATCGGGAACCGCTCCACCAAGCCTTGACCTCGGCGACTTCCTTGAGGAAGAGCTCATCTTCAACGTCGGGGCTGACGGCGGGGTTCACCATGTTGCTTGCGGCCATGATGGGCAATTGTGTTGTGTAAAGGTGTATAGAGTGTGTATGTGAGTCAATTGGAGGGAGGGAAAGATGGGGGAGGAGGAAGAGGAAGAGGAAGAGGAGGCAGCGGGAGTAGTGTTAATCTGAGGACCCGCGTGTAAGTGAAGCTTCACGTGTCAGAGCAGGAAGAGAGGGGTATAGAGTTTGGATGTATTAGATAGATACAGATATCAGGATCGAAAGCTTCCCAGCCATGGCGGGCGAGGCTGGATATAAGTATAATCCAGGACGGGAATTCCAGCAGACAAGTGCAAGGGGCTTGGCCTGTATGGCATCCATTCATCCATCCATCCCTCCGCGGCCAGACCGAGCTCGCATCCGCGGCTCGCAATGGGCAAGACAGGGAGCCCCAGTGGCGGCAGAGGGACCCATGATGGAGCTCTTCCCCGGGGTACGGGGAGGGAGGAGGGGCGTGTTTTGACTTCCTCGTCTAGTCGAAAATAGGCTTGGGGTTAGTCGTGGTTGGCTGTCGCGGTGAGTGAGGGCAGACGCCTGGCCTGGTGGCTAACAAGGAGGAACTAGTATGGATGGCCATGGCACGCACGCCCCTCCCCATATCCGCCACGCACCCACCGATCCGGCCGCGGCTGACGGAGGAATAATAGTCTGTGTGAGCGTGAGCGTGTGAGAGAGAGTGTGTGTGTGCGTGTTAGAGAACGACAGAAGCTAGAGTTTTTTTTTTGTTTTCGGATTTTGTGTGCAGCTTCTTTTTTTAGGTCTTGCTTCATGATTTGTATCGCAGTCCTTCCTTCCCTTCCACGAGTATCAAGTAGCTGCCAAGAGATGCTCCAAACAGACAAGCGACCTCCAGTGCACAATCAATCGTCAATGCCCAAAAATACAAAACCGATACAAAACCAGCCAGTTCAGTTCAGTCATATGCCCACCGCCCAGATGCTCGGACTCATGCCGAGAGACCCCAGCCAGCTGGGAATGCATTCGAAACGACCTCCATGTCTGGTTCCATCATCACACGCACACACACGCGCGCGCCTGGATCTCTCTCTCTGCTTCACCTCGGAAGTAGCCCACCCCCAGGGAAACCAGAAGAAAGTGAGTGGTTCCTTCCCCCCCGCGCCCCGTTCGGCAAGCCACTGCTGTGCACCTGACCCGGCCAGCGTCCATCATGACAGGGCGGCTCCGGGTACGTACCTCCGGACAGTCACCGAGAAACAAGAACAGGGAAAGGTGCTCTACGGCCTCAAAAGTGCGGACTTGACGTCTTCGGCAGTCTATCTGCGCCGTGACCATGTCATGTCTGTGCAGACAGCTCCGTCATGGGTAAAAGCAGCTCCATCGGGTAGCGAGCGGCTTGTGCTGCACAACCATCTGTCCCCAGGCGTGGAGCCGCATGATCGCATCCCATCCCATCCCGCATGCTGCATGCAACATTGCGAGGTACAGCGCACAGCAACAGCACTCGGCACAAGATCATGACTCCCAAAAAGAATACATGGCTTTACTTCATTGTCTTTGACTCATCTCTCTCTTTTCCCCCCCGATCCCGCTCCTCCAACGCGAAGCAAAGGCAATTGGAATGAATGACACATGTGACGTTGTTCCTCTTCTGAAGCCCTGTTCGGCTAAAAGGGACCCGCTCCTTGGCCGAGGTGCCGGAGCACACACCTCTCGTCTCATTCAGCCTCCCACCTACAGCCTAGTGTCATGATGCGGCTCACTCTCACTGCTACCACCTCGCACACCTTCCTGGGGATACCCTTTTTCTCCTTCCCCTCCCCCGCGTCTCCGAGTCCTCTCCGAACAAACTCCTTGAGAAGAGAAGCAGAATCTAAGACTCATACTCGGCTTCTCAGCATCGTCATGGTGTTGTTGCCAATGTAGCTTGTACAGTCCATATCCGGGGGACCGAAACCCCATGTCCGAAACCGCATGCGCGCCGGACATGATACATACATACATCGAGATGCGCTGCCCAATCTGGTAAAATCTTCACCGTGTACTCACCGCGCTTTCACCTCTGATAGGACCCTGTTCCCCATGTTTTAGTTTTTCCCTGGCTTGGGGGTTTTTTTTTAAATCAAGATTTACTGCTCAGATACTATCCGTAAACGTTCACTGTGCTCCCTTTTCACATGTCCCATCACCAAACGCCACCACTAGATAACAGAAAGAAAAAAAAACCATGACGCCCCTACGACTTTAAATCTCATCCGCGTGCATCGTCAGCGCAAAAGCCATTAGAGCAACCACGATCCAGGGTAAAAGAAAGAAAGGGGGAAAAAAGAAACCACAACAACAACATCTCGGCCTTCGTCCGTCCAGCTCACATCTCCCATCTCGAACACCCCCGTACCCGCCCCCAGGAAAACGGAACTTGCCCGAGTCGCGCCCGCGCCGGAGCAACGGAGGTCTCTGGCATGTGAACCCACACCTAAAGACCCATTCTCCACGCCGCCTCCGTCGCCGGATCGATCCCCTCGAAAAAAAAAAAAAATGTTCAGTCACTGATTTCTGTCACTTAATGTGGATAACCGGCCGCAAAAGTAAAAAGAGAAAAAAAAATACTGAAATAGTACATACCCGCTGCGGCACTCGGCCCTCCGAGGTTGAGTTGCAGCCATCGCCGAACCTACCATATCCAAACCCGAGCGCCGCGGCCCAGCTCGCCGTCGCATCGAATCTATGCACTGCTATGCACACACAGACAGGCACAATCCGACCCAGCCCAGCCCGCCTCAGTTCTAGATCGAGTTCTGGGGGGTTGCCGTTTCCATCTCCCATCCCACGGGGGCCCGTGAACCGTGACGTGACGTCGTCTACACCTCGGCAACTCTTCACCTGATGCCGAAATCCACCAAACCCACACATTCTTGTCCGATTTTTGTCCTTCTTCTTCACCTGCTGTAAATACATTGCTCTCTTGCTTGCTTGCTCGCTTTGTACCCGCCATTGACCTCTGCTCAGCATGTCTCACATGCAGCTTCAGCTGCTTCTTGCTCGGCCATGTCCCGAGCTGGCTCCATCCAATGTAGAAAGAGTCCTGTACATCTTCACATGTGCGTCAACCTGGTTACTTCCACATTATCAGCCACCATCTTCAACTCGACTACACCCCGCCCCATTCGCCATCATTGACATGTGGTGTTGCAAAATTCATGCATTCTTGCTCCATTTCTATTTCCACGCCATACCTCGACTAACCATCAACCGTCGAGTCGCCCGCAAAGGACCCTCGGCTCATCCAGTCAAAATACCCTTGCCATATCGGCACTCTAGCTGCGGCATAGACTCGACCCCCCTCCCCCACATCCCACCCTTTCTTGGCCATCGGTTTTGACTGATGATGGAAAACATTTATCCCATCTGTTGTTTGCCAAACTCTCATGCCCGTCCTTGTGTCATTTCTTGTTCCACGAACAAAATCGCCAATCTCGCCTTGACCATCGTACTGAAAACCCATCCTGTACACACCGAAAACCCAAAGACCATTCATGAATCATTCCTACCCCATATCATCGTCATCTCTATCTTTTCACCTGTCACACGACTCTGTTCCCGCCGCCCGCAGCACGACACCCTCACTTACGGCACATTCAACCCAGCCAACGCCTTTTCGTTGTTTTGCTCAATTGCCTTGATCAAGGTTGGGTATGGTGTCAGCGTACCCAAGGCACGTCGCATGTGCGCATTGACAATCTGCAGACCGTATACGTAGCTGGCATTCACCCAGCCGAATCTGTTCTCCGTGTTAGCTGTCTGCCTCGGCACACACTCAGCACTAGCCGTTTGATATCACAACATACCCTTCCTTGGCAACGCCCTTGAAGTCGAGTCCCTGGTTTCCGTACTCGGCATCTACTCTGTGCGGATCGACTGGTCGAGTCACGTCGTACTTCTCCACCACCACACCGTTGAAGTCCACAAACGCCTTGGTAATCATGAACAGCCACTTGTACGCCAGTCGCTCAGCCTCGTCCGTGAAACTGTATCGCAGCAGGCCAGTCCATGCCAGCATTTGCTGTGGCGCCCAGCCATACGGGAAGTCCCACTGTCTGTTGGGTCTCTCTAGTCCAACTGCTCCTCGCGACTTCTCAGTACCGGACAGTAGACCACCGTAAGCCTCGAACTTTGGAAGGCCCTTTCGGACCATGTCGGCTGCTTGCTTGGGGGTTGCGATACCAGCCCAAAGCGCCCAAAAGGTGGTGCATGTCTCATACGTGCAACGCTGCTGCTTGGCTGTGTTGTAATCAAAGAACATGCCCTCTTCCTCGTCCCACATCAGCTTGTCCATTGTGAGCTTACGGCGCTTGGCTCGTCGGTCCCAGACTGCGGATGCAAGGATCTCGCCAGGCTTGTAAGGGGTTCCTGCGCAGAACTCTTCTGGGATAGCCAGCTTATCATCAAAAACATTGCGGATTGTTCGTCCGATGTCTGTCTCGTACTTGAAAAGGAGCGAGTTGAGGTCAATGGTGGCGATATCAGCACAGATTCCCTCCAGTCGGTACGATGTGTCATGGCCAGACTCTCGCACGGCACGGTCGTGCATGAAGTAGTCATCAAGTTCTGGTTCCTTGACCTCCCCATAGTTGTAGGCCCGGACAAACTCCTTGAAGCTCATCTTGTACTTATCAGTGTAAGGCTTGAGAATATGCACAAAGTGACTGGCCTCGGTCTCGGGGGGCACTCCGAGACCTTCCGGTCGGTATCTCGAGAGGCCTGTGACAGGGTCCAGCCGAGGCTCTGCAACCCATACACTGTGGTACTCCTTAATGGCTGCAAGAATAGATCGCCTCAGGAATTCCTTGGAGTCTGGCTCGTGCTTGATCTTCTCATACACACGCAAAGCCATGTCGGTCAGGAAAGGTGGCTGCGATCGGCAAAGATAGTATGAGCGGGTAGCATTGAGGATCTTGCCGTAGTGCTCGATGCAGAAGCAGAAGTTCTGCACCATGGACTTGGCCAAGTCAACCCGGTCGTTGACCAAAAGACCCAGTGACTCCATGTAGCTGTCCCAGCCGTAGAGTTCATTGAATCTACCACCGGGAACAACAAATGGCAAGCCCCGGAGGGAAGTTCCCGTCTTGCTCTTGGGATCCTCAAATTCCTCCACCTCCACTGCCAAAAGGCCTGGCTTCTCGTTCATGTCTCGGACAAGCTCAGGAGTAATCTTTTCAGGCAAAAGCTGGACGTCTAAACGCATTTCGGGCTTATCTTCAGCCAACTGCTTGTAGTATTCGTACTGTCGAGGAGCTCCGACGGGTACATAGATTCGGGGGCGAGGGTCGCTGGTCCAGTCCTTGGGATCTCGAGCAGCAATGTCAATGCTGGAGGCATCGATACGCCTGGTCAAGCCCTCCCAGAAGTGGTCACGAATCAGGCGAGATAGTCGATCGACAGGGTTCTCGTTGAGACGGCCCTCGTCTAAGACAATCTGCTTCCTTCCGTACTCTTTGGCTAGCGTCAGCTCTTGGAGCAGGTTTGACAGCATATATGTTCCTCGGACGTCGAATCGGTTGTAGCCCTCGGAGGCGGCGGTACGGAGAGAGATGACTTTGGGGCCATTGTCTTCGATCGTGATTTGCATGTTGCCATCTGTGTCCTCTTGGGCCTTGAGACCTTCGAGGGTGGGCTCGACTTGAATGAGGAATCGGCGACCCTTTTGGGTATTCTCATCTGATTACAAGCATTAGAATTGCAAATCTATGCATGGCTCGCCGGAATACATACCGTGGCTTCCTCGACGGAAAGGCTCTCGGAGACCAATTCTTTCAAATTGCTTCATCAAGCTATTCTAATCACGGAGGGTTAACCAAGATCTCGACCTAGGTATATTAGAATTTACCTGAGAGTAGGTCCTCGTTCGAGGTCCATAGCTACGATTGTGACGCTCCTCGGAGTAGTAGGTTTTGGCATCATCATAGACACCGAATTCGTCGGACTCAGGGGGGTGGTTGGATGGGGTAGTCATGACGATGGAGGTTTGCAGGTGACTGTTGGGCAAGTAGTCGAGGTGCAAGACAAGGGACGTCCAACGGAGGATGGGTGTAGGTAGATATAGTGGGAGGAAAGCTAGCCAAGGCAGGGGCACGGTGCTGTCTCGTATTATACCCCCGATAGGTTTTGCTTCAGATACAGCTGGAAGGAAGCAAATGGCTCCGCCTGGCCAGAACACAGAGGTGTTGGGTCACGAGGGGGGGGGCGAAGAAGCAAAAATAAGCCTTGTAGAGACACTAGGTATGCGGGCTGGGAATCGGGCGAGGATGACAGACAGGGGACAGGAATAGGGGATTTCAAGGTGAATGGCGGGGACGAGAGCGACAAGTCGCTGGGGGGAGGAATATGATGAGAGAGAAGTGGAAAGTGGCGGCGAGAGCTTGGGCCTTGGAATGAAGCCGGGAGCCAGTCAACCGTCAGGGGACGAGTCTGACCAAACGGCCAGGGTGGAACGGTGAGCGGAAAGGGCAGAAGCAATCGAGAATACGAACCAATTGGGATGAATTGCAGTTGTTCGGTGAGGCGACGAGGGACAGGGAAGAGAAGGGAAGGGGAAGAAAAAAAACTGTAAACCGCAGGGCGGTGATTGTGATGGTGGGTGATTCCAATGGGTGACGTTTCATCCACCCTCCAAGACGCAGGTGCTTTACCACCTGTACATAACTCAAGCAGCAGCAAGTGTGACGATATTGCACTGCAGGGGTATCCACTCTCCTGCGGGGAGGCGCATCAATGCCCCCCACTACAACTCCTGTTGGGAGCTTCAGTGACCTCACCCGCTGAGAGGCCGCTGTCGCTGGCTGGAAAAGAGCACCACCTCCCAGACAGGGACCCACCCGGATGTCATCCCGCGTCCTATCCCCGACAGGGCGAGATAGGCGTCCATACACGTGCGTGCCCACGGGTCCCCGGACAGGACAGGTGTGTCAGGATAGCTTGCCTGGTATTCAGGCGGCTCATCAGCCGATGCTTGGGATCAAGATTGCCGGGCATGTTTTCTGCAGCAACCTGCCGACGCCCCCGAATCGCGACTGCATTCTTTCGCTAGGGAGCAAATTCCAGGTGCTCTTGGTCACCATCTGTCTTGCATGCTGCACTGTTGACCGGGAAGTGCTGGGTCAACAGGCGGCTTGTCTCGGATATCCTTCACCTCGCCTTCACCTTTTCCTTGGCCAGCATTAACTACAATGCATATGCATTTGAACCAAGACCCAGCTGGCTCCGTTGAATCGACTCCGAGGTATTTATCGCGTGAGGTTTGGGGCACGAGACCAGCACCGCCGCTGGTGAAAAGGCCTGCATTCTAGGCTGATTCCACACCGAATGCCTGTTGCGGTCACCTTGTGATTATTATTTTTCTTTAGCGCATCATTACGTATCAATAAGAATGATGATATCGTCCCAGGTCACGAGGCCGCGGGGGTTCTTTCTGGGGCATCCCACTTTAGGAAATCTGTCACGTCCTCGTACAATATCAGAGCATATACTCTTTTGACTTGATTCTGATGTGGAATGGAAAAAAGCAGAAAAAAACACAGGGAAACAAACTTGAGTGGTGTAATATTAATTAAATTGGGCAAAAGGGTATAATGAAGGAGCCAAAATCTAACAACTCAAGCCTCCAACAAATGAGTGATGCTGCGAATCTAAAAATCATATGCTTCCTCTCCAGGGTATTGTGCAATCCATCTCAATCCAAACCAGCCCGATTTGGGTATTATTTCTCGACGCCAATCATATGTTTGTCCCAAACTCATATCAAACCCGAATCTTACTCCCTCTCGATGACCACGATTGTATCCTTCGAAGCCCCCTTGGGATTAACTTCTGCGTGAATGAATGATGTTTCTCCTTCTTTCAGCAACCGCCGGGTCCCAGACTCCGGCAAACACGTCCTCACACTCTTCATCGTCATCTGAGTCGAATTCGACTCTCCCACTGTCCGCGTCATTCATTTCAACCTCACCTGCCTTCAGGTCTGGTGGGGCGTCCTCCCAACTTCGATATGTCATGACCCGCTCCGTCTCCAGAATAAACTTGCCTACCTTGTATTTTTGAGATGGCTCTTTAGCATCGACATACTTCCAGCCCAACTTGCTTCCGCATGTCCCGCATGTTATGTCCGCAACAACGTGCCAGCCTGTGACAAGCTGCCGATTCTCGCTTTTTCCAACGCGAATGTTCAGCAGGGTTTGTGGGGCAGGAGGCGCTGGTGGCGAGACTAAATATGCCCGGCCGTATCTGCCGGTAAAACCCTTCGAGACGATCTGGGACGCGAAAGCGAGGTCGGCAGAGCAGGTCGAGCAGCGCAGAGAATCGGGAGCGGAACGGGATAGCCTCAGGCCGGTCGTTGCCTTTGCTAGAGGCGCATGGCTTGGAGGCGAGCCCGCCGGGGATGTTCCTGCGGACGAAACGGGTGAAGCGGCCGACGAGGATGAAGATGAGGACGAAGCCGAATGACGGCGCGAAAAAGGCAGTTTAAAGCTGGGAAGCAGGTAAACAGGGAATATCGGCTTGGTGGCCGATATACCACTCTCACGAACCATGCTGGCAGCAGGTATATCAAATGTCTTTGTGTGCCCGGTTTTTGTGTGTCTGCAATCGTCCTTTGGAGGGCGGGACGCCGATGAACGTATGACGGATGAGGCTTCCGCTATCCCACCAGGCTGGACTCTGATTTCAACTAGAGCAGATCGCCCAAGGAAGCGCAAAGTTTGACGGGATCGATCCAAGAGCGACAAAGCAACACAAAAGCATGCAAAATGGTATCACAGAAATAATTCAAAGGGAAGAAGCACAGGCTGTGGGGACCGTGTATTGGCCCCGTCTTGTCCCGGATGATAACTAAGAAATCGGTCACTTGGTCCCCTCAGCGCCCAGCTGGGCAGCGATCACCGGATGTTTCGCAATCGATCAAGGAGGGGCATTGCTGATTGTGGTGGCGGGGCGGCGGGGTACGTACCACCCGTCTACGCTCTGACCGCCCAAGCCGCTGTGCTAAAAGGCGAGTAGGCACCTGCCTGTAGTAGGTGCCATTTCTAAGGATGGGTTGGCACTTCATGATGGGAACGGAAACAAAAGGTCATGACAAGTGGCCGAGGTTGGCATTCATTCATTAATGCGTATAATACATCCTGGGCGTCCTTATGACCCCGGTTATTGAGTCTTGGGCTCCTCAGCAACGTAATGAAGGTAAGCACCCAGCAATTTGATACCCTCAATGTAGTTGCGCTTGTCCAGCTTCTCATTGATCGAGTGTGCACCATCTGTGGAGCTTCCCATGGGCAGCAACAATACGTTCTTTCCAGTGGCCTCTTCGAAAGTAAGCGTGACGGGGATACTGGCAACACATGTTAGTTCTCATTTAAGTGCGTTTATGAAAAAGGGGTCTTCTTACCTTCCACCCTCACGAGTAAAGTCGGGCTCGACGCCCCATACGCGCTCAACGGCCTTGGCCGCGGCACTGAAGTTCCAGTGCTTGGGCGAAGCTACCCACCACTTACCGCAGTGCTGGGCATACACCTTCATGGTGTTCTTGCTCTTGAGCGTGGCAAATTGATCCTCTACGTACTTGTAGACACATGCGTTGGTCTTGTCAATGTCCATGTCAGGAACAGTTCGGATAGAGAACTTTCCAATAACCTTGGCTGGAATGACAGTCTTGGCCCCAGGGGCAGAGTAGGCACCCTCAATGCCGTGAAGAGAGAGTGAGGGGTATCGCCATCGACCCATCAGGGTCGACTTCTTATCCTCAAAAATGGTCGTCGTGCTGCCCAGCGACTCGTGCAGAGTCTCCATGGTAAATGAAATACCATCGTACAGACCCTCCTCATCGGCGGTGATAGGAGCAACTTGCTCAGCAATTCCAGGAATCTGAATCTTGCCGTTGGTGTCGACCAAAGCTCCCATAAGACGGACAAGATCCGTCATGGGCTCCTGAGCGGTACCGCCAAAAACACCACTGTGAAGATCGGCACCAGGTCCAGAAACCTCAATGGAATAGTAGTTGCATCCACGTAAACCATACGTCAGGCAAGGCTTCTCGGTTCCCAGCCAGTAGTTATCCGAAATGCAGACAGCCTCGGCGTCGGCAAAGTACTTTTTGGCTTCCTCCTTGATGAGGTCATCCAGACCCTCCGAGCCGTACTCTTCCATACCTTCGAAGCACATCAGAAGGTTGACGGGGAAGTCAACGCCAGCCTTCTGGTGAGCCTCGATGGCATTCAGCCAGCCCAAGACAGGGCCCTTGTCATCGGTAGATCCACGACCAAACATGCGACCTTTCTCGTCGACAGTAAGGTCAAAGGGCTCCGTCGCCCAGCCATCGCTCTTCTCAGCAGGCTGAACGTCGTAGTGACCATAAACCAAAATTGTTCGCTTGTTCTTATCGTTGCCGTATCGTGCGAGCACAACAGGGGGGAGCTCAAGGTACTCCTTGCCGGGCTGCTTGCCTAATGGGCGAAGCTCGACGGAGGCACCAAGCTTCTTCAGCTCTTCGCCGAGGAATTCTCCCATGCGGACAACATCTGGGCGGCGGGCATCCTCAGCAGAAATGGAAGGGATAGCAACAGCTTTGCGGAGACGCTCAATGAAATCTTCGGCAGAGCTGTCCACCTGCTTGAAGAAGCCGTCGAGCTGGGGAGCCATCTTTTTTGCTTGGTGGGAACGGATCGAGTCTGTAAGGTATGGTCGAAAGAGTGAGGGTTGGCTTCGGAAGCGGGCGAGACTGGGAGATGCCGGTATAAAGGGCCGTCTGGGAGGTATAGAGACTGTTCGAGGACAGCGAGCTGCCGCCCTCAGCAGCCAAGTGCGGGGCATTTTTACGACGTGACACCTGCTCTATCAGGCCGGCAAGTGAGGCAGCGCAGCTCCAGGCTCGCAGAAGTACCTATGGCGGGGCAGATTGATACTTAGTACCTATTCGCGACGGCCAATGCACCACTTCCCTTCCGTGCCGTGGCCCACAATAAGGCCACGGGTACCCGCGGGATTATGAGCTTTCCTTCTTTGGGCAGTCCAATCCAACCTCTTTGTCCAATCTAACTGTAGGTATTACTGCCATGGCTGCATGCGAACACGGAATCAGTCGGTGCTGCCCCTCAAGAGGAATGCTTATATAATGTCTCGCGTGCACCCCAAAACTTTTATCGCCACGGGTGTCCATGTCCTATCGCGGGCCCACTTCTGCTGGATTAGTCAGTCGGTGGAAATTCGCGGTTCTTTGGGTCACGTGTGCCTGCCTAAGGCCTAAAATAATTACAACCGAGCAGGCGCCCGCCTAACCTTTGTTGTCCTGTCATCACACCCGTAGGAAGCAGTTAGCAACGTTAGCAGCTCCGTTCATCATGACTTCATCCGTCTTCTTCAAGTTCAAGTCTCAGAAAGAGCCTACCCGTGTGGATTTTGATGGTACAGGTATCTCAGTGTTTGAGCTCAAGCGGGAAATTATCACCAAGAGTGGATTGGGTGATGGAACCGATTTCGACCTTTTCATATACACCGACGATAACAGCGAAGGTAAGAAACCACGTCAAAGCGATAGCCAAGGCCGTTTACTAATGCGCTCATAGAATATGATGATGACACGACCATTATCCCAAGGTCAACTACTGTAATCGCTCGGCGTCAGCCAGCGCTTAAGCCCGGTGCTGGGCGTGCAGCTCGTTATGTCTCTGGAAAAATGCCCGTGACGGCTAAAAACGCCGGTCGTAAGGAGCAGGCAGCGAAAGCTTCTGCATCAAAGCCCAGTTCTAATGCCATCAATCAAATGAACAACGCCATGACTGAAGAGGAAAAGATGGCCGCCATGTTCGCCGCCCAGACTGAGCAATGGTCCGCCCAGCAAGAGGAGATGTCTCAGTGAGTTGCATCGCAGCATCAAGCCACCATGAAAAATGCTAACGCCTTTTCCAGCCAAACACCTGTGTTCAAGCCAGGTTCCAAGAGACCCGCCAATGTCCCAGACCATGATCCCCCAAATGGTTACATTTGCTACCGCTGCGGTAACAAGGGTCACTGGATCCAGCTTTGCCCTACTAATGACGACCCTGAATTCGATAACCGACCTAGGGTCAAACGTACCACTGGTATTCCTAGGTCGTTCCTGCAAAAGGTCGACAAATCTGTTGTTCTGGCTCAAACTGAGGGAGATGAGTCGAAACGCCCTTCTGGCATCATGGTGAACGCTGAGGGGGATTTCGTCATCGCCGAACCAGACAAGGCATCTTGGGAACAGTTCCAGGCCAAGGCGAAGACCTCATCTACCGCCAAGGTGGCCCAAGCCGAGGACAAGGAGATTCAAGAGCGAGGCTTGGAATGCTCGATTGACAAGAAAATGTTCATAGAACCAATGAAGACCCCATGCTGTCAGAAGATCTTTTGTAATGATTGCATAACAAATGCTCTCATTGAAAGCGACTTCATCTGCCCTGCGTGCCAGACAGAAGGCGTTTTAATTGATGACCTCCAGCCAGACGAGGAGTCCTCGGAGAAGATCCAGGAATATTTGAAGGAAAAGGAAGCCTCCAAGACTCCTCCACCCCCATCGCTGAAATCCTCAGGTGACGCAACGGCCGAAGAGAAGGCAACTGAAATAGCAACTGACAAAGCTGATGACAAGTCTGGGGATAAGCCCGCGGTAGAGGCCGAAGAGAAACCAGCCGAAGTGCCAGCCAAGGAAAAATCGAAATCGCCACCCTCACAGCCAGCAACCATTAAAACCCCCCCTACAGGCCCAAAGAGTTTGGTTGCCGCCCAGGAAGCAGCCAAGCAAGCAAACGGCGCCAAGCCCGAGGACGCCAATTTCAAGAAGCGACCTGCTGATGACATTCTAGATAACCCAAGAATCCCCAAGGGACCCAAGGCTATGCAGAACCAGCAGGCCCAGAACATGATGTCCGACATGATGAATGGGATGGGCGGGATGAACATGGGAATGAACAACATGATGTTTAACGGCATGGGCGGGATGCCAAACATGATGGGCATGCCCAACATGGGGAATATGAATATGGGTATGCCGATGATGGGTATGCCCAACATGATGGGTATGCCTTCGTTCCCGGGAATGAACGGATTCGGCGGCATGAACGGCTGGGACATGGGCATGGGCGGCATGAATAACATGAACGGCATGAATGGAATGGGTGGAATGAACGGTATGAACGGAAACATGGGTATGAACGGCGGCTTCCAAAATGGAGGCATGAACGGAGGAGGTATGAATGGCTTTCAGAATGGCGGCAACTTTCCACAGGGCGGGGGCGGGGGCGGCGCCGGCGCCGAAGAGGACGCCTACTTCCGCAAGCCCGTCAACCCACATCGCCATCAGAACAAGCAGCGACGAGTTCGACCCAGCGACTACCGCGAGCTGTGAGCCCAACACCGCACGGGACGAAGATACGGAGCAGCTTCTCCATCTATGCTTGCACCCTCCGCTTGCTTCTCGACGACACATTCATTCACGAAGACGCGACACATTACAGGAAGCCATCTTGCTGCATACTACAAATGGTCTTTGATTTTTGTTTCCAGGATTCGGGGTTGGGAAATGGTCTACAATTGGTTTTGGTTTCTTTATCTGCATGATGCCCGCCAAGCCGGGCGACAAGAGGCGTTTTAGGGGTTGGAGGGGCGGTGGCCAAGGTGCATTTTTTTTTATTATTATTACTCTTCCACATCATCTGGGTGGTTCTGGGATAAGGGAAACAGGTCTTATGTCGCTTGACCTCGAAATTGAGATAGATATAGCTGCGCAACGCGAGTCAACTCGTCTGGGGTTTTTTTTTACAAAGCATAGTAATACATATATATTTACGACAACTGGTGAATGATTTCCTTGTGCGGTTGGTGATGCATGGGGGTTGTACGTGTGTTATGCCATTTATAGAAATATATATTTATCATTTCGTAAATTAAATCATGCCTCAATAATCAACTCCACGCCTCCATGCCAACCAACTCGTTTGCGATGTAATTGTTTTTATTTTACGTCTTCCCTCCCACTCCCTAGTGAAGGAGTTTTGTTCAAGCAATACTCTCCCGGGGGTCTCCTATTTGCCCGTATCCGCTCTTTTTTTTTACTCGGGAGGGACGTAGGGCTTGACGAGCATCTCACTAAAACTCTCGAGCCTCTCCTTGCCACGGACTTCCTCGACTAGCAGGGGCATCTTGACAACGTTGAAGTCTTCCTCGTAAAGCTCGTTAATCTGCTCCAGGTACTTGCGCTGCATCTTGCGGCGGGCGCCGCACTGCTCGCAGTTGTTACTGCTCTTGGGGAACAGAAGCTGGTTGACGACGATGCTGTGGGTGTCGATGCCGTAGCCGGTCAGCTCCTGGATCATGCGCTCCGTTTCGTAGAGACTGAGAAACTCTGCGATGCACACGCAGACAAAGGTAGTGAGCTCTGAGTCCTTGAACTGGGTGTTGACCTCGGAGATGGTCTCGCGCAGCGACTCAAGCTTCTCCGTCATCTCGTTGAGGTTTTGGCCGTTGGGCAGGGCGCCATTGGAACCGAGGAAGCCGTTGAGCAGGGGACCGTACTGGGAGGACAGCTGGGAGACCTTGGCCAGGGCCTTTTCGAGGACCGAGGGGAACTGGAGGAAGCGGAGGGTGTGGCCTGTGGGGGCCGTGTCGAAGACGATGGTCTCGTAGGAAAGGGACTTGACCTGCTTGAGGACTTCGGCAAAGGACATGGCCTCGTCGATACCGGGGATCTAAGACATGGCAAGGTCAACATGAGATGTTACGTCATGGGGATATCGCGGCCAGGAACGAACCGCAAAAGCAAGGTCCTGGACCATGCCGCCAAGGCCGCCGCTCATGTCATTGACGTCGCCCTCGCCCTGGCCGGCCAGCATATCCTGCATGCTGCCGTTGGGGTCAATCTCCATGGCGCTCAAGTTGTCGAAGCCCTCGATGAGGCGAGCCTCCTTGCCAAACTTCTGGTTGAAGGCATCCGACAGGTTGTGGGCGGGGTCGGTGGAGATGAGCAGGACGGAGCGGCGGACCTTGGCCAGCTGGATGGCGAGGGAGCACGACGTGGTGGTCTTTCCGACACCTCCCTTGCCGCCGACGAAGATCCAGCGGAGGCTGCGCTGGTCCAGGATGGACTGGAGCGAGGGCTCGAGGGCGTCGTCGGTGTCGATAAGAGCGGTGGACATGATGGGCGCGCGCGCAGGTGGGCTGTGGCAACGAGGCGTGGGTTGAAATCTGGGAGGCGACCCGATTGCGTTGGCCGATGGGGGGGAGGCTGCGACAGGCTTGGGCCAAAAAAAGAAAAGGAAAAAAAAGTACAGCGGCGAGGTTGCGTGGTGTTTACGTCGCCTCAAGTTGAATCCAATTCTCGGTATCTTCTAGAAGCTCGCCGTGGACGGTGGAGTGGGCAAAAAAACGGGCTTGGGTACAGCTGGCTGGAGGGGTCGTGGTGGTCAGAAATGGGCAATCACATGTGACAAGAGGCATCAGCGCAGGCTGCCCAGCTAATTCTGTCCAAGGAAAGCCATGTGTAAGTATCCTTCCCCCACCATCCACCATCCACCATCCACAACCACCACATGTTGGCCTCAGCCACACACACAAGCGTGC
Organism: Calonectria leucothoes; assembly: GCA_002179835.1. Taxonomy (NCBI): domain Eukaryota; kingdom Fungi; phylum Ascomycota; class Sordariomycetes; order Hypocreales; family Nectriaceae; genus Calonectria; species Calonectria leucothoes. The sequence goes on along the minus strand of NAJI01000111.1, from coordinate 88,586 downwards.
CGTGCAAGCGACAAGGTCTTCCTTGGTTGCCCTTCCATGCCCCGGTTTACTTGGGGAATTTAATCCAATGTACCTGAGCCCGGTTCAACGTCAAGTAAGACGACGGGGGGGATTCCGCAGTAAAGCCCTTCCTCCACAATAGGACTTTGGTTCTTCCTTCAGCCCACTGTGGCCCAGTCCTACACTATCAATTCACCCAGGCTCCTATTCTCTGTCCTCGCCTCCGGTCAGCGGGTCCCCCTTCCAGGCTCCAGGCCGGCCCCGTCCACGGCGGCGCGCCCACCCCTTGGCTACAGTGGGGGGGAGGGCGGCGAGCGGCGTTCAGCGGGCTCGGGTGGCTGCGAAGAGGCCTACGGTGCTTGGCGATAGTGGAAAGCAATGCACGCAATGAGGCTTCAGTACAGGCAGACGTGAAGTAGCTATTTTTTTTGGTCTTCTTTGGTAGGCTCGTGCAGGCACCGTTTAGTGATGAATGAGAGAGCGTGACGAGACGAGATGGCATGCTCGGAAGCCAAAGCTGACCTGACACTGGGCTGGGCTGGGTACCACTGCGCATGAGCTGCAGGTCGTCCAATGACCTACTGATAGAGTCTGCGACTGCCCGGTTTTCATCAAGGTGCAACGGCCCAGCTCTGCTTTGGGCCCGGCGCAGGACTCTGGCTGGCAGCTAGCTAGCTGGGGGGCTTGCTGCATCCTCACTCGCTGCCTCAGTCCTACCCAAGCGTCTACATAACATCACTGCTTCGCCTCCTTCACAGCCATTCTCGACCTCTGCTGCTCCCGTCCGAACTGTGCAGCCAATCGACGAGAGCTTCCCACACCATTGCACCACGTCGTCTCTTCCTCTCTGGCTCCTCTTTTTCTTCTTCTCCCCATTTATATCTAACATACTGCCTCCAAAATAAAATACCGAGGATATTAAAAAAAAATCTCAATCTCAATCTCAATCTCAATCTCCGTCAAAGCTCCGGCTCGCTTGCTTTCCATCCAACCCCACATTTGACGTCAACTCCTCACGTCGCACCACTACTACTACCACCACCACTTGCCAGACTTTTTGGTACGCCACCGCGGATTCACGGCTGCTCCCTGTTGCAGCAGGAAAAGAAAAGAAGAGAGGAGAAGAAACCTGTTTCGTCATGGCGGAACCAGCTCCCACAAAGGACCCCATCACTTGCCACGTCCTCGACACCACGGCCGGCCGTCCCGCCAAGGGCATCCGCGTGCGCCTCGAGGGGGGCGTCGTCTCGGCCACGTCCACGGTCAAGGCGTTTGAGTCCTTTACCGACGAGGACGGCCGCATCACCTCGTGGCTCTCCTGGAGCTCCGACGCCGACGCCGGCGACGTCCCCGTCTACACCCTGGTCGACGTCCTCGGCGAGTCCAAGGGCCCCTCCCGCTGGACCCTCCGCTTCGACACGGCCTCCTACTTTGGCGAGGACAAGACCTTCTTCCCCGAGGTGACCGTCACCTTCCGCGTCGAGGAGGGTCAGACGTACCATGTTCCACTGCTCTTGAGCCCCTACAGCTACACCACCTACCGCGGTAGCTAAATCAACCTCTGACATGTCACGGCAGCAAAACATGAGCCCTTACGCAAGTGGAGTGCAGAGAGAGGCCCGAGGCCGAGAAAAATCAATGTGTGATGGATGGATGAATGGCCATCATTTCGGGAATTCTAACAAATCTAGGAAATAGTTGGTTCATGAACGTTGAGCAAGCATTGGGAAGAAAAGATAATTATGATTTTGACGGTAGCGGTGATGGTCTTTTAATTCATCAACGAATGTCCTAACCAGGCACTATCCTTGTTTCCATTCTTGGCACACCCATGTTCATGCCTTGCTAGTTCCCTTCCAGAGGGACGGTGATGCCCAGTGTTTTTAAACTTCAACTGTGCCGTCTTGTGTCCCGAAAAGCACCTCCTTTCCTTTGTTTGCCATCCTTGCCTATCCGGAAAAACTCCACGCTGTCCAAAATAATGATGTAAAATAAAAATAAAACCTGTTTGGCAAAAGAGTGTAATGCTTGAATCGCTTAATGATGCAGTCGTGTTTCAGTCGTGTTGTCATAAATGTTGAGGCCGTGTCGTCATGAGGTTGGTTCGTCCTTGCAGGGTTTCCCCCGCATTCAATGCTTTCGCCATCGTCCTAGGAGGCCCTTCTTGGAGCGGTGCGAGGGGACGTCGGGTGAGGTGGGTGGTGTCTCTTCATCCCTCCTTGACGTAATGCTATCTGCGCCGTCTTTGGAATATCGAATGCTGGACTGAGTTGGGCTGACGACCCTGATGCTATCTGAGTCGGTGATGTCGGTGTTGACCAGTGAGAGGACGCTGTACATCATCTCATCTTGGGGAGAGATGCGGCCATGGCTAAGTGTGTGTCGCTTCTTCCTCAAGAAAGAACGGTGGCGGCGGCTGAGAGCTCGGGTAGGGCAGATATCTTCTTGGCTGATACAGGCGTTGGGGGACAAGTCTGCATCAGGATGAGGAAGCGTGGTGTTGCGAGCTGGCAATAAAGGTCAACACTAGCTCGGTTGCTGATGAAGCTGACGAAAGGACTCACCACCGTTGAAGGGCTCGGGGAAGCCCGTGTCTCGAGGCTCTCGCCTTGCCGATTTGATTGGGCTCGAGGCCATGATGTTGATCTGAGGTACGGTCTTAGATTGTGTTGCCATTGTGACGATATATGCGGTTGGTGTGTCTGACTAGGAATGAAAGGAAAGAGAAGATAGAGAGAGAAGGTGGACGTTTTGATCACGACAGAAGTCGGACGCTTTCAACGGGCCGGATTGGGCAAGTACATGTACGGTGCGGTTGTGTGTAAGCGCGAGGCCGCTTTGGTCATGCACGACACACCCAACGCCCCAGAACCTGTCGTCTGCGTCGACAAAGCACAATCGCAAACAAAGAGAGGAAGTCACTCGACGGCGAAGAAGGTTTAGGTGGGTTTGAAGGCCAAATAACCAATAGTGAAAATCTTGCAAGTGCGTGTGTGTTCTTTTAAGGCTGATAAATTAAAAATGCCGTTAGGGGGGAGAGGAGGGGACCGGGGCGATGGGGAAAAAATGGCCATGCCGGGGTTGTTATGAACGATTGTAATACACCGATCAGCAGGGCAGAGGGTTAGTCGGTGCCGCTTGGCACACGGTGTTAATCGGCTCTTCGGAATTCCATCAAAGCTTGGAGGCGATGCGCAGTGTGGAGGGTATAGTGAGGAGAATGCAAGACAGCCACTCAATGAGGCTTGGCTCGCGCAGTCCGGCACATAAGCCAAGAGTCAAACGTGTGAGAACTTGACAGCGCTTTCGTAAACTCTGTGCCGCAAGCCGAGAAAGCCAAGTCGTCGCCTACAATGCAAGCAACAGGCGCAAGGGGGGCAAAAGGTATGACGCGGGTGGAGCCCCAAACCAGAAGTTGGGTACCAGAAAAAGTGCACTCACCTGGAAAATGCCAGGGGGAAGGCCTGTAAAAATGGCCCGGGATGGATCCAGCTACGGGTCTTTGTTCCGTGATGAGCTGCTTCTAGCACTTTGCTAAAACGTCCCCAACAACCCGGAGCCCAAGTAAATGATCGTCCAAGCGCCCTGAGTTGACGGGTTTCGGAAATGGCGCCCTCCGCACCGTAACAACGTGGTGGACCAGGGAGCCCAGCGAGTTTGGGTGGCGGATGAGGCTCGGCGCTGGACGTGTATGAGTGAGATGAAGCGACGAGCCTGCCTGGGCGTCGTAAGCTCCGGGGGGCTGCGCTGGTTCGCTGATAGTTTGTTGGGCGACGGCGCGAGCGCGAAACGCGAAATACAGTGCTATGACACCTGCGCCTCGTCAAACAAGCTGAAGGACTTGGAGTTTAAGCAGCACCATTGCAGATCGCAGTGAATGCCCAGGCTCGTCTAGGTTTTTACCGGGGCAGGATGTGATATTTATATTATGCTCGCACTCGCACAGGGAGCGGCAAGACAATCGACGGCTGGGGGGAGGGATGGGATGGGACGGGCAACCAGCTCCCCAACGGCCTGGACAGCAAGCGTGATGCGTGCGCCGAGTGTGCATGAGGCCCAGCCGGCCGTACAGTAGGCAGAGACTTAGCAGCTTCCAAAGCAGCATGGTCAGAACGGCACAGGGCCGGCTAACAGAGCAGAGCATCAGACGGGTCCGCTGCTGAGGACTGTCGGAGGACTGGCGGGAGGCCTGGCGGCACCCCTTCAAAGCACGCTGCAGCGCCAGTGGGTGTCACTTCAAACAGTGGCCCATGATGATCCTTTACGCACACACATGACGACAAAGCGTGGGCTTGCATCTGGTGTCTCGCAGGCGGCCGTATCAGTGGCCGGTCTGACAGCCCACTGGATCCTCGGTGCTGCACCACCTACGAACTGCGGAGCATCTGCCATTGTTCAGGTTTCGGATGTGACCAGACGGCGTGGCGTCTAAACTGGCGGCCAAAAAAAGTCAGCTTGCTCGATTCGCTCGCCGGCATCCAAGCGGGGAAACCGTGCCGTGGAGATGGTGGATGGGAGACTTGGCGGTTAGACGGCAAACCCGGTTGTGATTGCCATGCATATGTCCATACGGTGCTACCGTATTATTGGGAAAGACAAGCCCTTGCCGCCTGCTCCATCGAAGACTGACGAAGATGCTTCCATGGCCTCAACTTGGCCGGCCGGACGGTCTCGCCGACCAGGAAATTGGTCAATTAGGCCCAGTTCGGCCCCGGATCACGTGTTTCCCTTCGGTCCTATTCGGCAGGGCGTATTGCGATCGGATGCGCCAGCATAAGCCATCGATGTCAAGTACATATCGGGCGGCGGCGTCGATCAACCTTCGCGTGAACGTCTATCCCATTGAAAACACAACCTTAGCCCTCGCCAGAGTTTCATCAATTACCCAGTTTTCATAGAGATCACCTCAAAGGCCACGTCAATTCATGATTTGCCTCAAGGGTCAGCGAGACAACCGAACCCCTAATTTTCCTTTCTCTATTTTCTTTCCCCCTACTCCCTTCCCTTCCAGCCTCCCCCCCGGCGCCAATCACCCTCAACATCTTTGCATGTTTCCTCTTCGCTTTGGCCCCATCTCCGCGCTGGTGCCGGGTTGGTTTCCGCAGCGCCTGTTGACGCTCATTGATGACCCTGGACGAACCGATTTTCGCGCATGCATGCACGTGTCTGCTCAACTCGATTTGTAATAGTCGGCCTCTATCTTCCATGAGGTTTTTGTGCAATTGGTAGACCGGTTGAGCATGTCTTAAATCCGCCTCTTGGCTGCATCGGCGGTGTAGCCTGTGACAATACCAGCACCACACTCCAATTCCCCTCTCGCTTCTGCAGAGGCTTTTAGCCCGTGTCATTTAGCCACAGCACCCAGCCATTGATTGGCTAACTTAACTTTCGATGCATGGCCATCGTGGCATCGTTGCCGGCTTTGTTTTTCAACGAGCTACAGGCCGTGTCTGAGTGGGGGAAGGGACTAATGGGCCGGAGGCAAGGATGGGATGGTGGCATCAAAAGACCGATGACGCCGAGTCTGACAGTCTCAAAGCCCGGCCTGGTAACGTTGTAGGCACGACATCGCCATCCCGTGCCGTGTCCGTCCCGATACCAGCTGAATACCCGTCCCGGTACGATCACAAGGCCGAGGAGTGGCGAGTATCGTTATCAGAGGCTTTTTTTAACTAGCTGGAGGACCCCATTCATGGTGGCCATAGGCTCAAGATGCGGGTCTACGTCCCGCGTCCCAACCTCTATCCTACAAGACTAAGGCAGTCGTAGCCGTCGCTAAAGCCGACAGCGAAGCCGGCGCTGCAACACGCAGCATCTCTAAGACATAGTCTGTCCAATCCAAAGCCAGCCCTTTTTCACCTACCAGTGATACAGTTCCACTGACGAAGGCAAAGGAACCAAAACGGCAGATCGCATCTGAGCGTGCATTGAGCCCTCTATTTAGACCAATGCAGTTGGATGTTGCCTAAGAGAGGGTTCATGTACGATAGCGAATGGTTTTTCTTAGCTCAGGATTTGTCACTTATCGATCAGGGACAAGGAAGCAAAGCGTCGCGGACATTGGACCTGACCGTTGAGATCACTCTTGGCCCATGTGGCAAGCCAGAGGATTGCATACCAACGGATTAGTCTCGGTTTTCTATGGAGTGTTGCAGTCTGGCGGGAAAGAGTGGCGCAACCACGTCCTCTATCCCGGTAACGACTTAGGCCACAATGCAACCCATCAGAACAAGTGTCAAGGCGTGGTGGCAGAGTGGTCTAATGCGTATGACTAGAAATCATATCTCTTCGGAGGCGTCTGTTCGAATCAGGCCCACGTCGATACTTGCTTCTTTTTGTTGTTCCTATTGGATTCATGCCGTAGAGTCAGTCGGTCACGCACCATCTTTTTGTAACACGCTACATACTCAGAAAGAACATGATCAATATGAATCAAACCCAATGGCAAATCAGAAAGGCTCTCACACTGCTTGTCAGAAAACATTCACCCAGCAACCAGACATGAGTATGCTCACACTCTCCGCAGAGACATGCCAAGATCGATACATACAGTATTTTGTGTTGAGTCGCCTTACCAAAGTTTATTTTTGGATTGCCAGAATCTGAGTAATATGGAGCCAAACTTAAAAAGGGGAAAGCGCATCAGAGATGCAACCTTAAGATTAGCATATCCCAAGCAACAGGGCAGTTTGGTGCTGTTTGCATCCGTGTTAAAACAAATTGAGAAATAAATGTCTCTCAATTGGATTGTCCTCCCAGGCGCGCTACAGGACTCGCCTCCCATGTTCGCTATCCATTTCGTGCAATGGCCAGCAGAAACCGCCAAGCCAGGGAAGCGCGGATATGATGAATACGAACGGACAAAAGTAGAACCGGCAATCTGACAGAACACTGCCCCACTACAGCACGGTGCACAGCCACTCCGCTGAAAGTCCTACACGTAACGCTTCACGAGCCACATCGCGACGTTCCAACCCATCCGCCGTAGACAGCCCCTGGGTCAAGGAGATCGCACCTTTTCCCACCATCCCGCCAACCCCAACGGCATCATCGCGCAGCGCCCGCCGACGACTCTGTGCAAAATGGCCGACTCACCCCGTGGCATCGACCACACCGATTCCATCAACTCCAACGATGGAGACCCGAAGCAGCCGGACAAGAAGAAGAGCCGCCGCCCTGCCAGTGAGTAGTGCTCTGGATGCTTCGGAAGCGTCGCGTGGCCGGGAGAGGGATCGCAGCTAATCGTATCGCGACAGACACCGCCTTTCGGCAACAGCGCTTGAAGGCCTGGCAGTATGTGATGGCTTCTCATGACACCAATGCTCTAATGCTGACAGCGACAGGCCCATCCTAACCCCTAAGACGGTTCTGCCTCTGTTTTTCGCCATCGGAATCATCTTTGCGCCCATCGGCGGCCTTCTCCTCTATGCGAGCGCTCAGGTATGGATTTCCGTCGCATCCAAGACGCAGCATATTCAAGGCAGTCTTTAACAACCAAATCTAGGTCCAAGAGATTAAACTTGAGTACACCAAATGCGTCGCAGATGCCCCGGATTACAACGACGGCAACGGCTTTGCCAGCATGCCCAGCAAATATGTCGACACTGCATTCAAAAACAATTCGGGAAGCGTGAACGCCCAATGGGCCGTTGAATCAAATGTCAAGGTGAACAACACTTTCGGCAGACTCTCTGGCGGCTCCGTTGAGCTGGACACCAATCGATGCTACCTGCGCTTCAACATCCCTGAAAACATGGGTCCTCCCGTCCTCTTCTACTACCACCTCACGAACTTTTACCAGAACCACCGTCGTTACGTCGAGTCGTTTGATTCCTCGCAGCTCAAGGGCAATGTCCGTTCATACAGCGACATCAAGGGCTCCGACTGCACGCCGCTCTACGGAAACGGGAACGAGAACAAGCCTTACTACCCTTGCGGTCTGATCGCCAACTCGATATTCAATGACACCTTCTCCAACCCCGTTCTGCTCAATCCACCACACGGCAAGAGCAATGAGACACAGACCTATGTCATGAACAACAACAGCAACATTGCTTGGAACAGTGATAAGGATCTTTACGGAGCCACAAAGTACAAGCCCGACGAGGTTCTTCCCCCGCCCAACTGGGCAAAGCGCTACCCCAACAACTACACTGACGAAGACCCCCCGCCCAATCTGAAGAACTGGGAGGGATTCCATGTGTGGATGCGAACCGCCGGTCTGCCTGCGTTCAGCAAGCTGTACCAGCGTAACGACAGCACATCCATGACTGCTGGCAACTATGAGATCGTCATTGATGACCGTAAGTCAACTCTCTCGCAAGCTTAGAGCGCTGCTAACTTTGGGAGACTTCCCCACAACTGCCTACAAGGGCACCAAGTCCATCGTCATCACTACCCGAACCGTCATGGGCGGCCGCAACCCATTCCTTGGAATCGCCTACGTCGTTGTTGGCGGTCTCTGTATCGTTCTCGGTGCCATTTTTACTGTCACCCACCTCGTCCGACCAAGGTCAGTCATGTTCCACGTTTCTCCTCCCTGACTTTTTGTCACTAACTGAAAACAGGAAACTCGGTGACCACACGTACCTCTCGTGGAACAACGCCCCTGGCGCCAAGTCGGGCCCCAGCACAGCCATGGCTTCTGGTCGCGAGCTTCGTCCTGGCGAGGCCTAGGCGGCTCCCAACAGCTCCGCTGCACTCCTCCGAATGCCCACCTCCGCCGACAGCACGAATGCCCCGTTCGCATCCACTCCCAGCAGCACAAGGCCTGGGCTTTCCGCTTCGCCTTCCCTAATGTCACCGCTTGCCTAGGATTCTTGGTATGGCAGATCCCGGACCATCCGGTGAAAGCGGTTGAGGTAGCACTGAAAGGAGAGCGGTCGATTTTCTTGCGTCTTTGCTTCTCCTAACGCGGCTTGCTATTTATGTACGACTACACCGGGAAGCACCATGTTTTTGTGCTTGCCTGTTTCCGTCTTGAAGAGGGGGGTTTCTGGGATTTCCTGACGACATGACACACCCTTTTTTTCGCGTGTACGCGAATACGTGCTCTCCCGCCCGCTTGCGTGTTTGTCGTCGTGAAAGCCGAAAATCATGTATCTGGGGGGGAGAGCTGGATAAGGGAGTCGTGTGGATAATGCTTCTGAGTACCGATAACTGACTGGGTAGGGAGTTTGGGCGCGTTATTTCTCGTTTTTTTTTTCTAGCTACAATTGCGAATAGAATGATATGGTACCTGCATTAATGGTTGCTTGTGTTCAAAGGATCTATTCCTGGCCTAGTGATTGGCTTTGTGATTTTGATTTTGATCCCGATTATCATGAACATTGGATGGGGAATCTCCGTCACTAATCCAATTCATGCGTGCCTAGTTCCCAACACAAAACTAACGAATTCATCACATACCAGAACCAGTTTCATTCAATTACCGAGTAAGGCTAACCTAACTAACCCCCAACTCTGCTTCCATATCCACCGCAAATAAACTATAAACAAGCCCGTCATAACTTGAAATCCCCGAAAACCAACTGAACTATGGATGATTGCTCCTCGCATGCACCCCCGGCCAAGTAACCCCAAGCACGAGAGGATGTTGGGCAACAAAAGCCCATCATGCATGCAGGCTAAATTTCGATTTGTTTTAGTACAAGATAGAACACAATAAAGAAAAATAAAAAAGACAATAGGCGTTGTCCTCTTCGCGTCGTCGTGCCTCTCCGTCTCCCGTTTGCCGTCCCGAATAACAACCCGCTGTTTATCGCTTGCGCTTCTTCTTGCCACCACGGTCTTCTTCTTCCATGGCAGCCTCACGGTCTCGCTTGGAGGCCTTGCGCTCTAGCTCGTCCCAATCTTCACCCTCGTCATCGCTGTCGAGGTCGGCATCCTCGTCGTCATCTTCATCACTGGCGTTGCTGCCGAAGTCGGAATCTTCTTCACTAGATTCAGAAGCCTCGTCCAGCCCCTCGTCGCTAATCTCATACGCAGATTCTTCCTCGGACATGTCTGAGCCGCCCTCCTCATCCGAATCGGCCTGCAGAAAGGACCAACCTCCATCGACGAAGAACTGATGGGTGTCGGCCGTGACAGTCTTCATGATGGTAGGCCAGTTGAGGTTCAGGGGACCTTCAGAGAAGGCAATGTCAGAAGAATCCAGGTAATCCTTGACCTGGTCTAGAAACTCGACGGGAATCGTGTTGATGTGATAAGGTGCTCGTCCAAAGTCCTTGAAGACAAAGACCATGTCAAAGTTCTTCAATCCAAACTGAACACGTTCAAGGTGGCAAAGCTCGACTTCGTCAATAGTGATGACCATGAATGGGGGTTCGACAACTTGGATAAGACAGTCTGTGGTGGGCTGAACGAAGACGTTGCTGCGGAACGGGACACCATGGAATCCGAGATCACGGATAGGCATATCGACCTCGATACCCTCGTTGCGACCAGCTTCAGCGATCTTCTGAGCAAAGCCCTGGAACAGCCTGTCCAGTTCTGCTCTGCGACGTCGCTCCTCTTGCTCGGCCTCAAACTCATCCTCATCGCCATATCGGTACTTGCGCTTTCGGTTGCCCGTCTCATCAAACTGGATGTCGGTTGCTTCCCGGTAGAACTGCACATCCTTGGTCTTCTTCTTGTTGCCCACAATGATGGGATCCTTGAGATGGATGTGAATGATGACGACAAGCTCGTGCTGGCAGGGTTGGAAAAAGAGGTGCTTGACGTTGGAGAAAAGAATGTCGACGCGGTGCTGAGCGTTGAGGGGAGACTGGTATCGAATACCGTTCTGGTGGATTTCCACCTTTCCGGGAACTCGCTTTCCTTCCATGGCGGGTCGGATGTAGACATTATCCAACACGGCTGGGCGACGGTCTGGCTTCTTGTTAGCTCATGTGTACTGGTGGCATGGAATTGACACTCACTTCTAATCTCCACCAGCTTGTCCTGCTCTACAACATCCTCCAGATCCTTCTTCTCCTGTTCCTTCTTGACTACATCACGCTTCATGTTGGAGATTTGAGTCGCAATTTCGTTGTACCTGTCGCCATCCGACGAACGGAAGGTCAAGCTTCGCACAAAGTGAGCAGACGCATCTTCGAATGGCTGATCATCTTTCCTTCCTACACCCTGGCCAGGAGACAAGAAGTTAATGCGCAGGAATGAAAAGTCACCCTCGTCGCTCTTGCTAGCGTTCTTGATGGTGTTGATGTGGAAAGGAACCGGTCTGCCCATAATAGGAAGAACAACAGTGCTGTTCTTGCTGTCCACGATGATTTCGAGGTTCTTGCTTCGCAGAGGGAACTGTGTATCTCTCTTGTAAGACTCGAAACGCTTGAATTTCTTGACTTCGCCCCCGTTCTGGTCATTCGTGGACTCGGCAAATCTCGCAAGACCCTCCTTCTGTTTTTTGGAGGCGAGTTCCTTCTGATGTTCACGGCGCTTCTTATCCGTATCCTCGTCAACATGTGTGGAACGCTCTGATCGGAGTCTTGAGGTGGTAATATTCTTTGTGGCCACTGCACCAACACGGTTGTCCTTCTTCTCTCGCTTGGGCGCTGGCTCGGCTTCCTCATCATCCTTGAAAAAGAATGAGTTGGCATCCGCGGTTGTAGGAGCTTCAGCCGTAAAGACAACAGCTTCAGTTGAAGTCACACGAACAGTGTCAGTCAAGACAAGCGCATAGACCTTGCTGTTCTTGTCCTGCGGTTGCGGGTTTTCAATATCCTGGAAACCAGTGTTGACGATAAGAGTCATCCCGTCCTTCAATGTTCTCTGGTTCTTGGCGCTGAGTATAAGAGTTGGGTCTTTGTTCTCCAAACCAATTCCCCAGCCAACATTCTTCAGGAAGTGCTTCTCCATCTCAGGCTTCTTGCTCTTGATGATAGCAATGGCTTTGGAGTAAACTTCCTTTGCCTGTACGCCATCTCGCAACTCCTTGATGATGGTGTTGTGAACGAGAACAAGAAGTTTGTAATTGCTTTCTTGGGACTTGTTCGGATCAACCAGGTATGTGCGTGCGATGGTGGAGCAGTACGACTTGTATCGAAGTCCCAAGGCAGCAATAATGATGCCGGCGTGAAGATTGTCGTCGTTGGGCTCGGCGGCAAATCTTAAGTCGTACTTGCCACCACTCTGAATGGCCGGGCCCAAAATCCAATCCAGCTGGCTCGGGTCGAGATCCGAAGGAAGCTTTCCGTTGGAGGGAAGCTGTACGGTCTTCCAGAACTTGGCGTCGTCCAACTTTTTGTCGACCTTCTCACCAAGCACCGAGTGCTTGACTTTTTTCTCGGCGTCGAGGATGTTGGACATTTCATCGAGGAAGTAGGGAGTCATCAAGGCAACACAAGCCTTGGACGCGGTTCGCATCGCTCGGAGCTCGCTCTCGTCCTTGATGGCAAAGGCGTGTGTTGACAGCGCAGCGGACACATCAACCTGCTCAATATCCTTACACTTGTCGGCCAAGACCTTCTTCCACTCCTCGACGAATGGACCCTTGGAGGTATCGCGGGCGATCGTACCGAGTTTGCTCTATGGGCGGCTTGTTAGGGGATGTCAATGCGAGCGGGGAATGTAACCTACTCCGGCCTCCTTGATCTTATCGGCAATTTTAACAAAGAGCTTCTCGTTCTCGGCGGCGTCTTTGCCTCGAACGAGCACTTCGATCGGAAATCGGCCGCCCTTGAGCTGATCGAGATGTTTTGCTGTGGAAATTGTAAGAACCTCAATGAGTCAAACCGCTGGCCAAAACATCACTGTACCTTTTTTCGCAGTTGTCAGAATGTACAACGTGTCCAGCGTAAATAGCATCAGAGTCGTCGGGAACTCGTATCCGAGAAGCCAGAACTATCATTTCCATCAGTACTTCGGGTCGCAAGGCAAATTTCGAGAGGTCTGGGGGTTCGCATACGTGCATGGCGTTGTTCTTGTGGAATTCCGGGATCTCCTCAACCTTGCCCATCATGACCACGACGGACGAGGCACCGCCAAACAGCCCATCCTTGGATCGAATGTCGTTCTTCCAGGCCGTCACGAAGTGCGAAATGCGCTCCTGGAAGAGCTTGCTGTCAATCTTGATCTCGGCCATCGTGGATGATGAGCGCGAACAAAAGGGACGGTGTCTAAGGGGTGAACTTGATGCTTTCGAAAGACGCGAAAAAAAAAGTGAGGGCGCGTTAATGAAATTCAGGCGACAGCTCCCTGTCACGTGACGATCGCAACGCGTTCCGCGATCAAAGCTCCAAGATGTCAAAGCCAGTGGTTCGGGAGATGACTAACGTTGGAGGTGATACACTTCATGTTTTGCAGGTAAAAAAAAAATTGAACAGAGATGTCGCTTTTTTTTTTTACGATACTACCAGATTTCTCTTCTTCTTAATTTGAAAAAAAAAATCCAATTCTCACTGTTGGCGCATTCCTCAAGCGGAACTTCAGTGATTCTCTTTCTACTAAATGAGTCAAAACACATAGATAGCAAAGTAATTGAGTTTTTTTTTCTTGGTTCAGGCCAGACTTATTTCATCTTGTTTCACGTAATCCGCTGGTTCAAGCATTGCAATCAAAGAATGGTGAAAGGGACATTCAGTCTAAGATAAAAGTCCATGCGATGCTTGTCCCGCTACTAACAACCGAGCATCCCAGCATCAGCGTTTTCCCGCCCGTCAACCATTGGGCGCTAATAATGCTAGCAAACCCTTTTTCCTTGCAGGAACGACCCGGCAACACTTGTTAAAACCCACAGAGAATGAATGGTCGAATCGCCAAAGTATTCCGAGACCCACTGTCTGTCTCATTCAGGGCGAACTCCATCTCTCGGGAAGTGGAGTCGGGAGTTGATGGTTGATCGACCCCGCGTGTGGCCGGGAGAACATATAACCAGACAAGAATGCCTCGAATCAATTGGAAACCCATCGCGAGGATATTTAGCCTCCCATATCTACCCCCCGCGACCCAGAGGACGGCGACGCCAGCTCTTACATCATATTGCTACACTACCTCGACCAGACGTCAGATTTACCCTACACCACCATCGAAAATGAGACTCCCCTACGTCACCGATCCGGTCCCGACCAAGAGCGAGGAGGACGCCGCCATTGTCGAGCGCATCCGGGCGCGCCGTGATCCTCGTCCCCTCCAGCCGCTCGACCTCGCCCTCCTGCACGCCCCCCCAATTGCGGACGGATGGAACTCGTTCCTTGGTGCCGTGCGCACCAAGAACTCGCTGCCCGATGACGTGCGAGAAATTGCCATTTCTAGAATCGCCGCCGTCAACAAGGCCTGGTACGAGTGGGCGCACCATGCACCCCTCGCCGTCAAGGGCGGCGTCCCAGAGGCCGGCATGGAGGCGCTCAAGCAGGACAAGCTTGGCGAGCGACCTGCAGAGCTGACCGAGAAGCTCTGGGCCGTAGTACTCTACACGGAGGAGATGACGAGAAACGTGCAGGTCAAGGATGAGACCTTTGACGGTCTTCGGCCCTTCTTCAATGAGCAGGAAATTGTTGAAATTACAGCTACTGTGAGGGGTACCAATGGCTACATCGTGTAAAACATTGCTAATGCGCGTGTTAGGTTGCTTGTTACAACTGTGTGAGCCGCTTCCTCGTGGCACTTGATGGTAAGTCTAAAAAATCTTCTCTTTCAAACCGATAACTAGAATCTAACAATCATGAAGTTGGCGAGAGAAATGGGACCGGCCCTGACGCATCTCATTGAGTGAGAGGGTAATGTCCAGGTCAACGCAAGGCAATAACAGCGCCAATACGAAGGAAATGGGGTATGTGTTGGACGAAAAAGAAATGTAAAGCAATTGTAAAAAAAACAACAACTATAAATCCAAAGGCAGAATTGAAATTGTGAAAACCAGTTTTCCAGAAAAAAAAACCAAAATCCAAAAAAACAAAACAAGAAGAAGAATAAAAGAAAAAAAAACTACTGGGGCTTAAGGCCGCGCAGTATGGGTATTCCATCTATACGAAGTGAAGTGAAGTGACCCGTAACTCCTCAGGACTCTCATCATGCTGGATCTTCATACAGTCATCCTTCGTAAAACATCCAGCCACCCGACATCATACCAAAAGGGGGGCCTGTGGTCTGTTTTAGATCGTACTGTTAGTCAATGCTGTTCGTGCTGGCCGGCAATGTTGGGCCAGTCTGTCGTGCCAGAACGCCGTGGAAGCTTGGTGGCGATTTTGTCATCGCACAAAACCAAGCAATCTGTGTGTGATATTATGCTGTGCTTGAAAGCAGACGCAAACAAAGAAAAATATTGCGCCCAAAAAGAATCCGGGGCTCGTAAACGGTTAACCTCCCTACTCAAGGCGATTCGCTTTCTTGCGACATGGCGCGCTCGATCGAGGTGTGGCGCTGGTGCATGCGAGGAGAGGTTTGAAGCTCCTCGATGACACCAGCCCAGCCGGTTCTCTGGGGTCGGGTGACGTGCTCCTGGTGGCCAATGGCTTGGGTTGTCAATCTGCGGACAGGAGGACGGCTGATGGGGGGACGGGGGGTGGTGATGGGGTTGAGGTTTTTGGGGAGAGGTGGCGGGGGCGGGGCCGCAACCTTCTCGGATTTTGGCGTGGAAGGAGGTGTTTTTTTCTCGGCCTGGAAGGTGATGATGCCCATGTAGACAACGAGGAAGCGCATGCGCAGTAGGTCGAGCCTCCGCACTCGATCTGCCAGTTGTGATCGCTTGGACGCCCACAGCAGCCTTGCGCCAGTTCGCAGCTGGGTGGTCCCCTCTTCGATCAACAGGGAATTGAGGGCTTCGCGCAGGTCGTCGCCGGCCTTTTGAATCTCGCGGAGAAGCTGACTTAGACGAATCTTATCCTCGAGACGCTGGACCTTGGCGACGTCGCGATCGTAGCCCTCATTTTCCTGGACAGAAAAGTCGGCCGTGTCGATGAAGTCAGCGATTTCCTGAGGGGCAACGAGGTATGCGGCAGTATATGTGGAGGCGATCTGTGAGAGGTCGACAGCAGAGAGGAGAAGGGCGGTCAGGACGAGTATGCTGGTCCACGGGAGTGAGCCGGACTCGGCCATGATGTAGCTGAGCGTCTGGATGGCAGGTCGAGGCGGAGGGTGAGGCTATCGCGCATGGTCTGGTCTGTAGTGTGTGAAGGAGGGAAGCAGGACCAGGACCGAGGGCGCAAGCGAGTGACAAACGAAGTGCATTGGCGAGGAGCGGGAGCGAAAGCGCATGTTGCATTTGTGTGCGCCGCTGGATCCGCTCTCCGGGTTCCTGTTGAGCAAGCCGACTACTCCTTTTGTCTCCAGAATCGGCCGTCCGCCACTTGGCGTGGATGGCTGGGAATGGGGCCCCCCCTTGTAGCTGCAGCTAATGCTCAACGTCACATGGTGCGGGAAACGTGTGTGCGCGTGGTGTGCATCGGCGCAGTTTTACCCAGGCCTAGAAGCGAGAGGTTGGTGGCGACGAGCAGCTTGAGAGGGGCACGCCATTGCGGAAGCGGAAGGACCGGAGAGGGGTGAAGAGGGGAGAAGTGAGACGTTCTTGCGAGTCTGAGGCAACCATTTGATGGGTATCTGGCGATGGCGGTTGAGGAATTTAGGCGGTGTTCCTGTCCTGGATGGGTGATTCATACGCAAGGGGCGACTGAGCGCCTCCCAAAATTTCTTTCATCTGTATTGTTATTTTCGCCTCCAATAACATTGAGCACCTGTTTGGTGGGGATGGATCTGAGTGACTGCGCAATCTGAGTCGCGCACCCAGCATTTTTTCTCTGCCAGTCGTGACTTTTTTTCCCTTCTAATGGGCTGCATGGTGGTGGGCTCTGGCCATGACTGGCGCGGATTGGATTGGGTCTGTATCCGCAAAGTGGGATGACAAAAGTTTAACGACACCATACAGTGTTTCCCCTGAATTTAGACAACACAAAAGAATTTATTAACAGAGAGATACTATGAAAATAAAGCCTTCAAATTGTTGTGTTTTACATTCTTAGGTATCAGATTGACCTTATTTCTCATATGAACCTTTTATTGTAGATGCTGCCGATTTTTGTTTGCATTTTATCCATTATTCTATACAGTATTAATTTCTGGTATTGACCCCAGGCATACACTGTGAGGTGTTATTCGATTTTTGTCTTGCCACTCTACCATGACGTTGATCTTGTCAAAAAAAAAAACCCTACCTAGACCGTGGGTGTTCCCGCCGCCGATGCACCGCAATCCGCCGCGTGGTCCCAATCAAGTATCAACTCTTCCTCTTACTCACGGTACCTGCACTCGCGTCGCAGCCCGTCAAAATCACCAGACCTAGACCTAGTTTCACGACGAGGCATCGTCAGATTTTTATTTTCCCCGTGCACCCCTGCCATCGCAGAACCATGGCGACAGAGACTGTGACCGCAGCACCTGCGGCGCCGGCGCCAACCCACCAATTCCCCCTCCCAAAGATCCTCGAGTACCCCGCGTCGACCCCGCCGACCCTCATCACACAAGGCGCCGAGGGTCGGCTCTACAAGAGCACCTACCTGCTAGCCGATATTCCCTGTGCCCTGAAATACCGCCCGCCCAAGCCCTGGCGGCACCCGATTCTCGATCAGCGCCTCACCAAGCATCGCATTCTTTCCGAAGCTCGAATCCTGGCCAAGTGCCGCCGCGATGGAATAAGAGTCCCCGCCGTCTACGCCGTTGACGAAAATGCTGGCTGGCTGATGCTGGAATGGATCTCCGGTGGTCCGGTCCGGGCCGCCATCAACGCGCGCCTGGGCAAGCGGACTGAAGGGATTGAGGAGGATGCTGAACTGAAGGATTTGATGCGTCGCATGGGCACTGCCATAGGCAAGATGCACCAAGTCGGCATCGTGCATGGCGACCTCACAACCAGCAACATCATGCTGAACCCTGCACCAGGAAGCGACAAGCTCTTAGATGGCGAGGTGGTCATCATCGACCTGGGACTAGCAAGCGGCAGCATCTCAGATGAAGACCGAGCTGTCGACCTTTATGTTCTGGAGAGGGCATTTGGCAGCACACACCCAAGGGCTGAGTGTGTCTTTCCAGAGCTCCTAGATGCTTATCGAGTGATATTCAAGCATGCCCCCATCGTTCTCAAGAAACTAGAGGATGTTCGAATGAGGGGAAGGAAGCGAAGCATGCTTGGTTAAATAAAAAAAAAGAAGAGGAAGAATGAATGAAAAAAAAAAAAAAAGACCAGGGACCGGGAAAAAAAAAAGGAAGAAAAAAGGAATAATGCCGTTTTGCAGCCAATTTGCCTCCATATCGTCTAAAACTCCATGTGTCTGATGCTCGCTATTCGGAATCAAAAGAATAAGTCCACCGTAACCCCATCGTCTCATGGTATCAGATGTACGCTTAGATATCTCAACCTCTCCATTCCTCCCTTTTTCCCCTTTACACACCGACTCTCAACCTTTATATGCTTGTCTCAGGCCCCAATCAGTTGAGCGCTGGCAAAGTACCCCTTGTTTTCGATGACGCCTCGATCCTTGACAAAAGCCGTGTACCTCACCACCCACTGGGGGTAGATCTCGCCTCTGAGGCCGCTGTGGTGGGGGGCATCAGCAAGCACGCCGGCGCCCTGAGGCCCGTGACCGAGGAGGTCTCGCAGGGTGCCGCGAGGGAGGATGTCGGTGCAGTCGCTGTGGACGTTCAGCTCGATGCCCTGCTCCTCGGCGAGCGTCTTGAGCGGCGGGGGAACGTCGCAGCAGTTGCGCAGGTTGATCTGGTCAATGACGGGTGGGACCGTCACCCGCTTGAGAAAGGCACCGAGCTTCACGCTTCCAAACTCTGCCACGCCCAAGCGCTTGACGGCGCCCTGCTTGTGGAGCTCCTCAAACGCCTTCCATGTAAAAGTCTCCTCGAGGAGGTTGCCCTTCTGGCCGTTGGTCTTGTCGGCCTCCCACTCGCAGTTGCCCTCGAAGGAGACGCCGGGGAACGAGGCGACCAGCAGGTCAATCGTCTCGATG
Source organism: Calonectria leucothoes (assembly GCA_002179835.1). NCBI lineage: Eukaryota > Fungi > Ascomycota > Sordariomycetes > Hypocreales > Nectriaceae > Calonectria > Calonectria leucothoes. The sequence continues at coordinate 69,642 of NAJI01000111.1, read as the reverse complement.
CCCAGCTCCTTTCGGACCAGGTCCAGCGCATCCCTCGCGTACTGCTCTCGCTCTGCCACGGGGCAGCCCGGGAGGAAAAAAAGCTTGACCGTAATCTCGTACTGGCTGGGCTCCTCTCGCAGCCCCGCGGCATCCCAATTGATGCGGGGGATGTACAGAGTTCCCTCCTCGCGGTCAGTCCAGGCGGCAACGGCAGAGCCGTTCACCGACCCGTTTGTCGCGGTAGGGATGGTCGCGTAGTCGCGCTGAGCCTCGTTAAAGTTCTCGCGCAGAGAGTTGACGAGCTCGAGGTTGGATCTGGAGGCGGCGCCCGGCTTGCGAATGATGGAGGGGCCTGCGGACATGACATTGCTGCGCGTCAGTCTGTTAGTACCAGGGTCACGGCGAAATGCGCGCACCAGCGCCGGCTGCAGATTACACACCCCGTCGACAGAATGAGTCTGGTCATGGCGAACGAGCGCAAGGGAGAGGCAGGACAGGATAGGACAGGACAGGACAGGGCTGGACAAGGCCGGACAGGGCAGGACAAGGCAAGGCGATGGCTTTGGCTTTGGGGGATGAAATTCAGCCCGGGGTAGGTAGGAGGGAGAGGGAAAGGTAGAACAGAGGTCGAGGAGGCCAAGGATGCAGATCCCCAAGGTCCAAGAGAAAAATCGGCTTCTTCTAAACGCAAACTCGGAAAGGTCTGCGGCCAAAATAGTCTTTATCAGGGCGTAAAAGTCAGCGGGCACCGAAGGCTAGCTCCCACCTCCCGGCGGCTCGGAGCGACCATGGGAACCCGGGAAGCAAGGCAACGTGGGGGATGCCGAGGGGAATTACTAATGCAACCTGACTTGACAAAACAAACAAGAGCGTGTAATCACAAATCACATAAATGAGGCATAGCGGCAGCCGGTAGTCTCGCTGAGATGCAGGCAGGATGGAGCGTGTCAAGCTGGTGAGTGGAGCAGGAAATCGGCAGGCAAAGTAGGCCGGATGGGTTGATGGTATCGTATGTAGTACGCTCTGGTGGTGGTGGTGGGTAGCACAGGATGGTGATGTTATAATCAGGCGGGGTAACGCCTTTGCAGGGCCAAGGCTTTTTTTTTTTGGTTTTTTTTTACCCGAAACTTACAATGCATTATGCACAGGGAGGGTCGAATTTCGGAGTTTTGATGGTGGTGGATGGGTCGATGCAAAGGGGGAAATGGGAGATGAGGGTGTGGGCATTCTGCCCATCATCATCTGAATATATAAACTGGCACTCGCGTTTGTAATTCCGAGCTGGCAGTCGTCGCTGTTGGTCGTGCTGTTGGTCGACCCCAAGAACCAAGCGCTCGGGATCCGAGCCTCAAGTGCCGCGTTCTGACATGCCATTGATTGAGCATGAGGCGGCCCCATGTCGGATAGCGAGCTGCTTTGCAGATTAATAATTGGCCGTATGGCATGTGTCGGCCCAACCACAGGCGCTTTCACGGGGCTTGTGCCTAGCCAGTGCGGACCTTTGCAGGCGGGCCGCGGCGGGAGACTTGGCACACCGCAGCTGATACAGATAAGATGAAGAATGAAGAGAAGGACTTGGTAACTATCATAAATTTGATTACGTATGCCACTAGATGTAATTCATCGCTTGCCATTTGATTTTTCTTTTTAAAATCATACATTGCCTTGAGTCAAGGCTGCACCATGTGTCATGTACCATCAGCCGCGTGCTTGGCCCTCTATCGCTGGTAGCAGGGGATATGCTCTGTTGGTCTCCACTGGACAAATAATTAAGCGCCTGCCTGGGCTAGGCACTCACTGACGGAGTCAGGTACTGCAACCCAGCACTAACCGCTCTCCTGTAGGTAGGTACTCGCTCAACTGAGGAGCTGGGCCCGCTCTCGTCACCAACCAGCCAAAGTTGCTCCGTGTCCAGAATTGATTGTAACTCCATCCCGACGCCCACCCGCCTACGCATTACCTCACTTCTTTCTCGCACTCTGCTACACGTCTCCTAGCCGGCTTGGTGACGTGAACATCCATCACAATGGCGATCCAGTGCGTTCTCCCACCGCTGCCCGCCCTTCTCTTCCTTCATTCCACCCGCTGACAGCAACCCCCAGATACCTCATCCTCCTGTCCCGCCAAGGCAAAGTAGTACGTCGACAGCACCGAGAATCCCTTCGAACCGGGTCCGACTGACCGCGACTTTAGCGTCTTGCCAAGTGGTTTACCACTCTGTCCCCCAAGGACAAGGCCAAGATCGTCAAAGATGTGTCCCAGCTTGTTCTCGCCCGCCGCACGCGCATGTGCAACTTCCTCGAATACAAGGGTCAGCCCGCCCCTATGCCTTGTCACGCATCTTGGTCTTGAATGAGGAACTGACTGGTGGACGGGGAACAGACACCAAAATTGTGTACCGACGATATGCCTCGCTCTTCTTCATTGCCGGATGCTCCTCGGAGGACAACGAACTGATTACGCTTGAAATCATCCACCGATATGTCGAGCAGATGGACAAGTACTACGGCAACGTGTGCGAGCTGGACATCATCTTCTCCTTCACCAAGGCGTACTACATTTTGGACGAGCTTCTGCTGGCAGGCGAGCTTCAAGAAAGCAGCAAGAAGAATGTGCTTCGGTGCATTGGACAGCAAGACTCACTTGAGGATATGGAGGTACGTATTGATGAAGGGGTGGCCTCCCGGTAGTGTGTGCTCTGCGATGGCTCCTCGCCCCCTGAATTGACGAAGCGAGCCCTGTGGGTGCTAACCGCCAACCCGCAATGAAGGTCGAGGACGAAGTCACGAAGCTCATGTAGACACCCTTGACTCCCTTGTCATGGCTGCCTGGCCCGATTCGCCATACATTACGAACCGACCGACCGATGACGTTGATAACCTGCGACGGACGAAAATTAATTCGCACAGCATGATGACCGAGGATTGACTGGATACAATAGGTCTCGGATGAAGTCGAGGAATCGCTCAAGGATGCAGGATTGATATAATGGGGAAGCCTCAGGCGGCTGAGCAATCTCTTCAATGGGAAGAGAGGACACGATATGAATACATCGTGGGAACCGGCGCAGGTGGTGTTTGGGAGTTTGTTTTGGTCCAAGGTGGCCTTGTTTGTAGATCTTGGACGGTGGAAAACCACCCTCTTTCTTATCAAGAGACGAGGCTTAGGTGCCACGGATAGATCCCACGGGCGAGCGAGCGAGCGAGCGATGCACGGGGTGCAGCGGGCAGTGGGGTCGGGATTGCTCGCGAGCAGAGCCGGCCAGGCCTCTACTCATGAGCTGAGACCAGTGGGAAGGGGATGTGATGTGACGTGAACGATGATGGCATCGTCATCCGTTGTTCCCCATCGCCTCCACTCTGCTCCATCTCGTTGCCGTATGCCATTGAGGCGCCCGGAGACCAGCACGTTGGCGTTCCTCGCTCGCTCAACCAACCCGACCCGACGACTTGGGACTTCCGACGCCCAAAAAAAAAAAAGAACCCAACAGAGACGAATATTAATGCCAACGCAGTCCCTGCCTACATATTGACTGAGCCATCTTTGTCTAGTGTGCGAAATTCCGACCAAGGGGCTCGTGGTAGCACGGTCCTGTCCCATTCGCTGTGCTCTGGGCGACCGGAGCTTGTGAAGCAGCCCAAGGTGTTGCAGCCCCTTTTAGCTTTGGCCCAGGCGGGCGGCATGGTGCAATCTATTGGATTGGATTGGAGGTGCTCCAGGACGCGGACCCAGGGGGCAAGTGGAGGATCAGCTATTTGGTCGCAGCGACAGTGCTACCTGGCATCATCTGTCTGCCAGGCGGATGGTGGAGCGCCCTACGGACAGCAGCCCAGTCGGAACGGCATCCCAGCGATAAGTGGCGGCCCCAGCTCGTTCGGCTTCGCAGTGTGCATCCCCATCCCAGCACCCAGGGACTTGACACCCGAGCACGGGCAAGCCGGCCGAGTGCGCCTGTTGTGTGGGTTCAATACGCTCCTCGTGGCTCGCTGTGGCTCCCTGGAGGCCCCGTGCCAAACGCCGCGCCCCGGCCAGATCAGTTCACCCACACGTTGTTCGAAGCCGTCTTCGCTGACCTCAGACAGTTGGCAGCTGGTGATTCCCATGCTACCCGTTCATCCATCCGTTCACCACGCCCCTCATCTCGTCTCGTCGCCTCCTCCCATCCCCCGTCCCACCCGTCCTCCTCCTCCTCCCCGTTGCCATTGCCCTCTCCCATCATCACCGCCGCACTCACTCGCATCATCGTCATCACCTTATCTAAGCCAGTGCCCCGTCCCGGCTCGTCTCAATTCCCACCGCCTCGCAACCTTGCCTGAGCTGCGCCCAGCATTTTAGCTTTCGTCATCAATTCCAACTCCATTCTCAGGGTCCTCAACCGCCTCCGACACCCCACGCGAACCGGCTAGGCTTCGGCACTCCTCCAAGCCTGCTTTATCCAATTCAACTCAATCCCCCCTCAGCTCCCACCTTCCACATCCTCCCCTCTTGCGCATTTGCAAGCCGCTTCATCTCGACTCCTCGCGCCTCACTCATTCCCGTTTTGTCCACTGCCAGCCTTCCACATCGCATCGCACTCCGTCGCATCCCATCGCGACACGTCTCGCCTTGCTCTCCTGCTGCGGCCCACCCTCCGTCCCCACGCTGACGCAATTCGCACTCTCCCCGGGCGCCCCGTAAATCAACGACACCGCCATCGTCGCCTGCGATTCACCCTCACCACCAGCGCAAGCACTGCCGTTTTTGCTGCGCGCTCAAAGCTCTACCAGCCGAGTAGCTCTTTCACAGCCAAGATGAAGGTATGCGATGTCGATCTGCCCCGCGACGAGCCACCCCGCCAGCTAACCGTGATCCTTTGCAGTATCTACCAGTACAAGATTTTGAGGCCGTAACAGGCGCGCTCAACTTCAACACACCCGACTGCAATGTCACCGGCGGATGCGATCTCTACACGACAAAATCAACAGGCTCCGATAAGAAGCTGTACAAGAACATCGACAAAGACCTCAACTCGCAGCATGAAGCTCTCCTAAAACTTGGTGCAAGCCTATCGCCCCCTGAGCGCGAGCACATGCTGGCGACGTCGCCCAGTATGCAGCTCTTCTCCCACTCGAGCGCTTTTGGTCCCCTCTCCGACCTCTCAAGTCGTCGCACATTTGCCTACCTGATTGCGACACTAAACGCGAGCCACCCGCACTATGATTTCTCCCACGTCCTCCGCCCCGGCGATTTTAAGCGCGAGCGAAACCTGCGCCGTGTCATGGTCAACCTTGACTCCATCCTCCAGAATGTGCGCCCCAGCTTTGAGCCCAAGTCTCTTGGTTCGTCCATCGGAAGCGAGTCAAGTTCTGTCTGGGGCCCCCAGTGCTGGTCCTTGATCGATAAGGAGATGCACCTCAACGAGTGCACAATCTTCAGCTATCATCCCGATATTGACCCTTTTGAGGAAGATGAGAGTGCGATTTGGGCGGCGCACTACTTTTTCTTCAACCGAGCCTTGAAGCGTGTTGCGTACCTTTATGTCCGCGTGGTTCCCGTTATCTCGTCACACAGCCCTAGCCTGCGCCCAACCGACCTGGCCAGCAACCACCAACGGGGTCTTGAGTCTGCAGGTGCCCAGAAGCGCGCTAACTACTGGTTGGGAGACCAGAGCGCCGAGCTCGTGCCGTTTCAGGAGGATGACGATTACTCCAACGGCGACGGCCTATTTTGGAACCGCGGAGAAGACGGCGATCTAGTAGCCTATTCCGACGACGAATACCTTGACGACGACATCGACGATGTTGACATGCTTGAGCGACCTTCCGAGAGGTATATGAGCGAGGACATCGCTGGCCGCATGGAGATTTAGGCTCGTGCGCACTACTGGCAAGCTCAGAGGGCTTCGTCAAATTCATTTCGCGCACTGGGTGCATTTTTTGTTAGCCAATTTTTTTCCTCGACTTGCGACGCGTTTTCAACACAACTGCCGTCTTAATATTAAACACGCACCAGAAATTAGGGATTATCCCTATTTTGAGGCCAGGCATAAACCAACCAACCAACCAGCCAGGATCGAGCGGAACCCACATAGTATACGACTCTTGTTATTACGACTCTTCTCCTAGCTTTAGTGTGTTTACTAGCTTTGATGCTTTTTTCCCTTTTGTTTTGAAGGCACGGCGCCCGGGATGGCCTCTGGTCGGTGAGAGCGGCTGGGATTCCGCTGCAGTGGCGTTTCTGAGCCCGTGTGGCATGGGTGGCGATATGATGATATCTGGGTTTTCACGTCTTTTATGCAGTACTTTTCCTTGACTACTTAGTATTATTACCCAGGTTCTTCCTTTCTATCGGGTTTGAGCTGCGTTTGCGCTTATTGTCTTGTACTTTTGCTACCTTTGCTTCATTTTGGCTTGTACCTGGGAGGGGGAGTTTCCTAGGTCGTGATGACCTGAGGCATGGTTGGGACGGGCTCACGGGCAAAACGAATGGTTTATTGATGGGGAATGACAACAGGATTTCACGTGCCGGTCAAGCTGCTCTTTTCTTGCTTGTTTTGACACTGAATCGATATTGAATCATTATCACTTTTCCTGTCATGATTATGGAATTCTGTAAATTTTGAACAAAGAACGCAACTAGGGGACAAGAGTCTGCGAAAAAGGACCATGACCATGGCAGGCTTTTGTACTATGACTTTAGTTTGTGGCCTTTGACTGCGTCAAGCTTAATTATTTTCTTGTTTTGATTCGGCCACTGATCGAGACCCTTTAAAGCTTAGAATAAATACAATGAGGGGACAAAAGTCTGCCAACACTGTCACTGGCGAATTTGCCCGCAATTCACTCAACCAACTCGAATGAGAAATCTGTTTTACATGACAAGACTTGATCAAATCATAAAATAAGCACAGGAATATGATGTGTTCCTAGGGTGAATGTAAGATGCTGATTTAGGGGAAACATCGCAATGTGAGTGTTGACACACTCTTTGTCCAGTGACTTTACCAATAAGAGCATTTTCACGAGGCGGATAGGGGCACAATAAAAAAAAAAAGTTGATGAATATCGGCTCGAAACCTTTCTTCTCATCTCGTAATTATGCTCATAGTTATGATTACATGTGAGTATGTTGTATGTCCCAACAACCGTAGTCTTTTCCGTCCTCTCGCGAACCCTTCACGACAAACCCGACTGGACCGTGCCTCTGTTTTTTTCTTCTTCTGCATCACGCAACCCAGTCATCCAGGACCGTCGTGCCTCTGCTCCTGCTCCTAGATGTATATATAAACAACGTATAAAGATATATGCATGCTGGTCAACATGGGTATATACGGGGACCCGAGCAACAAACAGAAGAGCAAGCTGATAAAAAGCAAAAAGAGAAAGCAAGAAGAAAAGCAAAACATGGGGTCGCATACAATCAAAGACCAAAAAAAAAAAAAGTAGGCCATGTATGAAAGGCCCTTCATACCGAAACACCACTATGATAGATACCGAAGGGGGCGCTCTTTTTTTCCCGGCCCCCTTTAAAAAAAAGCAAAAGATAGCCCAAACACCAGCGATAATAAGACCGCATAAAAACAAAACCATTTGCCCTCCCACCTTGGCGATGTTCTCGCTATTGAAGAAAAAAAAAGAAATGTGTAGGAACAAGCTGATGGTTCCTGTCATCGCAACGAGGGTGGTTCATCTCAAAAACCATCCCTCGTTTTCCGCGCAGGGTTTCTTCGGCCGGGTAAATATCCGGCAGATGAAACAATTAAGTAGATATAACAGACACAAATATTATTCGTAAAGAGATGTCGTGTGCCATCAAAGCAATGAGTTGTCCCTGCGGTCCGATGCAAACATGCTTCAGCCTACTTTGGGAACACCATTAGAGCCCTCCTTATGTATCCCGTTCGGGGGAGGATGGGCAGTTCCATTCGTTCCACGGGCAGGCTTCTCTTTCTCAGAAGTGATCGGCTTCTCGGTATAGTTGCCTCGAGAAGAAACGTGACCGGGCGTTTCAGGCTCCTCGGGAATAGTAGCGAACTTCTTCAGCACCTGCTTGAGGGCTGGCCGTCGGATAGGCTTAGAAAGGAACTCATCCATGCCACAGTCAATGCATTCTTTAACGTTGCTCTCTTCAGAGAAGGCCGTGAGAGCTACGATGGGGGATGTGTATCCCATCTCGCGAATTAGCCGTGTACTTTGGAGACCGTCCAGGTTGGGCATTTGAACGTCCATGAAGATGACATCAAAAGATTGGTTCTTGGCCATGGTTTCCTTGACGAGCTCGTAGGCTTCCTGGCCATCCTTGGCGATGGTCACATCGTAGATATCTTCCAGCTTGAGCATTCGACTGACGACTTCAATGTTGGTCGAGTTGTCGTCGGCAACCAAGACGCGAAGCTTGCCCTTGCTGGTTTTGTTCGCCATGGCTCGGTCGATGGCGGCCATCTTCTGTTCTGTGCTCCTTGGCACCGGAGGGTCCGCAGCGAAGAAAGGTGCACTGAGCCCAACTAACCGAGGCTGGGGGTTGAGGACGCCGGCCGTCTTATCGTTGGAGGCTTTTGGCGTGCCGGAATTGCGATGCTGCTCCATGTCTGAGGTGGCATCTACGCTTGCTGGTCGGGATTTGATGCTGCTTGAGGCAGTGCTAGACGCCCTAGAGTTCAATGTTAGTATTCAGCGGCGTTGAGGGGATACAGAATACGCACCTGTCCTTGATGTACTTGAGGGGGATTTGCATCGTAAATGTTGATCCAGTTCCCGGGACGCTCTTCAGTGTTATTGAGCCACCCATCAAGCCTGCGAGTTGGTGACAAATGCTCAGACCCAGGCCAGTACCGCCAAACTTCTTGCTCAAACCCAAATCACCTTGGACGAAGGGCTCAAACACTTTTTGCTGCATATGCTCCGAGATGCCTGGGCCCGTGTCCTCTACCTCAAACTCGAAGAGATACGACCTTGCCCCCGGTGGCGGCGGGGTGGGTGATCTCTCTCTGATGGTAACGTGAGGTGTTGCCTTGGGGTCCATCGGGTTGATGGAGAGTGCGGTGCCATTCCCGTTGAAGCGAGTAGGGGTTCCAATAGGACCCGAGCTACTCGAGTGTGTCGGACTGGCACCTCCACGATCCCTGTGACGGGTTCGGCCTGTTCGCGAGTTGTTTCGAGAGTTCTTTGAGAAGGATGAGGTGCGGCTCTCATCCTCATTGTTTGTCTCCACCTCGCCCAGGCACTTGATGCGCAGCTCCACTCTTCCGTTCGCGGGTGTGAATTTCAAGCTGTTGCTGACAAGATTGATAATGACCTGCAGGATGCGGTGCTGATCACCCCAGAGACACATGTCCTTGAGGCGTCCAGTCCCGTGTGGGCCCAGTGCTGGCAGCTTCGTCTCTCCTTCAAAGGGCTCGGGACCCGTGCTGAACTCGACGCTATCGGATCCGATAAACTGAACCGAGAAGTTGATCTTCCCTTCTCGCACCTGCTTGTCGAAAATGGTCAAAATCTGGGATCGGATCTCGGCAAGTCGAAATTCTTTTAGTTCCAGGCTCAGCTGGTTGCCGATTTGGTTCTTGGAGAAGCTCAAAAGATCTTCAAGGAGATGCAGAAGCAGGTCTCCCGACTTGTATAGCGTTTTTAATGATTGTTTAATCCTCGTAAGATCATTCTCTTCCATGCATACAGCACACATTCCCAGAATGCCGTTAAGTGGCGTCTTCAACTCGTGAGAAATGTTGGCAATAAACAGAGTCTTGCTTTCGTTGGCAGCTTCTGCCGCCTTCTTGCTCTCTTCCAGCTCTCTTGTTCGCTCTGCTACCTTAACCTCTAATGAGAGATACTGCTTCACTAATTCATCGCTCATGTCGTTAAATGTTTGAGTAAGCTCTGTCAGCTCGTCGGTAATGAAGTGCTTCCCGATGTCGACCTTTCCGGGAATCTTGAACAAGCGACGGGCAGGATCGCGCTCTGACGGCGGCCTTTTCGACTTGCCCTTTGCCCATCGGAATATGCTGGCAATGACACCCTTCTTAGATTTCTGCGACAGGCCGCCGGAGCCAGGCAGACCCTCCTCAGTGTCCGAGTCGATGAAGGACTCGTCGTATCCTGGAGGGTTTACTGTCTTTTCCGTGGCAGACTTTAGCTTGCGGATCGGCATCACGCCAAAATGAGCACAGGGGAGTATTAGCAGCATGATGAACCCGACTGTTCCGAAAACGGTGCCGAGGAGGATATTCCGAAGAGTATCGATGGGTTCGTAAGCTTCCCATTTGGACTTCTCCACCAAAACAGTCCAGTTCACCAACGGTGTCTGGGTGCGGGCGAAGCCAACGGCGACCTTGACGCCCTCCTCATTGTGCGTGTTTAATAATGCACTTGCGTTATTGACTGAATTATAAACCTCGGTAAACGAGTCGAGGGCGGCTGGATAAAGCCTGACGGGGAAAGCCCTGTTATCCAACTGTGAAGAGAACTGGTACTCTTTGTGCCGGTCGTCGTGTTGAACTGGCGTCTCAGGGGGGAGGACAAACCGGACAGGAACATGGCCGAACTTCTCCTTGTCAGGGGTGTACGTCGAGTTGCTGGCCGGAGTGGAGGAATTGAAACGGTTGGATCCTTCGTTGGGTCCGATCAGCAGCACAGAGCCAGATTTGCCCAAGCCCTCGCGAGATTCCTGGACCTGGGTGAGGGAGGAGGCCAGGGTGACGACGGTCATGTAGCCCAGGATGAAAGAATCGTTGTTGTCGCGGACGGGAACGGTCACGGACAGAAGCGCAGCTGATTGGTTAAGGACCAAGGGCCCAAGCAGCAGGCCTCCATCACGATAGATGCGCACTCCTGGGAACGCCTCGGCTGCATAGGCAGTGGTGTTGTGTCGCACGCGGTTAGCGCGGCCAAGGTCGATGTAAGTGATATTAGGGTATAGAGATGGGGGATAGCCCATGTCTGGGTCTCCCAGCTTGACGGTGGCGCCGGACGAGTTGGTATATGGGAGCTCGATGTCGGGGAGGGTTTGGGTCGTAACGTTGAAAAGGCCACCAGAGGATGCGCCTGTCTTGTTTCTCGAGTACAGCCTGACCTGCATCAGGCCAGTGTCGGTGCTGACGGCCAGGGCGCTCTTAATGTCTTCCGTGGCATCGATCCAGTCCCGCACACCGGTTGCGTAGTAATTCGAGAGGGCATTTTGGAGGAGGATACGGGAGGTGATGGTGTAGCAGCTGGTCTGGACGAGGTCGAGCTCAGCGGTGATGCGCGAGGCCTTGAGGGATGCCGTGAGCATCAACCCCTCCCGCTCGACATTGACGACGAAGCGGTTGACGTAGACCCAGGTGGGAATGGAAACGACGGCGAGCGCGGCGAGGATGGCGAGGAGGACGAGGAAGGCGAGCTGTTCGCGGATGGCGATCCTCATGGTAGGCAGGCTAGAGGAGAGGAAATGGAGTCTGTGTGCGGCGACGCGGCATCGTTCTTCTCGAGTGCGTCTGACGGTTGGATAGGTATGGGAGGGGCACTGTGAGCAGGGTCGAATTCCAAAGGGGGTTTTGAGGTGAAGATCGGTAGATCCAGATGGCGAATCGACAATCGACGATCGGGAGGGCAAAAAAAAAACGGTTGGCTCCGGAAGACAGTCAGCCGGGAGACGGGCAGGCGGCCGAGGGAAGGGGGCGTCTGGGATCGTGTCGCAGCCCCAGTGGCATCTATTTCGCGTGCGCGTCGTCGAGAGAGGATTGATGAGTTGGACGTTGATTCCGGTGGTTTGGGTTCCTGAATGGAGGAAACGTTGGAGGGATCGGCGATCAGCAGAGAAGGAACAGGGAGGTGAAGGAGAACGCCTCGTGGCCGAGGTGGGAATCTCCGGGGGTGTCGGCCGCGGAGGACCGGGGTGGAGAGAATGGGGGAGAATGGAGCAGCCAGCCAGGATACCTCTGCTAAGGTTGGGAATGCGAAGGGGAGCCGGCAGGGGTACCGCAAAGGATTGGTTTTTCTTTCTTTTTCTTTCCTTTCGGGTTGTTGTTATTTTCTGTTTTGCTTGCTCGCTGGCTCTCTTGTCTCGGGGGATTCGCGTATGCACTGGAGTAGCATCGAGACGCAGGCCAGCAACGGGGAAGCGGAATGCCTAGAGCGCCGGTAGGTAGACCTGGAAGCTGTGGGTGGGCTGCTCACAGGCGCAAAGATTGGAGAGGGGGGGAGGGATGGGAGAGGATGCAATTATGGATGGATGATCGACGCTGTACAAGACGCGGCGGCGTGGGACCCGTGCCGTGACAGCGAAAGCTTGCCTGTGTGCTGGGAACGAATAGAGGCGCAGAAGAGTGTGGGTAAAATGGGACAAAAAAAAATCGGGGACCAAGGCCTCTTAGCAGATCTGGAGCTGGAGCTAGAGATGGGCTGTGTCGAAACAGAAAATTCGAACCCGAGGACCTAAATCATGCAACGCCCTGCCATTGGAATGAATCAGATGGTGCCGGTGCTCGTTTACTGTCTTGTCTTGTCTCGTCTCGCTCTCGCTGGGCGAGGAGGTAGAGGAGGGTTGGCTGGCTGGCTGGTTGGTTGGGTCATCTGGATTCTACGTACCGCCCGCCAGCAGCAGCGACGACGACGCCCGTACGAGGGCGGCGGGCAGCAACAACAAGCTCAGTGAAGGTGGGACTCGCGTTGTCAATGCCGGCTGTCGTCGAGGGGAAGCTAATCAGGGCATCCCTGCTTGTTTCGAACCTTGGTCACCATCACAGCCGCACTGCCAAATTTGATATCTCGTCCGTCCGTCCCATTGCCCGTGTGAATGTTAAAACAAAAACGTCGCCCTCTGTGTTTTACTTTGCAGGGACGAGAATAAGAATCCCGCGCGCCCTCAACAACCTCAACCTCCCGCACGCACGCGCGCCCTCAACCTCGGCGGCTCCGGGAACCTGTCCATCACTGCCATCAACAGGCAGTGATCGCCGCCGAAACAAACCCCATCCCCTCTTCTCCCCTCCCCCCGACGCTGCGGCTCCTCCATCAAGTGCTGACGGAGCGGTCGGTTCGGGGGTCTAGCGCAGCGTAGGTGGTTTTACAGGCATAGCACCTACGGCGCAGCAAGCTCCAGCAGACAGGCCATGGTCCACAGGGCTGGACTTGGCGCTGCAGGTGGCCCCAATGCCCACCATTGTCCGGGGGGAGGAGCGAGGGGGCCAGCTGTCGGCACTATTGGCTTCTGGTGCGGCGTGGCGGCGCGCCCTGCTGGAGATGTGCAATTTTGTGCGTGAGTGGGAATGGTGTCAAAAGTGCGCAGTGCTTAGCTGCAGCTTGTTCGCAGTGGACCTTGCAGCTAGTCGAGAGTGAGCCCTCCCTCCCTTTTTCATCCCCCCTCGCCCCCCTTCCGGCGCTCAAACACTCAACCAAGGAAAGTAGATGCTGTGCAGACACGGGCACATCCAGCAGCGCGCTGTAATGCAGAGTTGCACACGGCAGGCCAAGCATAATTGAGTATCCACCTCCAATATCCCATGTAATCCATGGTCAGCCATGGGCCCGTCTGGGCCCTGCAACCAACCCGCGCCAGAGCTGCACCGACAGGGCGACGGTGCGGCCATGTTCCATCTTCCCCAGGGAAGCAAAAGGTGGCAATTGGCAAATGCGACGGGGCCAGGGATGGCAATTCCTCGATCCATGCCCCAAGACGCCGATTCTGCAGTCTGCTCACGGCATGCACTTCCCATCACCAGCTCGAAGCGGACTAGCGAGGCCATCTAAATGCTGATGCGTCCTGGGCCAGTTTACCCGGCCGACGACGAGGAGCCGGTTCCGTGCCATCCAGACATGCACATGCGACATTGTGTCTTGGATGCAATGCTCCCTCCCCTCCCAAAAGGAAAACAGGCGCCTTGTCTAGGCATCCCGCCCTAGACTCCTCTCCCAGAGGCTGCCTGCGTATGGCTGAAGCCATCTCCCTCCCGCATCTCGCCTTCAGCAATCCCGCACCCACACACCCGCCGAAACAATGGAGCACAGAGCACGGAGCACTCGGAATAGAACGTGTAAACAGTCCAGTCCTTGCGCCGGTTAGAAAACAAAAGGAAGAAAAAAAACAGGGTAAACCCAAACAAGCAAGGCGCGAGGGCACTAGCCAGCTAGCCAGCTCGCCAGCCCACTCCCTGAAGATCTGGTTGTCGTCTTTGATCGATCCGCGAGCATGTCCGCGATCGCGTTCCCATCCTGCCGGTTTCTCCATCTCGACGCTGAAACTGGGCCTCCCCGGAAAATAAATTGCTGCGCTTCAAGCGCGCGCACGCACACCCTCTCTCGGTATTCTCGGGTTCATCTGGAGCAAGATGAACGCGTGCGTGCTTGTCGGCTCGTCGTGTGTCCTCGGCCAAATTGCCTCCTTCGCTCGCCTCGCACCTCTCGACCCAATCGGCATGCACCTATGTCAGTGCTGTCTCAGAAACCGTCCCCTCCCCCTCGAGCAATTCACACCATATTCACAGGAAGAAGAAAAATGAAAGAAAAAAGTACCATGTTTGATTCACATCCTGTCACACGTCACATAGGAATAAACTCGATGCCTGAGACAACTCCCACATTGCATGGCCCGGTCCAGACCCTGCGGCTCGCCCTATCACATGGCCCGTAACAAAAAGTGTTGCATTCTCATATAAAAAAAAAATTACGTGGTAATCAGTGGCTTGTAAGAAAAAAAAATAAAGAAAACGCCCACTCCATACCAATGCTCTGCAGGTTCGCGTATACACATGCATCTATATTTTCTTCTTTTGCCTCACTTTTGCATTTACTGTCTTATCCCATCATGTAATGCTGTATGCCCTTATTGGTTCGTCAGTATCGCTCCATTATCCACAGCCTGCGCTCCTCCTCTCCCATCCCATTGAGCAGCTCCGTCTCCATCTTCTTGACAGCCACATAACGCTCGACAAGTTCTGGACCCACGAGCTGGCCCAGTTCCTTGTCATCCTGCAGCGCCTCCATCGCTTCCGTGACGCTCGCAGGCTGCTTCGCCTTGATGTGCAGGCGCTCCCTCTCCGCCTCAGACAGCAATGCCGGATCCTCGGTGCAGTCTTGCCACAGGAGCGCCTCCTTGCTCGTCACGCCCTGGACGCCAGCCAGCAGGACGGCTGACATGGCCAAGTACGGGTTGGCGACGCCGTCCATGCACTTCATCTCCCAGTGACTCCCCTCGATTTTCCGCAGCGGCGTCTCCCGGTTCTGAGTGCCCCACGTAACCCATGTTCCTCCGGCCCAGCATCCATCCACAGCCCGTTCGTAGCTTGCCACGCTGCTGTATGTAAATGCCATGATGGCGCGGAGGTGTTTGAGAACCCCGGCGTAGAAGGACTCGTAGACCTCCTTGTCTGATCCGTTTGGCGACGAAATGGACATGTGGACGTGAGCAGCCGTGCCACAGACGTTGCCAAATGGCTTAGGGTGGAGCGTCATCTTGAGCCCCCGTTCTGCGGCGCAATTGCTGATGACGTCTCTGGCGTACAAGACCGTGTCCACAGCCTCCAGCGCAGATGCCCTGGGGAGCACGATTTCATACTGCCCGGTGGCAGCCTCCGGGTGCGCCATCTCTACGTAGACTCCCGCCTCGTCAAGCCGTTCGATGGCCGCTTCAATGACTTCCATGGCTCCTTGGTGCTCCATGGCCCTGCTAGCAGACCATGCGTGGCCATCAGTCTGCAGAGGTTTGAACCTAGGGTCTTCATCTCGCTGCATTAGGACGAGCTCTATTTCAAACCCGAAAGTAAATTCCAATCCTTGCTCGGCTGCTTTCTTCACGGTTCTCTTGAGAAGGCTTCGCGAGCAGTAGACTGCATCCGAGCCATCTTTTTCTCTAAAGTCGCCTCGTGTTGTGACGTTCCCTTTTCTGGGACCAAGACGCAGGGTTTGAAGATCCGGGAAAAGGTTGTACTCTCCTGACGGAGTTGCGCCAGGTGCAAGGTGATCGTTCTGAAGCAGACCGAGAGAGGCCTTGGTCACTCCAAACGAAATCTCACTGCTATTCTGTAGGATCGACAATGCACGACGAATCGGAATGCTCCTCATGCGAGACAGGCCAGCTGTGTCGTTCCAGTATACTCTCAGGAACCGGATATCTTCCTTGTCCGCAAGGAACCTAGTCAAAGTCTGGAGCTTCTCGTTGCTAGGAACCGCCGAATCGACGTCTGTATCGACATCCACGGGCTTATATTGCAGCCCGAGGTTGTAGAGCTGGTTTGCATTGTGAAAGAAAATGTCTTGGACGAGACGGGTCGCTTGTGACCATGTCAAGTCCTCTTTGTGCACGTATTCGACGAGGACAGTGTGCAGTACCTCCCGCACCTGCTCAACTGCTAAAAGATATGTCTCTGGGAAGTAGTGCCCGTCTGTGCTCCAGAGAATCTTGGAGTACGGGCAGAGTTCGAGGGTCTGCCGAATCACTGCCTCTTGGCCTTGGCGGCTGACTGCGGGAAAGACTTCACCAATGTCGGCGTATACGTTGGCGTAAACCGAGGCGAGGTAGGCTGCCTCCCGCATGTAGGGGTAGCTGGCGTGGAGGAGAACGATAGGGACGGTAGGGTATTCCCTCATAAATTCTTGGAGGTGTGCAGGAGATGACTTGGTCAGAGTGATATCATTGTCACCAAGACCCGTGTGAAATTGGATGGGCTTCTTGTGGGCATCCTGGCTGTCGCGGATCAGCGATGCGGCTCGGTGGACAAAGTACTCGTTGAGGCCAGGGTGGTCGAGCCGTGTGAACTTGTCGGCTTGGTTGATGAATATCTCCTGAAAGCACCCGGTTGTGGCCTCCAGATCCATCTTCCGCGGGATGGCCAGACCCGTCCGGTAGCAGATGACAGACTTGAAGCCGACAACCTCTGGATCCGCGATGCTCTCGTTGATGACGCTTGAGAACTTTTGAATAATTGCAGCAGATGCTTCGCTGGCCGTCTGGTACTGGAAACGGGCCTGGTCTATGATTTCAGCGGCAACGTACTCGATGCGGACGATGCGCTTGCTGGGGCTTCTGGTGAAGCTGTCGAAATGGTTGTAGGGTTCCATTTCTACAGTACTGCCCAGCCCGTCATCCACGAGAACGCTTTCAATGCCTGAAAGACATCTTCTTGTCCAGGCCCCGTAGGCTTCGCCTTTTTGCTTCCCTTGGACAGCCGCTTGTACCGCCTCCCACGTCGCCTCGCAACCAAGGACGGCAGATAGCTGCCTGACTGCACGGAGATGCGGTAGACTAGTCTTCGTAGACGCAAGGGCATCGCCATTTGCTTCGGTTGAGATGGAGAGCAGGGGATAGTTGCCGACGGAGCTCGGGTTCAGCAGCGCGTGAGCGTGGTGGTCGATGATGGGCGTGGCTTTGATGGACCGAAGCAAGGACAGCTCCTCCGATTGCGCGGCGATAACGGTCATTTTGGCCAAACGGAACGAGCCTGAGCGGTAACCCAGATATATAGCTTTTTTGGAGATACTTGCAAGTGCCTTTTGGGCGGAAAACCTTGTCGCCGGATGTGTGCGATTTTCAGTGGTGGCACTGTTTGGTGGCAGCCAAGCTACTCCGCAAGCAGCCCCTTCAACAAGACCTGCAGCAGGTGACAAGGTGTGAGGTGAGGGCTCGCTTATCGTAAGCACGTTGTGATAGCTACGATGGACAGATTGGCACGTCTCCCGTGCTGTCTCACTCCGGTCAGAAAATAGAATCCAGGCCTGTGTCGTGAAAAAAACGAGGCAGGGCAAAGCGAAAAAATGAGACGATGGTTGAGAGAGCGGGAGACACTCGCCCATCCAGCGGTATGGCAACACGGTTGGGGTCCGGTTGCATCATGGCCGCGAGAACCTTGGCTCAGAAGCGAGACAATCTTGCCCCAGCTTCATCCAACGATAGAGCCGAAGCCGCAAAGAGGGGAAGCAAAAGCAACTCGGAATATGCAGCGCCAGCCTCTTGCCCATCTCCATGACGCCTACCACTGGCTGATTTTGGGACGTCCGTCTCGGCGCTTCTCAGCTTCTTCCACATTTGCCCACCCGCGTCTGTTGATCAGTCGCTAGCGCTGCGCGGCACGCAGCAGCTCCAGTCTGCTCGTGCTTGGCCGGACACGACGGGAGAATGCTTCTCGAAGCCACCAATGCCGAGCAAAGGGGGGGCGGCTGAGTTGCATGGGGAGGAGCCATCTGCGCCCTGTAGCATTCGCTCCGTTGCTTGTGCAGCCGGTGCAAGCTCTCCGCTCAGCCCACGACAGCGCCCGTGGCTGCTAATGTATGCGCCGTCCTGATTCCTGGGGCAGGGGAAATGGCATGTGAGAGCTACCGGCAGCCCTAGCACAGTGTAGTTCTTCTTTAAGCTGGAAGCTATGTTTTTTCAAACTCAATTCACCATCAAGCCGGCATGTCTCGTCTTCGTAATCAGCTAGCTTGCTAGCCACACTACACCGGTGCCAAAGGCAAATCTGATCCGAGACAAACCGGAAAGCTCATGACCGCGTGTGAAATCATCTCCAAAGGCGGTCAATGATACTGGCAATCATAGCAAATCGATATGAACGGTATCCATACTCATTGTAAATAGACAGGTGTTGTCAGTAATCCACAACTCATTCAACACATGTTGCCAAGCACACATGTCTTGTTCAACCAACACTACCCTACACCACAGACTGTCACGTAGCCAGATGTCACCGAAAGGCAAACACTCACCGTTTATCACAAAATGCAGTCTATCTCCAAGACAAGCACCATAACGGTATAGCTTTAATTCTAGTCATCTCTCAACAATTCATGGTGCGACATTGAGGCTGTACATTTCCGATGGGAACTTGTGGGCGGCTGGAGTGTGGATTTTAGAAACAGACTCAACCCATTGAAGAAGCAAGGACACTCTGGCTTGTTCATCAGTGGAAACGAAAGAAACAAGATCAAATTCAAGTGCGAGTACAAACATAGGGAAGAACTGCCCCCCCCCCCCCAACTGTCTTTAACATAGTACCGTGAGGGCCGGGTTTTCTGATTTAGAAGACAGCTCGACCACAGACGCTAACATTCCTACACGATAAAGAGTCATCTAAGAGGGAAAAATATGTGTACTAATTTACAACAAAGTAAGTATCGTGAAATGAGTGCTATGTTGACTTGGGGAAAGTGTCCAGGCAAGTGTCTGGGTGAACAGAGTCAACTAGATGGACAAGCCACTGAACTGAAACTCTCTACACAATCTTCCCATGGCATCTGCCACCTCCAAACATGTCTGGGGACAAAAGTGAAAACCAGTACTAGGAATTTAAATACCAACAACAACCGCAGATCACCACGTGCTAGCCCGGTGAGCGCCATAACTGCCCACGAAGCTAGCCAATCTCAAATACAATGGTATGTGCCCATTCAGCCTTTTCACTGAGTGCTCCAATCAGCCCCTCCTGCGTGTATTGTCATATGCCATGTTGAAAATACGACCTTGTGCTGTACGTTTGGCATCCAGAAAATCGGGTTCCTTGACAACTGAACATGGCACCAGAAAGTCCACCTCGTCAGCTGCACATGTAAACAATGCGAGCCTCTCATGAACTCTCGGCGATTTTGGTTCAATACTAATTTGAGTACTCTAATGCGAAATGTATAGCACTGGACCCGGCTCCCATTCCCAGCAGCAGGTTAGAGAGCCTCTTGTCTCGACATTCTTGGCCCTTTGAACAGGTGCATTACATCACGGTCGAAACAATAAAGCCATGTACGACAAAATAAACACTTCCATTGGCACAGAAGCTTCAATACCTTTATTATTGCTATGTTTTTTTTTTCGGTAGAACCACGGCTGCTCACCGATGTTCAGTCCACCGAGTAGACATGGACTGTAGGTTAGGTGTTGATTCGAAGAAGTTGATAACAGAATAGAAGAGTTCACCACTCTCAACTTTACTTTTTCAAACGATCCCTATCCATCGAAATGATGATGGTCCTACCATGCGCGCTGTTTCTGGTAAAATAAAGCTTTTTGTTATCCCGTATTGCCAACATGCATCAGGAGTCGGTACTTCATTGACTGGCGCAAAGTACAAGTTGTCGAACATCAACTAGCATGAATCATTTGGACGTCTATGCTCCTGTCCCTCAGCCCTGTAGGAGCTATGTAATCCCCAAAAACCCACGGACTAGTTGCCATGACAGTATATTCCTTAATAAAGAACGGACCTCTTCATGACCCCAACCTTTACGGGCCGTGCCATGTGATTACCCTTTGACGTTTCTCCACAACGAATGTATATTGATTGGCAAATTTTATACTGGCTTAATTAGATAAAGTAAGATTGTATTAAAAGACCAGTTTTAGTACGTTGTATGCCAGATGAAAGGACAACGCACGGGTGTTGTCTATGCAATTGTCTGGTTTCTGGAATGGATGCTTGATGCACCCTTGGGGTTTAGCAACTACCGGACCAACATCGAAAATGGGGATATTTCCCAGTGGGAAGGAAAGGCAACCAGGTGTCTATTTTGAATGTCATAACCATGTCTGGGGTTTATCATGTCCTCTCAGTTACCGTACTTGACCTGAGTTGGGTCGAATCCTAGGTCACCCACCAAGTCCTTTCTGATTCTCACTCGACTCGGAGATTTATGGAAGGCATTAAGAGTGTTTCCTTTACGCCATTGCTCAAGTGCAGCGTAAGAAAAAACCATTGATGACACAAATTTCATTGACCTGCCATTTAATTCGTGCTACTACTTCCACTATGATGTGTGTCTTACTCAGTAGGGTAGCTTATGCCAGTCATCAGATCCAGCAACAAGCGGCACACTACCTCACAGACATGTTCAGCAAAGCTAAGCTACCGACCTGCGGGTCGCTTGATTTTTTTTTAAACCTGCCGTGTGTGAAACTACTGTAGTCTAATGCAGAGAGCAAACCGTGTGATGAGCAGCAGAGAGAAGCTACTCCCACGTTTTTGTGGATGGCTTAGCCATTCAAGACAGCACACAAGCACACAGGAGAGACATGGCTTTTGGGGCTAGACTGATTCTAGTTGACGGGATGTCAGAGAGATCCAGGGAGCAAAACCACCAACAGCGCACATATAGGGTGGTGGGGACCAGTTGCAGCAGGTGAAGTCGCAGCGGATGGTCGGCATTGCTTTCAGAGCCTGCATTTGTTTGAGCTGCACGCTAAGTCGTGGTGCCGAAACACGTAGCAGCTGCATGACCAAGAGGTGTGCTCTGCGGGATGCGACTTACGTCTTCTTCTTCTTTATGCAGCCGGTCTTTGCCACAGGTTGGTTGACACATTTGATGGAGCATTGAAACGGGGAAAAACGGGCCAAGGTAAATATTGATGTCAGGTTAATTGGCCCTCAACCCGCCACAACAAAAAGAAAAACGCCAGCACTGCGTAATCATGTGTGCCACATGGACCAATTCACAGTGGTTGGGTGAAGAAAATTCCAAGCCAATTCATGGCTGCCGTCTCATCCCCACCGGACACATCAGTGGGACTGGCCCAGCCAGCCTCTTACACCGCGTCGATTCACGGCGTCAACGGATCAAAGCTATTGGCGATCCCCATCGAAGCCCAATACCGAAGTGCTTCTAGAGCCCTCTAACTACGGCAGTTTTTTTTCTTTTTCTCATCGTAAGCTACGCGGCATTGGTGTAAGCCCCAACCTCTGTACCAGATGGCTGGTACGGTAGTTAGTTTTCCCCCCTCTGGGGCGGACCGTCGTAGATGTCGATGGAGTGAGTCAATGCGCTGGCAAACAAAAACCAGAGATGGGCCTTGAGCGTATGTTGGATACCCGGGTCGAGAACAGACAGACGGGAGGCCTGTGCCAGCAAATGGATAAGCGAGAGAGTGTTCGGTGGGATGACTGAGACCCTGCGACCTCTTGATCATGACAACCCCAGGATCCCAAGAATTCCAGGCACGTCAGCTTTGGTCATGGCCAAGGTGAGGCTGGGGCACCCCCTGGCTCCTGGATAGGAGAGTACATGGACATGTGCTAGTGCTGCCGACTAGCGCAGTGGCATCATCTCCACTGGCCCGGCTCGATTGAGAGAAGCGACTGGTGACGGACGATGCAGCCCATGCCCACCAGTCCAGAAGTGGATGTCGATAGTGCAAAAATTGACAGACTGGACAGGAGGCTAGCGACAGCCTGAGTGGCGATAGGGCAAGGAAACGGTGAAGGCCAAGGTACGATGGAGAGGCAGCTGCTGGAGCCTACGGCGACTCAGTTGCGGCGGGCTGGCCGGCCTGTTCTAGAGGCGACCCTCGGACCCTGGAGGGACCATGGTGTCTGAGACATGGCTCTGCGGCGATCACGCCCGCGTTGGGCGAATCGACAAGTCTGTCGTGCTCCGACCCGCGGGGCCGGGTGCCGTCACGAATGGGTGAAGAGTCTGCTTCCGGAATGAACACTGAGACGACGCCTGAGACTGGTACAGAATACCCGGCCTGTGCCCAGCAGTGCAGGATCGCAGATCGAGCTCAGCCAATCATGGCGAGCGTCTTGCGTCTCGTACTCGATGAAAGGGGACGAGGGATGTAACGGGGTTGATGCAGCAGCTGCATTGCGGTTGGATGCTTTTTTCTTTCTTTTTTTTTTTTGCATGGCTGCGCTGACGGAGATCTGGAGGCGAGGATTACTGAGCTCGGACGGTGTGCAACGTGCCAGAAGCAGCAAAGCTCGGCCGATTGGGACAGGTGCGCCTAACCGACGAAGGCATATCTCGATTCGAGCCGCGTTCGTTTCTTGGGAGATGTGTGTCGTGTTACACGGGCCAGGTCAACAATCCGTGGCGAGCCAATCTCCCGTTCCGCGCACCAGCCAGTCGCGGATCATTTCGGTCGATCAACAGGTGAGCCGATATGGCAGCGCCACCGGAACCGCGGTCGGCCATGGATGAGGAAGAGTATGAAAATGAAAGAGATGGCGCGAACGCTCTTCAGAACGAAGTGGGCATTGTCAAGAGAGGACAAGAATGGAAACATTTTACGGGGGGCAGAGGCCATAGAGATGGCGAGGAATGGCGCACGGCAGCGTTTGACGGCCGTTTGAATAAGAAGCTGTCGAGACGTGGGTATCGCGCGCACAGCAGCATGTAGGGTGTAGGTGGGTGCTAATTACTCCGTATTTTGGATGTGGTTGAATCGTCCGAAGTGCTCGCATGGTGCCTGAATTGGGGACCCCCCCCCCTGTCCAGGGTTTCCGTTGCCTGTTTGGCGGCTAGGCCGTCTTGGTAATAAGGCTCGTCTTGTCCGTGCTGCGGAAACATTGGCGGGCGACCCCGCTGGAGCCAGCGCCCCTTGTTTCTTTGCTGCACCGTGCCGCAGAACTGCCGTTGGCAAGGACGTGAGAAATTCCGGTGGCCTGTTTCCGTAGAGAGCCGGGCGTCCGTCTCCGAGCGTCTCAAACCGCCGGCCCAACAGAGCTGCTACAATAATGGACGGGCATGTGTTATGCGTGATAAGGATGCGGGTGCCACGAGAACACGGGTGCCAGAGTCGTCTGCCGGCGCATCACAGCGCGCAGGCGCCTGCAAGAGTCCAGACCTGGCTGTTCATATCCGCAACTTGCCTCCCGCCCTGGACCGGGCTGCTGCTGTCCCCCCCGCGACGCCTTTGCTGAGGCTTGCCATTTGAGCGGAGCTGCAAATGTGGCGGCAAGCATTCCAGTGATCCGCGTGGCTTGTGGAGCAACTCACGGACTGGGCTCGAGGCTAATGGGCACCGTCGGCCGGTTGGGGGTGCTGCCACGCCTCGGGTCGTGTTTGGCCGGTCGATGAGGGAGCTGGACACACATGGGCGCCCGGCCAGCGTGAGTCTGTGCGATGCATGAATCAAACCAAACCAAACAATTGAGCACATCCATATCCGCAGCCATCATCATCCTCTGTTGAGGGCGACGGTAGCGGGACCTAGGCGTAAAGGGCAGAGTGGCTGACGGCGATGATCTGACCCTACATAGGAAAGTGCTAATTCAACGACGGAGACGGTTTCTTTATAACATATCAATAGAGTTATGAAACCGAAAATTAATTTGGGCATCACGGGATAAGGTCACGGAGAGTTTATGGTTGTCTCAAATTTGCTCCTGAGACGATCCTAGGTGCCAGGGCAGCCCTCACCGAAGCAGGATGATGCATGACGGATGTAGATGAATTTCCTTCTGGGGCCGTGTGGAGTGACGAACCCTAGCCAGGGGAACCCGTGCAGCGATGTTACCTTGGGGCATGAGCTGGATTCATGTATCGTCTCAGCACGACTGGGGTCTTGTCGCGTCGGCGGCCAGGATACGGGCCGATGAAGACGGAATCGCATGTTTGCGGGCTTGGAAAAGAAGAAATATTCTAGAAAAGAAGCAAAAAAGTGCTTAAGCGAAAAACATGGGACAAGAGAAATCAGACAGGGAACAAGAACCTGTCTAACATGCGCTCTCTCTCGGTGGCATTTCCCGAGGATCAAAAAAAATCAAAAACCAAAAAAAATCAAAAGACAATCAACTGACAGGCAGCCCCTTCCTGAGACAGCAAGCTATTACTCCGGACAAAGTGCCGGGAAACGGGTGGAGGATGGGTGAAGGAACGAAACAGTTGAACCTCTCCAGAGAGCGAGTGCGAGTATGATGCTGACTGGGACCGCGTGGGGCCGACGGATCCATTCTGCAGCAGCAGGAGCTTGCACCAAGGCTCTCTCAGCCAGCGGGTCAGGCCAAGATCTCCCTCCCAGACGCCCCTCTTACCACGATTGGAAACCTGCAAGACTCAGAGGGTTCAACGGCGACGCCATTTTGGAGAAAACAAGACGCCAGCCGAATAGAGAGGCCCATCGGGACTTTCCGAGACTCGAGCTGCAATTCTTTGCTTCACGAGCGGAGCCGCGGGACGGGTAACGAACAATCCACTGGGGGGGGGGCCAGCAGCAGCAGCCTGGAGGAGAGAAACAGAGGGTTTGGTAGCACATTGCAGAGCGTCAAGGGAGTAATATTGAACAAGGCGGTGCTGGGGAAAATCGTCTCAAAAGGGAAAGACGCCATTTCTCGGTCTCCCACCCCTTGGAGGGTTGTTTCGGCGACGGGATCGCATCGCAATAAACGCACAACATCGCCGCAACTCCTGATTCGAGTGCATCTAAGGCCCGATCAAGTCAGAGAAACGAGACTACTGGATAGACTCATAGCTTGCAGCCGAACGCGTGCCCTGACTCGAGGCCCAGCCGGCCAGGAACAGGGACGCGGTGGGCCCGGCCGCTCGCGCAGTAGGCCATTGCAGCCATTGCAGCCATTGCAGCCATTCGGCCACGGCCGCATGCACAGCACGCCCAAATGCACCGTACCGTACCTGTCCAGGACTAGACCCCTTTTTGCTGGACGGACCCGTCGCAATCCCACACAATTCCGCTACCAGGCGCTGTCACCACACCCGGACGGTGTCCCGAGCTATGCTCCAGTAGGTAGGTAGCCTCCAACCCACATCCCCCTGTTGTGGAGGCTCCCGCGGGCTGGCTGGATGGAGCCCCTACTTTAGAGTCCCTGGCATGGGGGAGAGACACACTGGGAGGGACAGGCACACTTTCACGCACTCACAGGAAGCTCAGACACGCGGGCGACCACGGTGCCTCGAACGGACCACCCGGCCGCCGACCAAGGGCCACGAGGGCGGAGGAAGCATCCAATCCTGATCCCAATCCCACTCCTACCACCTCCACCGTTCGCTCACCAATTCGACGACTCCTTCTCCGTCGGTACCTTGCCAAACCAAGACGAGGACCAGGGGCCGCCAGCGAAACGAGAGGGCCCTGTACTTCCGTGCTCCGTCCGGCCTGCTCTGCTCCTCCACGAGTTCGACCACCGTGCCGTTTTCACTCTGTCCATTCCAACTTCTTTTCCCTTTTCCACCCGTCGTCCCTTTTCTTGGTGTGCGCCCGTCCTTCTTGTTTGCTTTTGCGGTGTCTCGACGAATCCAGGCTGCATTGCTTCTTCTCGTCCCTCATTGACACAGGTACGTCCCTTAATTGGCCATCCCTATTTCCTGTCGCCCATTCCCCAGCATCCCTCATCCCAACCGCCTCCCCTCCCATTGGTATTTGCCATTTTGCACCTGTGTTTGCCTTCGCAACTGCATTCGTCGGCGCCGTTTGCTTGCTCCGCCTGTGTCGCCTTTGGCTCTGCTCTCTTGCGGTGGCCGTTTCAACCGTTCGGGGACGCAGCAGACGCAACCGACGAGGTAGACGTGAAAGCAGACTGATCGAGACGGAATCGTCCTCGTACGTGCCCCGTCCGGTATCCCCTCGAAACGCAGCACCTGACGCCCACTGCCCTCGCCATCGCAATTTCTTGCAAGACATTTCCGCCATTGGCACGCCCTGGAAGTCTCGGTGACGTCTGCCGCTCGCGTGGTCTGGTTGCTGCTGTAATCCAATGGTCGCACCGGCCGCGATTCTTGGGCGTCACACATGAGCTTTTGCTGCGCTCCCGGCATCTGCCCTGCACCCGGCCGCTAGCCAGCCAGCCAGCGCACTGGGTCTTGCGGATCTGATTTCTTTGCCGTTTCAGCCTTTTTCTTCTGCCGTCGCATTCCACTAATAGAAACCAGCAATCAGAGGCCGTCAGCATCCTTCAGCGCCGCCACCGTGTGAATCGGACATATCCCCACCTCCTTGCTCAAGTTGAAGAGGTTCCTCGACCACCCACCCCCCCGGCTTTGCGCCTGCGCGTACCCGAACAACCCCCCCTGCCGGCTCCCTCGTACTGGCCGGCCTCAACGAGCACAAGCCAGCGCCTGCTGCTCGTCCTACACTCGGTATTGGGAGACCGCCATTGGTCTACCCGCACATAGAAGCCACCATGGCAGCCCCGAACTCCGAAGCGTCGATGTCGCGACCTGCGTCCGGCGTCGTCCTCCCTCCCCGCGGCATGAGGTCTCGGACACAGAGCATTTCCAGCGACCGACCTTCGACGATTGCCCTCAGCCTGATGTCCCCCCCAGTGTCAGTTTCGCCCGAGGCCGCTTTTATCGCGGCTTCCGCTGCCTCTCAGATTGTAACCAACGACCACGATACCCACGCCGAGACCTGGTATGATGAGCACGGAATTGAGCCCGCCGGCGAGACCGCCCTGGTTTCGCCCGAGGCCATGGTTCTCGTAAACAGCTTCCTCGACCAGCTCCTCTTCAACTTCCTTTCGATTTCTCGAGCTACGACCCTCTCTGCCCTGCGACCAGCCGTTACCGAAGTGTTAAAACCAAAGCTTGCCAAGGACGCCGTCAACAACGCCGACGAGGAGCTGCGCGAGTATCTCGGCGATGGTGAAGAGGAGGACTATGTTCATCCCCAAGGCGCTGATCCATCAAGAGATTGGGATTTGGAGCTAGTCTGGAAGCGCACGCGATTGCGATGCATGGTCTACTCATCCCTAGGAGATTTGGAGGAGGAAGACGAGGACATGTACATGGAGCAGGAACACCTCGAGATCGGTGCGGATGAGCAGATTTCGGCTGTCATCTCTCCAGCTGTGGCGATTTTCTTGACGTCAGTGCTGGAATACATGGGAGAGCTGACTCTCACCGTTGCGGGACAAGCTGCATATCACCGCCTGCGAACCAGGTTTCAAAAGGATATCAAGGAGGGTTCTAGGAACCCTACGGATATCGTTGATCGCATTGTCGTTGAAGAGCAGGATATGGAAAGAGTTGCCCTTGATCGCACTCTGGGACGTCTGTGGAGAGGCTGGAAGAAGAGAATTCGGTCGCCAACCTTTGAATTTGGTGGCCGCCCTTACTCGCGCGCATCTGTTGGCCACATGAGGCACGATAGCAACGTTACCGACCTGAGCCGGAACATTGCCTACAGCGACGTTGAAACCGAGATGAAGAAGGATGCGAAGGAGCGCCGCCCCGAATCAATACCGCTCCCCATTCGCGGCAATGATGTAGACGAGATCGAGGTTCCCGGCCTTGCCATTTACAGCGACGAGGAGGATAATGACGAAGTCATTGAGGAGGACACGGCCGCCAGATGCCGGCCCAAGAGTCTTTTGATAGTCCCATTCGGAGGCGTGATGGGTCTTCCAACCCCCACCATGTCACAGCCCAATACTCCTGACTGCAATGGGCGCAAGAGATCAAATTCCCTCCCTACTCCTGGCTCGTCGCCTTATAGAGGTGTCAGCAAGCAGAGCAAAGAAGCGCCAGTTGGCAAGAGTGTCGTGGACGAGTTGCAGAGTGGCAAGAGCGTGGCCAAGGAGGACGAGGCAAGCAAGCCAACATCTCCTACCGAGGCGACAGTTTCAAAGGGCTACAAGTCGAAGAATAAGCGGGTCTCGAGAATCATTACGGATACCTCGGCAGCATCCGCATTCCGCCGATCGAAGCGGATATCTGGCGAGGATCAAGGAACTGTTGCTTCGTACGAGAAGGCCGAAATTCTAACATCGGCTCGAGTTTCAGTAGCTGGTAGCATCTCCCCCGCGCTTTCTGACAGTGGGGGCCCATTCCCTCTGAAGAGGTCCAACAGTGTGCACTCTGCTCGCATTATCGACGTCCCTGGGCCTAAGAGCCCCAGCGGATCTCGCTCGCCCTCGGTCGACACTGTTGACCGTGTGCGACCTGCAAGCGTCAGCCTTACTACACACTCAAACCATAGCGGCAGCCTTTCTAGCAAGTCCAACTACGATGAACCGCAGCTTCCCAAGGTAGTTGGGAGTGTATCTCGTTCCGGAGTGTCGGTTCCCAAGAGTCGCTCTCCAGTTGACAGGATGAGGGGCATGTCAAATGCTGCCACGATCTCAGAGTCTGAGGAGGAAGTGGAAGGTGATGGCTCGAAGACGGCGAAGAGTGCTCCTTTCCACCCGTCCCCCCTGACACAATCTCTCCCAGAGGCCCCTCCCGCTCGAAGAAGGCCCCAGCCACTGATGGGCTTGCCTTCTCAGCCTTCATCATCCCACAGGAAGTCATCGTCTAGCGCAAAGGTGACCAATCTCTGGGCTCCTGCTCCTTCTCCGCTGCCTGAAGACAGACCAGCAGAGATTTCTCGAAAGACGCCAACTCACACCAACTGGCACCCGGCTCGTGACAAGGCTGCCCCGACCTCACCTACGCACAGCATTGGCATGGTCTCGATTGAGCGCTCCAAGACTCGAGATGACGACGAGGAAGGTGCGGTGGGCTCACTCACTCGGCCCATCCACACATCTGGCTCGTCTGCTTCATCGGGAACTGGCCGCCTCAAGGCTGTGCGCACCTCGGAGGAGAACAACGCGCGTTCTGAGAACGTCGCTCGCAACTTTGAGGAGCTGATTCAGAGCAACCAAACCATCACCTATACGCTCACACCCGAAAACATGCGTGATATTGATGTAAGTACCGCCTATTTTACATTGGTTTGGGGAAAGAAAGAAACGCTAACTGTTGTAGCATAAGCGATCCTTGGATCAACCCATGATCGCTAAGCCATCTTGGAAGACCGATGACAAGTCGCACAACAGGTCTCGGTCATCTTCTGCTGCCACCGACATCAAATCACAGCACCGTTCCGCTGTGAGCGATGACAAGACCAAGGGCATCACGGGCTCGCCTAAGCCTGCCGCAAGGCCAGCCCGTGGCTCTGTGTCGGCTCGAGATGCCCGTGTTCCTGGCGAATCTACTGCAGACTTTGCCGAGTTCATCAAATCGACTGGTCCTTCAGGTGATATTCGTCCTTCACCTCTCCGAAGCAACCCCACTGCCACGCCCGTGCAGCCTGGCGAACTCCGTCGCGCGCCTTCTGCCGGCAGCCGGAGTCACCATGGCCCTCGTGACACGGTTGATGGCGCCCGATCTGGCAACTCTGATCTCATCGACTTCCTCCGCCAGGGGCCTCCTGGTCCTCCTGGAGCTCCTGGCACCCGCACTCCTCGCACCACCTCGATGTTCCGAGAGTCTGATGAGCTGTCAAATGGCATCGGAGCTAAGGTCACCGACCCCTCCATCCCTGACATTCGCTACAGCCAGGCCTCCACTCATGCCACCGACACCTCGATGCCATCGATGCACTCATCAATCAACTCAAACACTGCCCTTCTCAAGAACAAGGGTGGACACACGCCATCTAACAAGATGTTTGACGACGACGAGATGATGCCGAAGCGCACCAGGAGGCGAGTTAAGGATCCCTATGCCCTTGACTTCAGCGACGAGGAAGAAGACGACGACGACTTCATCATGACACCCAGACCTCCCGTCAAAAGGGAAGAGTCGCTGGCGGAGTTCTTGCGAAACTACGAGCCGCCGCCGGAGCCTGCCGCCCCAGTCATCGCGCAAAAGATGCCCAAGAAGAAGTCGAGCGCACCTAGTCTGATGGGCAGGTTTACTCGCAGCTCCAGCAGCTCCAACACCGCCCCTGTTGCCCCCCAGAAAGCCGTTGTTGACTCTCGATCTCTCAGCAGCCGAGGTGGTGCAAAGGGCTACATTCCTATCCAAGTCAATATCCCCCCTGGCTACGACAAGTACGGGCCTGTTGATACTCCTCCCTCTCGACCGGCGATGCCCCCTGCTGGCAACTCCATGGGCCGAGTCCCAATGAAGAAGTTTGAGCCTCGAGAAGCCGTATCCAACAACACTCGCACATCGGACCTGGCGGCTTTCCTGCGCAACTCGGAGCCGCCGCCGGAGCCCATCTCTCACCCTCCACCTCGGCAAGAGGAAAGCAGCGGACTGTCCAAGATGTTCACCCGCCGCAAGAAGTCCTCGTTCGCATAGAGGAATCCACGTTTATGACACCATCTACCACCTGCTGTTAGACACGATCTATTCCGCTTACGAGCCCATGTACTTAATAATTAGTATTCCAACTGCAGATATTCCAACGGTCACTAGGGCATCCTTGTTGAGGCAGTCTGGTAATGACCGTTCCTCTCGTTTTTTTTAAGCTTCCGTTTCCTTTGGCTACGGCCGCCTCTTTTTGTATCTCAATACCGCCGGCCCGGGGTTGCCATCGCTTCACAGGGCCCCCGATATCTATTGGCTTTGCACCTTTTCTTATCGTTATCACGTTTCAATGGTACGGCGGCTTGTTTCGATTGATGGATTCTGCGACTGCAGCGTTGGAGAGTGCAGGTGTGCAGTCTGGAGAGAAAAGAGATTTGCAATAAGATCTCGAGCATGATGGAGGTTGTCCTGGCCAGAGTTTGGTGGATTGTCGATGAAAGCTACGGATTAGCGGTGGAAAATATAGTGTATTTCGACGATTGATTTGCTCGTTTAATGAGTCTATGACCAAGACTGTTGTTCATCACGGCGTTCCCTCTTGACGTTTGATTTCATTCTCTTCTTTCCGTTTCTAATGCTCGTATCACTACACCATGTATCTGTCTGACTGGGGCTGCCAAGGCTTGAAGTCCACGCTGTGGTGTGGGGGGGGGGGGGCTCGATTTGGCCAGAACTCGGCTCGTATTCCACAGCCCAGCAATCAAACCAGGCACGCTCGCGTCACATTCCCACAAGGATGGCCTCAGGCCATGTTCCCAAAAGAGACGAACAAGGAGCGGAAGGGAGGGGCCTTTTCTTTTTTCCTCTTCTTCTTTCCTTGTTGGGGTGCGCAAAGCACAAGTGCGGCGCAACATGCGGCCGACCTTACTTACAGGCTGATTTCATTAGCCCAAGGCCGTCTGCTCAAAACGGCTACGCGGACACCGCAGACGAGGCATGCAGGAACAAGCTGATCATGGGGCCTGTCTGTCGAGGACCAGGGGGGAGGGGGTTTGCTTGGGTTGGATTGGATCGGATCGAGGCTCGCAGTTGGTCGTCTCGTGTGTCGGTCGCATTTCTTTTCCTTCTTTTTGATCAGCGAGTTGCTTTCTTTTCTGGGCCTTTGCTTGCTTGCTTGTTTGTTTGGTGGTTTGTTTGTTTGGCGCACACAAGTTAGTTACACACTGCACGTCATTCATTTCCTGCGACGACAGAGAAAGGCCTGCAAGACATTTTTCGGCGCCGCCATGGCTTCTTGCTTCTTGACCTTGCTAGTTGCTTCCATTCTCTGCCTCGTCGTCGCCGTCGCTGCCGCGGCCAGGGAAGCCCCAGACTCGACCCTCGGGCTGTCGACGGACCAGCTCACCCGCGGCCAAACAGTCGAGCTGCGCTGGAGCGGCGTGGCCGAGAACCGCTACCCTCTCAGCCTGCAGGCGCGCTTCTTCAACCAGACGAGCGGAGGGATATTTTCCATCCGAACAACAATCGCGAGTGAGTTTTCCACTGCTATTGATCCTCTGTGATGTCCCGTAATAGAACCCTTTTGCCGTAGTAAGCTGGCATGCGGGAACTGACGCGTTGCACTTGCAGCTGGGCTCAAAGGCACTCGGTTTGAATGGGAAAACGTACCAGCGCCTCTGGACTTCATATCGAGCGCCAGGTATGAACTTATGCTTGTGCCTCAGGGATTGGATGAGCCACGCCTGGCTTATGAGGGTTTGCTCCGAATAGTGGAACCTAAAGATACTGGCTCCGGCTCAAGTGGCGGCAACGACGACGACGACGCCTCATCTGCGGATGACCCGTTAGACACAGGCGCAACAGAAGATAGAAAGGGCAGACCTTCAGATAGAAGCGTCGCTATTGGGGCTGGCGTAGGATTAGGGCTGGGACTACCTGTTGCCATTGCCATGGCTTGGTGGTTCAAGAGACGAACAAAGTGTAAGGCAAACCAACAAATTGGCCCGGAGAAACGACAATATGAGAAACAACTGTAAAAAGTAAATTAAAGAACCGAGATGGCTAGAAAACATAGCGGATGAAGGGCATTTGTTAGCTACTATTGCTGAAGCTCACAGCTTTGAAGCCGCATACGGTCCTGGACTTATTAGTCAAGTCTTAAATTCACGAATGAAGAGCAGCAAACGAATCAACAAACATAGTGTTCAGCCGGTTCAATAAACCTATCTGAATGATGCTAAACTTCTGACCGCCTGTCTCGGTGCTTAGGGTATCAAATCAACATGTTTCGCATAATGCATTTCGCCATCCCATGCTCTGCATGAGCCCGTTGTACATCCTTTATCCCCGGTTCTCCGCCTCGGCCTTCTTCTGAAGGTCGGCCTCAACACCACGTTGCATGGTCTTTCCTTCGTCGTGCAGCTTCTTGTAGTGGGCCTCACCCTCGCTGTCACCGGTGACGTTAGCAACGGCACCACCAAGAGTGCCCTGCACACGGTTTCCGAGTCCAGAGCCGAGGTCGCTGAGCTGGCCGCGTGCTTCCTGCTCTTGACCCTCGAGGTTCTGCTGGCGTCCAGAGTTCTTAAGAGACTACCGAAGTGTTAGCTGTTTAAGTCATGGCAATTCCAGGCGCAAGAAAAAAGGGCTTGATGTACCTCGTTGCCGATTAATCCACCGACGGCCTCCTTGGCAGCACCGACGGTCTGGTTCCAAGAACCCTGTGTGCGGTTGGGGTCATCGCGGGCAACTCCAGAAGAAGAAATTGTGCCACCGGGAACTTTGACAGCAGCGTGAGAAGCAGAGTGCTCAGCTTCAGCCTTTTACTTGCGGGCATCGCCCTCGGCCTGGTCGCCCTTGCTACCGGTCGCGCTGCCAAGAGCGCTTTGGATGGCACCGGTGGCGGAGTCGACGTACGACTTGAGAGTGGAAGTGTTATCGTTGGCAGACATGGTTGGTTTTGGTGTAAAGATGAAAGACTTGGGAGGGTTGATAGTTTGAAGAAGCTCGAGTGTATTTAGAGGTGAGTGTAGATGAATGAGGTTGTGTTGATGTTCGATTTGGGAGAGCCTGAGCGAAGGGAGGAAGACGACTTTATACCAGTTGTCAAGAAGTTATTGACAAGGCAATTGCATGCATTAATTCTGGGCCCGCGGATGTTTCCTGAATCACCAACGACGCGCAAAAAGCCCAATGATGTCATGGCGCTTTGAAGAAACCATACCCAACACCATGCGCAAGCGTTGCGACTTCCTTGCGGGCAGATGTGGCGTACGTGCGGCTGTAGATAATGACGTCAACCACTTTCTCAATCTACACTCGCAGCTTCCGCCATCTTCTGTCCCTGCCCTCGTGCTACGGCTAGCAATTGTGAGTTGCGCATACCCTTTCGTCATTAAATACGGAGACGCAAACGTAATGAAATCCCACGACCGTGGCTTGTGATAGCTGTGCTATCAAGATGGAGATGTGCACTTTCGTCATCGGGTGGTGCATCCCCCGTCTGCGTTTGGCCACCAACACCTGTTCCCATGCAAAAATTCCTAGACCGAAAATCAATGCCTACAATTTGCAATCTCAGACATCAGCGTTCAACACATGTGGCAGGTGATTATCAGGGCACAGAGCTGCAAGGGTCCTGTCCTTTGTGGCACGTTTGTCCATGATCATCGCATTGACAGGTAACGCCCATGCAGGAGGGTTTACTGAATAATCACTGACGCCATGCATGCAGTTTGTAGAAAACGTAGTCAAAGCGTGATACATTGAATGGTCATGTCTCATTCTGTATGTTCTTGTCCATCATGGACACCAGTTAGACTCTCATGTAACAGAGTCCAAGTGTTACTTCATAGCTCCGGAAAAGAAGGGTCCTTTTTTTTGCCCCAAGCTGAGCCCATATCCCCAAATATTTGTAATTTCGTCATTTGTCCGTTACTCCCCATCATCCGCACACAGCCTAAGAGAAAGAGGTATCTTGATATTACATTGCTATACAAACGCGACCGGGCCGCCCCCTCAGTCGGTCATCCTTCGCTGATATTTCTTGACTCTAGGCTTCTCAAAAATCAAACTGGGAAGCCTAGATATAGGAAATTAGAGCAAGCCTCTTTAGTGCTGGCTCCACTGGATTGTGTTGAGGTCAATACCTTCCTGGACAAGCTCCCAGAGAGGGCTTAGTTCTCGCAGGAAGGTAACGCGCTCCTCTACAGCCTTCAGAACATAGTCAATCTCGGCGTCAGTAGTGAAGCGGCCGATACCAAATCGGATGCTGCTGTGGGCGCTCTCGTCGCTGTTTCCGAGAGCACGGAGGACGTAGCTAGGCTCAAGCGACGCAGAGGTGCAGGCACTGCCCGATGAGAGCGCAATGTCCTTGAGAGCCATTAGGAGAGACTCTCCTTCAACATAGGCGAACGAGACATTCACACAGCCAGGGTAAAAAGAGTTGGGATCGCCGTTCTGAGTAGTGTGCTCCATAGCGAGAAGGCCGTTGAGTAGGCGGTCGGAAAGAGTCTTGATGCGCTTGGTGTCGTACTGAAAGATACTGTCAGTGTTGTGACCAGGTATGGTTGAACAATATCAAATGGTAGGAGAAAAATTAAATCAGACGTATAGCTTCGATCAACACGGCCGGCCTTGTCACGGGCCATTCAGAAAGCCATGCATGTGTAGAGCAACTCATCATATAGAAATAGGGAACAAAGACGTAAGCAAATCACTTGCACATACCTTCATCTCTTCTTTGGCGATGCGGCAAGCCTCGCCGAAACCGGCCACGAGTGGAGGAGCCAGGGTGCCGCTTCGGAGACCTCGTTCCTGACCACCGCCAGTAATGAGAGGGTCGAGTCTGACACGCGGACGTCGTCGCACGTAGCAGGCGCCAATGCCCTTGGGACCGTAAATTTTGTGGGAGGAAATAGACATCAAGTCAATGTTCATGGCATTGACGTCGAGGGGAATCTTGCCGACGGCCTGGGCAGCGTCTGTGTGGAAGAAAATCTTCTTCTTGCGGCACAACTTGCCAATCTCCTCAATGGGCTGGATGACACCAATCTCATTGTTGACAGCCATGACACTGACTAGAGCGGTCTCGGGTCGAATGGCGGCTTCCAGGTCTTCCATTTTGATGAGGCCGTTGTTCTGGACAGAGAGATACGTGATCTCGAAGCCC
Organism: Calonectria leucothoes; assembly: GCA_002179835.1. NCBI lineage: Eukaryota > Fungi > Ascomycota > Sordariomycetes > Hypocreales > Nectriaceae > Calonectria > Calonectria leucothoes. Next base: position 33,873 of record NAJI01000111.1, on the reverse strand, counting down.
TCATCTTGGAGATGGCGGCAGCTATCTAACACGCACTTGTGCTCAGTCTGTGTGGTGATGATGTGCTTCTTCTTGCCGGAGCGACCAAAGAAGCGAGCGACACCCTTGATGCTCATGTTGTTGCTCTCAGTGGCGCCGCTGGTGAAAATGATTTCCTTGGGGTCAGCACCGATGAGAGCAGCAATATGCTCACGGGCCTCCTCGACGGCCTTTTCACTCTCCCAACCGTATGCGTGTGTTCGGGAATGAGGGTTGCCGTAGACGCCGGTGTAGAAGGGCATCATGGCATCGAGGACTCGAGGGTCAACGGGTGTAGTGGCCTGCATGTCAAGGTAGATTGGTCGTTGACCCTCCTCCATCACAGCTGCCTGTTTTAACACCTCTGTATCCGGTTAGCTAGGAGCTTTGAAAAAAAAAAAAAAAACAAGGCAGCCTCGGCCAATTGGCCCGGAGCTCAATAGAGAGGATATCACTCACCAGCCATTGGGCTGATCTTTGCGTTGCTGGGAGCATCAGCGGAAGGGTGTGGTAGGTCGACAAAATCACTCTTGTCGAGCTTGATGGCCGTCTCGACCTTTGCATTGTCCTGCTTGGACTCTGTCACATAGCCACGGCGGGCCTGCCCTTGCTGACGACCGGAAACCAGGGCGACGCGAGCAAGGCCTCGCAAAGGAGCGGCAGCGACGCGTGAGCTGGAACTGGAGCCCAGGCGGCCAGCCGTCCTTAAGGCATGCGATGCAATGGTGCTGGCCATGGTTATGTTGGAGCTGACAGTTGCATGGAGAAGCCAGCGTAGAGGGGAAAAGAGAAAGTTTTAACCGTGGTTGAGCTATCGAGAATTTGTCATTCACTCACCGTCGGCTCGGACTCGGTGATAAGCCGAGAGATCCAGCGCTCTCATTGGCTAGGAATGGCCGGGACCGGCATATGGGGCAACTTTAGTGAACGAGGGGGGCGATTCAAAAAAGACAGGAATCGAAGACCAACGCCCGGGTATTTGATCCAATTCAGCGAGACTGCGTGCATAGTTATACAATGAAGATGCCAAAGAAGACGAGGTCCTGGTAAACTGATTTTTGGGTTGATTGCTTTATGCTAGTGACCTTTTTTTGGGCCATTTGTTTCTCATTTCAGTTCCCCCTCAGTACTACGTAATAGCGAGTGGGATGGATCTAGCCAAAGTCTGCTTGTCTGAGAAGTATGTGGGCAGTAAATGAATGAATGAATGATCGAGCGGCAAATTGTCATCTCTCGGATCCGAAGCCGCATAAATCCAACTTCGGGGAGGCATGCCGGTTGCATTTGACAGTCCCGCTTGGGGACTCGTTTGAAGAATCCTTCCCACAGGAATAACGTTCCCTGTGTTCAAGAGTGTGCGGCAACTACGGGAGTTAGATTGCCTCCGACTCCCCAGTGGACCAGTGCTCCCTGCATTACTGATCGCGATTCAGTGCAACGCTGCTGTTCTCTGGCGGCACGGCGGTGCGGTACGTACCGCGTGTCCTGGATCTTCCTGGCCCGGCCATCCTGATAGCGAATCCGAGGCCTCGTCGCAGACGTCACTGACGCAACATTTTCCCTCGCGCCTCTCAGCGACCGTGGGCTCGGTGTGGTGGGCTATGTCTGGCTGTGGCACGGATCAGGTCGGTCCCTGCCAGTGGTGACGCAGTGTTCTGCTGCTTAGGGCCTTTGGGCTCTTGGCTGGCGCCCATCGAAGCCGTCGAAGCCGGTCCACGGCCCTCGAGTACGAAAAAGCCAGGGCCAGCAGCGCCTGCGCCACGAAATTCCCGCTCCTGTGCCCCGCCCACTCCTCTCTTTAGGTGCTGCAGCTGGGCTGATGGGGAGGGCACTCGCTAGCACAGCCACGTCCAAGTCGTCACCGGCCTACACATGCCTTAGTTAATTAGAGTTGATGCCCTCTCACCCCGGCGGCCTCGCGATTTTGATATTCTCGACGATTGCCCTCCTGCTCCCTCACCTGCTGCGTGTGCAATCGAACCGCTCACCCCCCGAACTGCGCACACTCTTGCGCGCTCCTCCACCCTCCCCGATTTTTCTTTCCCGTCTCCGACCATGAGTTTCAAGGGCTTTCAGAAAAGCGTCATCCGGGTAAGCCGTGTGCCCCTCATCTTGGCGGGCGTGTGGTGGAGGCAGACATGATGCGCTCGCCAGGCGCGCAAGACTCGCTCCGTGGCGCTCTGCAGCTGCAGGCGAGCTGCCCGGGACTCTCACAGACACGAATACTGATTCCATATTCTCTATTGCTAGGCGCCGCAACAACTCAAAACGAAATTCAACATTGGTGAACAGACCAAAGATGCCGTCTATATCGATGCCGAGCGCCGTTTCCAGGAACTCGAGACCGAGACGAAGAAGCTTCACGATGAATCAAAAAAGTATTTCGAGGCTATCAATGGCATGCTTGCTCACCAGATCGAGTTCAGCCAAGCCATGACGGAAATCTATAAACCCATCTCCGGTCGCGTATCGGACCCAGATTCCGCCATTGTTGAGGGCAACCCAGAAGGCATCCAAGCTTGCGAGGAATACGAGGCTGTCGTAAAGGATCTGCAGGAAACATTGTCCCCGGAACTGGATATGATTGAAACCCGAGTTATCCGTCCTGCTACTGAGCTTCTCGACGTCATCAAGGTGATACGCAAAACCGCTCTCAAGCGCGAACACAAGAAGCTCGACTATGATCGCCATCGCAACAGCCTGAAAAAACTGCAAGACAAGAAAGATCGTACCGCCAAGGATGAAAAGGCCATGTGGAAGCTCGAAGGCGACCTTGAGCAGTCCACCCAAGACTTCAACTATTTCAACGATCTTCTCAAGGACGAGCTTCCCAAGTTGTTTGAGCTTGAGCGCCAGTTCATCCAGCCGCTCTTCCAGTCTTTCTACTATATGCAGCTCAACATCTTCTACACATTGCACGAGAGAATGCAGCGATGTGATATTGGATACTTTGACCTGACCTTGGATATTGAAGAGGCATTCCACCAAAAGCGCGGTGATATCCAGGAGCAAGCAGAAGCCTTGTCAATTGTCCGCTTCAAGACGACGGGCCAGCGCAGGCCACCCAAGTACCAGGCGCGTCCCGCCTTGGAGGGTTCCAAGCCTCCTGCTTTGCTCACCCAAGGCGAGGATCACAAACCCAGCTACTCCCCGTCCACCACTGCTCCGAGCCCCAGGGTAAAGACTGCCGCAGCGTACCAAGCTCACTCTGCGGCGGCTGATCCCAGTCCGCCACCTCCATACTCACCTCCTACCGGGGCCAAAGCTGGTCTTGCTGCCATTGCCGCTGGCAAGTCGAAGCCTCCTCCTCCCAAGCCCAAGCCCAAGCCGGGTCGTCTGGCTGCGCCAGCTGCCGAAACCGTCACGGCCCTGTACGACTTTTCAGCGCAGGCCGAGGGCGACTTGAGCTTCACTGCTGGTGATTTAATCGAGATTGTGAAGCGAACTGACAATCCCAACGAGTGGTGGACAGGAAAGCTGAATGGCAAACAAGGCCAATTCCCAGGTATGTCGAAAGAATAGCAAAATGATGGGGGAAACCTGCAAAACTAATCAGTATACGTAGGAAACTATGTGCAACTCGGTTGAAGAGGAGAATATTTGTACCCCAACGATACCATACCCGGCCAGCGAAACGTCATTTCGATCACGCCATGCCTGGCAAACGACTCATTTAAACGTACCTTGGTTAGAATGTTGATGCACACAAGGCGTTGCACCGTTGAACTCGATACACAAAAAAGATGAGGCACACTGAGAAGAGACCGTCAAAGCCGCGAGGGCATGACGAAGCAGGTGGATTTGAACATCATTACGGGGTAAGGCCATTGTGGTTGGAGTAAGGCAAACCTGGCGTTGTGGCATGGCTTTCTGAAGAATATAATACCAAGAATTGATTGGAAACTGGTCGGTTGCATATGGCCTCACCCCTTGTGGTGCATGTATAATGGTGTGAGACGAAGGCAGGGCGAAGGTAGAGAATTCAGATACTGCAATCTTGCGCCAGGCTCTGATTGCACCATGAAACTGTAGCATTCTTCATGCTTCAATGTGCAATGCATGCTGAGTTGTCTGAATACGACATGAGCTCGGGTGGATAGTGGAGAAGTGCCTTCAATACGATCATGAAGGAAGGGTTGGATCTTGTGTATACCCCTCCTGCCTGTGTGGTATAGACGTGCGGCTTAAAATCCATTAGGGGCTGCGGGGAGAATTTTTTTGGCTTAGTCGAGTGCAGCTAAAAATGAGGCTCTTCAGCCGAGATAGTTGTCTCACTTGGACCGGTGTGCTACAACGCACGGCTCCCGCCAATGCAGACAGGGTTGTTATCACAACACTCGGGCTCGGGCCATGAATGAAAGACTTTTTTATTTTTATTTTCATTTTTTTACATCATGCCTAAAGAGGAAGAGAAACACCCAAAATATTGGCGGTGAATCACTAAAGAACAAGTGCTGAATTGACTCCACCAAATGGGCAGAATTGAGGCTCTGCCCGTCCTACCCCGTCGCTTTTGCAGCCGCCCCCAGAACCCAAAAAAAAGTGACGAGAACAAGGAAGGCACGGGGACTGCGCTTACTTAAATAGTCTTTGGCTGTTAATATAGCGTGAGAGAATTTGATCAATGCACTCATCTCGTCAGCAAGCAGTTAGCCGCGTTTATGATTCAGAATCAGTGACACATTCCAAAGGAAGCAGCATTGTGGAACACAGCAACAAACAAAGACAGTGACAAAGCAGATAAAGGACCGATCATGAGATCCTGGTCCCCGGTCTAGCTCGCTGACGAGGCTCTGCTCGACAAGCTTTGCTCGACACTTCGCTAACGTGACATGCATTTGCGACTTTATAACGTACCAGTCTTCTTTTTTGAGCAAGCTTCTTGATTTCGTCTCTAGAAATAAAATCAACTACATGCCTTCATTGCGATACAGGGTTCACGCGCGGCTTCCTCACCGTACAGCCTACTACCAGGATCAATGACCACCATGGGCCTTGTACGGCTTCCGGCGGAGATCATTTCTCTTATCACGGAGCTGCTTGATATACAAGATATATTTAGCTTGGGGAGCAGCTGCCGCCCATTAGGCTACCTAATAAACAGCGATGCTATCTGTCGCTTGGTGCTTCAAGTTCGTCTTCCACGAGGGACTCTCCCCTCTTCACCTCCGAATCCTTTCCAATGGCGGAAGCTGATGCAATAACCCAGAAAAAGGCAGCATTTTCGGCTGAAGCCACAGAAGCACATGCATCACACACTTATGCAAAGGGCCTGAGGCGCATTGCTAAAAGAAGAAACGCCGTTCACCAAGGAGAACCATTCTCAGTGGCTATCATAGCCATTGCGGAGCACTTTATATATATGAATGGTACATTATGCTACACCGCTGGTAGCAACCAGATGCGTATTCTCGATGTGCACCATTCGGCGACAGATGAGCTCGTAATACCAACACCGTTGTTGCTCGCGGAGGCGTTCTCCGATTTCAAGCCCGAGAAGCAATACTCATTCCGTCCCCTTCACTATTCGGATAAAATTCTCTCATGCCTATACAGCTACAAAGACCAGGGATGCACAATTAACCAGTTGGTGATTCTAAGCTTAAAAAGTGTCAAAATCGTTGCGGTAAAGACACTCCCTTCGTCAAAGCTATTCATAAGGAACAACAAAAATTACCTGGTATGTGGGGTAAACCTGCCCACAGGCCTGGATGGATTCAGGAGATGGACGCTCCGAAGCTTAGATTTGAAAACTTCGAAGTGGGCAGAAGCGGAAACGGTTCTCTGGGACTTTCCTGGACAAAACATCAGTGTTGATGTCTGCTTCGAAATATTTGGCGACTATCTTTACTGCCTCTCCAATAAAACCCGGTTCCTCCCAGAGCATGGGAAGTGGAATTCGTTTTACAACGTGTTGCGCTTCCCTCTAAGCGAAATAACTAGGGGCGCATCCCTCTCGCCGCCTATACAGAACCTCTGGAGGCGGCACGCTGCAGAAGGTCCAGTCGATGACCGTTGGAACTCGCTACATCTCACGAGGGACGAAAGCTCAGGAAAGCTCTTCATTTTTGAGTCAAGGCGAGAGTGTCTAATCGATAATGCGCAGAGCCAACGAACATGTTACAAAAAGGAGCTGATATTTGATCATAGCAAGCCCAGCTTCGAACAGACAACGCTGTCGAATAATTCCAGGGATATTCTCCCAAGCAATGAATCATACTCGGACGACGACGAGGACGAGGACGGCGGAGAGGACAGACAGCTTGATACATGGGATAGCGAGACACACAGAGAAACACGACCCTCGGAAAACATCCACGTCGGTGACCATGGGACCGTGTACTCGATCCACGAGTGTTTCATCTGGTCTTACAATCCGTCCTGTGACACGTTTGTCGATCTTATCAACCAACATGGGAATGTCCGAGTCCGAGTCCTACCCAAGCATAAAGGCAAGAATGGCATCAACGGGGACCAATCACAACTGAGCTGTCGCCGGACAGAGGCTGACGATGTGAATCACGCGGCCAAGTTATGGCCTCAAGAACCCGTGCTACCCTCCCTCGACGCGACTCTCGCACCTCAAAATTCTTTCAATGACGTGGAATGGTTCATGGATGAGCGGTCCCTTGTTTATGCGCCCGGTCGTCGTGCGCGAGGACACCGCAGACCTTTGGTGTTGATATCTTTTGATGCAGCCATCCATCTACCAGGGTACCCTAGGGAAACTGTTTCCGGCACCGTAACCTCAACGAGTGTTTCGAGAATGATACCACCCCGTGGATGCAACCTAAAAAATGAGTGCCAAGACAATCCCACAAGCAGCCTGTTTCCGGGCAGCGTTCCATGCACGAGTGATCGGATGGAACATGATTCGGCACTAGAAAACGAGGCCGCCGGCAGCATTCAACAGCTAATCCGGGGGGGTGACTTCTGGGCACAGCGCCAAACAGCTCTTTACACCAAGCTCCCGGAGACCCAGGGCTCGCCATGTGGCTTCGAGTTTTCCCTTCCCTCCTCTCGATGAATTCCGCGTCTTTTAAAAAATTGCGCACACACACTCATTCGTGCCCATGCTTCAAGCTCAATTTTGAGGCCTAGTGAGCACGGGGAAGCGGTTGAATGCGTTCGGCCCAGACTCCTAATCGCCACTCTGCATGTGCAGCATATTTGAGGAAACCGCGGAAGGACGGAGAAGGGACCGGGAGACAGTGTTGGCAAGGCAGCCGGAATATACAGCAAGCATGTACAATCCAACACTTGAACAAAATATTTCTCCACTGTAGCCACTGCCTGTAAATGGCAGCCTCGTCATCTCTGAGGCGAGCCCCCTGCTCGCGTGCATGCGGGGGGATATGCACATTCGAATCAGGAAATCGAGTGTAAGACGTCTCCAGCAGTACATTAGTACCTAGCAGCTGGCTATGGCTTGGAAAACGTATTTCGACAAGAGCCTCACACTAAACCCATATTGGTAAACGAAGGAATATGGCGGCTTAGTAGTTTGCAGCCTACTAATGTTAGTCATTGCTTTAGGAAATCAACGTACATACGTTAGCCTCAATCAAGGTCAAACTAGGAAACCTGTGCGATGAGCTGGCCTCTTGTGAAAAAAAAAATGGAAATAAAAACAAGGTCATATGTCTTACAATGCGCTACTGCAGCTGATGTGATGCCAAGTCAGACAACTCCTACATGAGACGAGCCGACATCATCATCTCGAAGCAAGAAGGAGGGGGGCGAGGCAGTCGAGTGGCGTGCAGGACTGATCACTAATCCTATTGAAGATAATTATAATATTTAATACAAATGGCGATAAAAAAAATCAAGATGCTCATATGTTAGATAAATTTGTTTATTTTTAGTCAAGTGTCAAACTGACAATCAATCGAAGCCCAACCAGCTGCAGGTGCGGCGAGCGAGCGGGTCCGGGGTCTCGTGCCCAGCATACTGTGTTTGAGGCTCATCATGACCACCACAACTTCGATCGACAAACTACGCTTCAAGACAGAGGCCTCAAAGATAAGACACATCAGAAATGCCTCAGCCAGCAACGTTGGACAGATTGAGAAATAAGCCTAGTTTGTGCTATATTCGACTTTATGCATTCCACACAATGCGAACTTCACGGACGCGGGGCTATATCAGTGGTTTGCCGGCAACACGCTCCATCCTTGCCACAGCATCCGAACACAACTAGATGCACACATGACGGAAGCCGCATGCAAATCATCAACGCTCTAGCAGCAAGCTCACCAGTTATATCGAAATGGTTATGCGGCCATTTCCCCGGCTTACGCAGGACAGCATCACGCTTTGCTTCTCGTCGGGCAGGAGTGCGACACCTCTGTGATTGACAGAGCCGCTTTCGAGAGCAACCTTGCAAGTTCCGCAATTGCCCACTTCACAGCTCGAGCTTACCTCGCCGAACTCTCGCCGAAGCGCTTCGAGAAGGCTCTCATCTTCTGCCACCTTGACCACCTTGTTGCCTCTATTAGCTACTTGAGCCTCAAATGGGTCGCCCGAGACGTCAGCAGTAAACGCCTCAAAGTGGACCTCGGTAGGAGGGACGCAGTTCAGCTCAACGGCGTCCTTGGCGGCCCCCATCATCCTGTCAGGGCCGCAGACGTACAGATGGCTATTCCAGGGGAGCGTCTTGACGATCTCAGCAATATCCATCCTCTCACCCTTGGACTTGTCGTAGATGGTAATGTGTTTACTCAGCGGCTCTAACCGGCTCTTGAAGGGCACCTCCTCAGCCGAGCGGACTGCGTAGTGAAGATGAAATGCCCAGTTGATGGAATCCATTGCCTGGATCATGGAAAGGAATGCGGTGATTCCAACGCCGCCAGCGATGAAAACGTGCATGCTTGCAGCTGAGGCTGCAACTACATCTGACGTGATTTTGCCCACCTGGACCGTGTCACCAACCTCAGCTTCGTGCAGGTACCGAGAGCCTCCGCGGCTGTGCTCATGCAAAGCGATGCCAAGCTCGAACGCGTTGCCCGCATCCTCTTTGCTTCCACTCGACGCCCTAGAGACCACCGAGTAAGACCTAGTAAGGCCATTCGGGAGCTTGAGCCGCACGTGCGAACCCAGGGGGGGCTGCTCAGCCTCCGAGTCGTGCTCCGCAGCCCTGAGCTGCAAAGAGACAATCCTTGGCGTCTCCATGTTGCGGCTGACAATCTTGAAGTCTCTCCAGGGGACTTCTTTGCGGCTCTTCCGCCGCGCCCTGGCCACTCTGTTTCTGAACTGGCCGCGGCTCTCCTCGCCCAGGGCTTCCACCTCAGCGAGCTCCTCATTCATGGCCAGATTGGTTGTGTCGCGGTGAAGGTACTCCTGGACACGCTCAATCGTCCACTTGGGCCACTTGCGCTCGACGAGCTTGATCTCGTCGCCTACGCTGACCATGCCCTCGCGCATCACGCGGTAGTACCAGCCCGTGCGGCTGGTCCTGTATGTCTCTGGTGCAAAATTCTTGAGGGAGAAGCGGTGGTTGAGTTTGAAACACGGCTGACGGGGGAGAGACACTTGGAGGATTACTTCGGGCCCCACGGCGATAACGTCGCCGATGCACACGTTGCGTTCGTTCATGGAAGCGGTGACAAAGTTCTCGCCGAACCCGCCGGGCACGAACCTGTCCACCCGGTCGGGATAAGATACCTTCCAATCGTGGTAATGAGATGCACAGTCTTTTCCCGTTACCATTCGCACGTCTATTTCGCGATTGCCAGTCGTCACTTACACCCCAGGATCGCCTTGTCGGGTCCGCCATGAAACGTCGGGTCATGCTCGTCCCCTTCCAACCCCAGCCTCGTAAGCTTCATGGGGCCGCTGCAGATGGTCTTGTCAATGCCTGACATGACATTTATCCCGGCCATTTTCTTCATTCTGGAAGTCCGAATCTCAAGCAGCTTGTCCACCCCAAAGGGGCGGCTTAGCTTGGCGGGGTCAGATATGGCCATTTTCTGGAAGATGGCGAGGAGCGTATTTGGAGAGATAAGCCACGGGAAGAAGAAGAAAATAGAGAGCAGGGAAAATTCAAACAAACATTTACATAAATAATCCAATTGATTGCCCTAAGAATTTGCCTAATTTTCTGCCTCGCAATCCCGAGCGATTTGCCGACGCTGATAGGAGGGTGTCTAAGCCGCCTTGCAGTAGTTGGCCACCCATTACCACTCTCTCGGTTGGCCACATTCCAATGCTTCACAAGAGCAGCGGGGCCGTGCAGGCGGGAGTAAGCCAACGAAGACGTGGGAAAGAGTCTTAGCTTGGATGGTCATTGTTTGGTTATGTAAAAGGCGCATCAGCCTTGCCGAGAGCCGGTAACAGATAAATGACTAAAAGAAAATCTACTGCGGAGAATGCTGGGCAAGATTTCCAATTAATCGTGCGTGTGTAGCTTAGGCTGATCTTGAGACGATCTGGGATTCAGGAGTCGAAGACCCTTGACCCGAAGCCGCCTCCTCCACAGCAGGCGGCTCCTCCACATCGGGTGATTTTCGCAGGCCCAGCCGCCCGCCGGGGATCTTCTTGCCTGTAAACACGGCAACAGGGATGGTTACAAGCAGGCAGCACGCGGCCATCGAGTACATGACGGCGCTCCATCCGTGATTCTTCATCTCGAGCAGGGGCGGGGAGCCTGCGCTCGCAGTGCCGGACCCCAGCGAGAAGACGGTCATGAACATGCCGTACGCCATCCCGTAGCCGCCCGAGTTCTTCTTCAGAGAAGGGTATCTCTCCCGCTTGTCCACCAGAGCATAAACAATCTCTGCCATGACCGGGGTGTTGGCAAAGGACAAGGAGATGCCGGCGCAAGGCATGAGGATCCACATGATGACCTGGGAATACGAATCGGAAAGCTTCTCGACTGTTGCCAAACCCAGGAAACTAGGGATGCACCCCAGGAACCCCCCAATCGCGAGCCATCGGCCATCGTGCTTGTCTGCAAGATGCCCTGTGAGAATGCACAGCAGGGATGGCCCATAGAAGGTCAAGAGCAACATGCCCACCTTGAGCGGGCCCCAGCCATATCTCTCTTCGCAATATACAGGCACCACAACATCGATAGAGATCCTGTTTGTTTGGTTAGAGAGGGGGAAATGGAGTTGCAGAGAAGTGTTACTTGCAAGATGTGGGCGACTCCCCAGGTTCCCCAAAGAGCGCCAAAGATCCTCCAAGACTTCAGCAGGATCGATATGTATTCCAGGTAGCCGCACTTCTCTTCCTTTTCATCCGGCGCCGGTGCCAACGTGGCACAACCACCCGGGGGAGTCTGTGCATTTGCGGCTCTGATCTTCTGGACCGTTTTCTGTTCGACGAGGACGAGTCGCATAAACACGTCAACGATGATCAAACCCAGAACCATACCGTACACCGCATCCTTGTTTGCCAAGTTCAGGATCGCCCCTGAAATGGGAGGAGCCGAGGCTATTCCAAAGCAGAGAGAGATGTCGGCGTACGCCAGCACCTCACCAATCTCACCATCGCCGACGGTGTCTGCAATGAGGGCGAGGCCAATGCTCCAGACAAAGCCGGCGCTGACGCCCTGCAAAACGCGCCCGAACAGCAGCACAGCAACAGACTTTGCCACCCAGAGGCAAATGCAGCCCGTTAATAGAAACAAGAGGCCGACCATCAGCGGCTCGCGGCGGTTGGAGGCCTTGTCGGCCAGGAAACCTGCGACTGGGCTGCTGAAGAAGGATGCAAGACTATAGCAGAGCATGGAATACCCGGTCCACTTTCCAATATCCTCGTGCGGGACACCGGCCTGGGATTCGAGCACAAAGGGAAGAACGACGACAGTGCTGCCGTAGAGAAAGATGTCAACATAGATGCCCATCACGACGGTGGTTACGATGAAGAACTTGGAAGATCTCCATTCCAGAAGCCAGTAGCTGGCCTCATCCGTGCTGTTCCTGTCATAGCCAAAGATGAAGCCTCTAGCCGATATCCCTGTAGATACCGCCGTGGATGCTGTGGTGGTGGATGTTGATGTAGACCCCGTCTTGGACAGGCCGTCGGCGGATGTCATTGCAAGTATACAAAGAGGGCGGTATCATGGGTGTGTGTCTCATTCTACAGCTAGAGTGCCACGTATAGACAGGAATGGCCAGATACAACAAGGGGGAGCCCTTTATCACCTCCCGGCAGGTTGAATTTGAGTTGCCGCAGGACTCGACGACGAGTGCCATCTTCCCCGGTCAACTGGTGGTGGCTCGGTAGCTCTGCCCCAGAGACGATCCAGAGCTGATCCCACGTGCGATAAATTACACATTAGCTGAAAAGCGATTTCTGAAACCTGGTTCAAAGACAAAAATGCCCATGACGAACCGCTTGGCTGAGCAGCGGGCGGACAAGGTTAAAGCGTGATACCATGGCGTCCCAATTCGTTTTAAGGAGGGCCCGGAGCGGTGGGGTCAGGGCAGCCAGCACATGGGAATCGATGGGCTGCCATTGACTGCACGAGCTCGGGGTAGGTTGTGAGAGGCACTAACACGTTCGGTTCAATGCGCCATAATGGGCAAAACGTCAGGTTCCATCATGCGGCCCGAGAGCCAATTCATAATTCGCAAACTATGTCAGGGAGGGGTAATTAAGATTCACAAAGTAATTGCCATGGAGAGTTCCATGCTTCAGGGGAAAGAAAGAAACATACATTTCAAAAGATGCAAAACATGTCGTCTGCAGGGGCTTTGGTGTAGAAACTTTCGCCATGGAGTTGGTGATATATCTACAGTGTAATACAGTACTGATCGGACTGTGGCATCAGGCAATGTGGGGCCCGCTCAACGTACTTTTTTTTTCTTATCGCGAGACGAAGTTTGAATTTCTTCGCGGCGACAAACTACATTCCATCCACCAGCGACCGCTGCAAGATTGCCCAGGCCTGCCAGAGCGGCAACGACACGCAACCATGGCACCCTTGGACGACGCCAGCGACAAGTTCGAGGTGCTTCCCATCAAAATCTCTGGGACGCCCTCTTTCCCATCCTCAGCTGTCCACGAAGTTCGCGTGCGACGCAACGCGCCCAAGATCCCGACCGCCAACGATTCCCGAAGCTTGTTTCTGAAGAACATCCCGGCGGACAGCACTGAGCCGCACTTTCGAGCCGTCTTTGCCGAGCTGGTTGGCGCCGGGCGGTTTGAGACCATCGCCTTTGAGGACGAGATCAGAACCTCGCTTGCGATTGACCCTGCGCAAGCCACAAAACTCACGGGATTCGCGCGTAAGAGGAAGCGCGGAGATGTGGAGGCCGAGGAGAGAGAGCGCGAGGAGGAGGCGTCACAGCTGCCCCAGATCTGGCCCCGGCAGCTGCAGAGGAGCAGCAGCACAGCTGTCGTCCTACTGGCCGACGAGAAGAGCGTGCAGCTGGTGCTCAAGGCGATAGCCAAGGTTCACAAGACAAAAAAATATCCCTCGTGGGGCAGTAACCTGGCCGACGAGGTCCCCTCCCTGGGGTCGTCATGGATTGCATCACACCTGCAGCTCTCCAGGGTTGACAAGCAAGCAACCCAGAAGGCTGTCCATGCTTTCTTCAATGCGTTCAACCGCAAGGAGAAGGATGCCGCGGAGCTTGCCAAGCGTCTCCGCAACGAGCCTGATGACGACGGCTTCGTGACGGTGGTCCGAGGTGGGCGAACAGCACCGGCCGGCCGGAACGAAGCCGAGGAGGCCAAGCGCAAGATGATAGAGAGGGACGAAAAGAAGAAATCGGAGACCAAGGACTTTTACCGGTTCCAGCTTAGAGAGAGGCGGAAGGCGGAGCAAGCCGCCCTGCTCAGAAGTTTCGAGGAGGACAGGCGAAAGGTCAATGCAATGCGCGAGAAGCGGGGGAAATTTCGACCGGAAACATGAAGTAAAATCTTGGCGGAAAAGCAAATACTGCGGTAAGTTACGCCTGGGCTTGTTCATTTTCCTTCTTGTCTCTTCCAGGATGACGTCGCGGGGCCATCGAAGCACAATGGGAGGCCCGAGTTTTCTTGGGTGTTGCCCGGTTGGATGCCGACAAAAACCGCGTTACCAAAATCTTCTCAATCTTGTCTGAAAATACTTTTTTTGACTTCTCAAATTCATGCTCCGGGGCCTTATGCGAGGATGTACGCTGACAGTGGGGTTAGAATTTCTGGAGAATGCAAGGAGCAGGCTTCTCTCTGTCTATTAAAACCAGGCACTGCGGTCCGTCCATGTGAGGGATCCGAAGTCCGTGTTGCCGCCTCATCATTCATGAGGACCCTTAAGCACAGGATCAGGGTCCGCGGGCGGGACCCTGATCGACGAGATGGATCGAGCTGATGAAGCTGAAGGAGATGACAGCTGTCGCCCCAGCCGATGGTGTGGACCACGCACACACACACACACGCCAGCACTTCCCGCATAGATGAAGAAGATACGGGATGGTCGGGGCCTTCGGGAGAAGGCGCCTACCCGTGTGGCTTAGGCGATGCCGTGGTTTACCAGGGTAATCCAGGCCACCCACGAGGTGTTCCTGAATATATATTCGTGCATTTTTTTTAGCCTGTTCTGGTAATCCGATGCGTGCTGTGCCTGTAGTAGATATATTGGGGCTGAAGGACGAAAACACCAAAACACCAAAAAATTTCGGGGACTAGCGTCAAAAAAGAAAAAAGTTGTTTACAGGGCTGGCGGAGTGTATGATGTTGTAAATTTGTTTTATTTTTCCGAGTCGAGGAGACCCAGGCATCCGGTAGCGAGGCGAAATGTACGGAGACCCCCGCCCAATCCAGGACCACGTATCTGCGATGACTCGCGTTTTTGAGGGTCGAGGGAAGAAAATTTGTGCCTGACTTGTAGGATTGCACGGCCTCTGCGACAGGCCTGTTCCCTGCCTCTGGGACATGATTTTCTTTGCATTATCTCGGCACAGGCGCAGGTGCCATCATAAGATTTCGTGCGAATACGGAGCCTGAAAAGAAAATCCCGGTGGGGAATATCTCATTTTTGCCCTCTCATTGCGGCCCGAGGTGATGCTTTTACGACATGGTCAGTTGGGCGGGTGAGAGTTCCGGTGACCAGAGCTCTGGCGTTGATTTCAGGTTATTTAATTAATTATTTAACCCAACTGAACATTGGACTCCATTCGGGGTGGAATAGGGTCGGCTGCCGAGATATCAACTGGGGGGTTCCATGGTCCTGGGTGGCTTTGGCTCAGTGACATGGCCGGGGACGGGCAGCGTCGAGCACGCACAACTTGCTATACACGGCTTGTACAACACGTCCACGCATGCATATGTGCACATTTTATATACACGGCGCCAGCAGGCACACGAAGACCAGACGGCACCCGTCAGTCAGGTTTCGGAGCAGAGCTTGGACCACGATGACGGTTGCGTTGCGACCGGACGACGGAGCCAGAGAAGGGTCCTCTGCAGCCCAAAAAACGAGGGGTTTGCGGAGAAGTCGGTCGGCCAGGGCGACGGCCCAAGAGTTGGCCACCCATTGCTTCTTCTCGTTTAGCCATGTGGTTCTGCAGGCTGAGGGGAAGCATCGGATGATGCTGCATTGCCAGCTGTCGCAACATGTCTTGTCCATGCGTCCCGACCGCCCGCGTTGGCCCTGGTTTTGCCCATGTCGAGCCAGGGCGGTGCGCACGCGCTACGCACTAGCCCGTACCCGCCTGTGCCTGTGTGTGATGAAAGGGACGCCGAGGGTCGAGCAACCAGCACTGGCTGCTCCTCCTTAGTCATCCCCTCCCACCCACTCCCCCCATGTCGTCTTGTTTACTTCCCCCACATAGCAACCAACCCAAACAAAGTCGCAAACTCGCGGCATCTATATGCGCTCCCGCACCGCCTCCGCAACTTGGGATTTTTTCCAGAACCCTCATCAGCCTGCCTGTTCTCTCTGGGTTTCAATGACATGAGTATCGGTGCTCTTGTTAGACTCCCTCTATATACCTCACCATGATCGACACCGAAAACCTGCGTACGGCTTCGCTGTACATCAACAACCAGCTGCTGTCCCGGGGCCTGCTTCGCGATGGCCAGACTATTGACTTCATCACCCCGGCTCTGGACGATGGCAACACCGCCGAAGTTATGGTGCGCATTGTCAGCGTGCTCAATGATTTGATCCTCCGCCGAGATGTGAGTATCCCGAGTTTTGGCCACCTCTTACTCCATTGTTTTTTTGCTTTTTTTCCCTTCTATTGTTCGTACCCCGACTAACATCAAACCAGCGAGATGCGGAACACCGCGAATCCCTCTCATCAACAATGCGTAGCCTTCGGGCCGAGAACCTCAAAAACACAAACGACTTTACACGAATGGCTGAAAAGCATGCCGAGGCGAAACGCAAGCTTGACCTTGCAGAGGCCTCAGAGGCGTCCCTCAAGACGCAGATGAAGACCGCCGAGGCTTCGATTCGCACCCTCAAAGAAGACGTCACACGCACAAAGGCACTGGTGGCACAAACACGCGCTACGTGTGCTACCGACGTGAGGCGGCGTGACCGCCAAATCGACACCCTCAAGAAACAGCTTGGCGAAGCTGGGCGGGCACGTGGATCCCGTGGCAACTCGGCCATCATGTCCATCACCGTGACGGCCGACATTGGCTCGGATAAGGGCTCCCCCGTGCGTGTAGGGGCCACAGTATCCGACGACTGCGATATACGAACCGAAACAAACACATTCCTAGCGGGGCTGGCCCAGAACCTCAGCGAGGAGAACGAGGCCCTCATCCACGTGATGAGGCGAACCATGCAACAATTGCGAGAAATGAGCGGCTGGAGCGCCGAGGAGAACTCAGATGGCCTGGTAACCAGGCGAGACACCTGGCAGGACATGGCCTGCGAGCTTGACTCGGTGCTCGAACATATGAGAACGATCCTGACAAACCCATCCTTTGTGCCAATTGAGGAGGTCATGGTCCGCGAAGAAGAGATTGCCCATCTCAAGGAAGGGTGGGTCAGAATGGAGGACCGTTGGACGGAGGCGGTCCACCTCATTAACGGTTGGCGCAAGCGAATGGCTGCCAACGGACGGCCAGTCTGCGAAGAGGAGCTCCAGATGGGGCTGCGACTTAGCCCTGTCCGGGTGAAGGATGTCGAGGAAACAAGACAGGCACCACCCGCGGTTAGGCTGTCTGCCGTTGCAGAGGAGCCCGAAGAAGAATACGAGGCGGTCCAGTCCTCTCCGTGCCCTTCGCCTCACATTTCTCCAAGCATACGAGCCGTCGAAGACTCGGACCCAGACGATAGTAACGTCTCGTCCGACTTCGACGACGACGTGCCGGTGGACGACTACGATATTGAGGAGCCCAATGTTCAAATTCTTCAGCAGTCCACAGCGGCACCCCTGTTCCAGTCCAGTGTGGACTCGTCGTCGCCTCTCCCGGAGCCGCCCAAGCTCAGTCCGTTGAAGGACTCCGCCTCGGCTGCCAACAGGGGATCCCTGCACATGGGCAAGCCGCTAAAGCGACCAGGGGATTTTACAACAATTGTTGAAGAGAACGCCTGGGACCTGGCTACCGATGCGGGTTTGTCTGTGAAGAGCGCAGGCATCAACCAACAGGAGGAACGGGACCGATCATCGATCTCATCTCTAGATGAAGCCTTACTTACCAAGGCTCCGTCGGAGCCAACGCCTCAGATTGAGGTAGAAGCACCAAAGGCTTCGCCCCGCCGTCAGGCACAGGGTTCCGAACGCACCTCCCGAGAAACCACGAGGCGCTCTAGGCCTTCGCCCTCTCCCAGTCGCTCGCCTTCCCGTCGCAACGCTTCACGACTGCCTCTGCCGCGCAACGCCGAGCCCCAGCAGAGCCCACTCACCATGGCCACAATCGCCGCCAAGCTGGCAGCCTCCGAGCGAGAGGCCGACGCCGCCCGGGTCAGGGCGAAACTGCGGGCCGCTCGTGGCACACGAGGCGTCAAGAAGCCGACCCTTGCTCCCGCCCAAACTGAATCTCAGGGTTCGCAGTCTACGGACAAGGAGTCAAAGAACTCCAAGAACTCAAGGTCAGGCAGCGCCGATCCCATCAAGCGGGACCCGGCCCTGTCTGTCGATCAGGTGAAGCCAGAGAGGCGACGAAGAGAGCGCAAGGTGAACAAGACTGCGTCACGGCGGAGAAGCACATTGAGTCCGTGGGAGCTGGAAAGTTTGATGACGGGTAACGTTCAACAATGATTACATATTTTTTTTTTCTATTCGACATTCGGATACGGGTGTGGCGGCATGTCTGTACATATTAGTATTCATGGGAAGCTGGCATGCTACAGCGGATACTTGCTTCTGGCGTTTGGGTGTAACTGGGCACAAGCATGCCATTACTTTGTCGATACTCTAGGAAGGCTAAGGGTGCAGGTGCGAAAGGATGGGCATAAGGGCTATTGGATAGATAGTGCCATTGTGGTTATTCATGAAGGTGTTTTATGTTATGACGACTACTACATGTCTCTCGGGTTTCTGTACTTAATACAGCTGAAAATTAATAGAGGCTAGGCTTTAGGGAATTTGACCATTAGACCAATTCTTCCTCGTTGGCTCCGTACGTGATGTGGACATTTTGGATAAAATCGGGAGCTCAAATGCCGGCTTCTTATTCGTTCCACGCGAGGCAACACCCGTCGCGTGTCTCCCGAAAGCCATGTTGTTTGCTTTTATGATGTTGCATCCGAGATGTTTGCTCGCCACCAGCTTCATGCTCCGTCCGTCTGCGTCACCATGTCTCCCGTCCAGGCTCACCAGCGAGCTGCTCATTCTTTTGCACTCATATTTATATCAAGTCTTTCCTCCAAATCCATCCTGCCTTTTTCTTCTGCTCCATCCAACACATATTTTATATCTTATTCATTAAAAGGCAGGTCGAACAGCACCTCTGTTGCGGGGATGGAAAATCCCCGCAATAGAGGTGTGCGGCCTTGTCCTTGCCCATCCATCCAAACCTGGCCGGGTGTGTTCTCTCTTCGAGCCACTGCCCCAGTGATCCGGGTGCTGCCCAAGCCATGTCCAATTCGATGTCTGGTTTCTGCATTGTCCCCCTTCTTAGTCTTGTTTACTAACTTTATTTTTCAGGTGTCAGCTGTCCGGGCCCATCGAGAGCTCTAGCTTTGCCTCTTTCGCCGTTGATTGAAGGTCTGCCCCAGACTAAAAGCTTTGCCGCCAGAAAACCTCACGCGATGGATCATCTCCAGATTGCACGGTGGCCACATTGTCCGTCCACCAACGAGCTGGTGCTGCTGAAAGGTACGTGCTTTGGATACTTTGAGTCACGCAATGGATGGTGCGACCTTTTTTTTTTTCTCTTCAAGACGGCGCAGTTGAGATATGCTCCAAGCGTTGTCACAGTTTCAGGGTATCCTTTACTAACTAACTGGCAGGCTAAGGGCGCATGGCATCGCAAGCCATTTGCCCTTTGAGGAAATCTCGGTCTTTTCCCAGGTCCCTAGTGCAGCCCGTCAGATCCGGTCCTGAACTCGACCGCAGCAGGTCTTCTTGTCGAGACTAGCGACTGTTGCTCTGATATTTGGGCTCCACGGGGCATTTCGCACACGAAAAGTTTCGCAAGGGCTAGTTTGCGTGCCCCAACCACATGCAAGCCCGCGCACTCCCTTAGTCGCCACTTCCATGTCGAGTCGAACTGGAAGGATGCGGATGGGGGAGGGGGACAGAGAATCGTATGCGAGCTTGAACGGGCGGCGCAGTTATTGTGCAATCAAGTTATGCTGCCAATTTCGCTTGTGGGGGATATCCGAAATTCTTGGCAACTCAATGGCCCTGCACCCGAACGTTTCCCCTGAGACCCATTCAGGATCCGGTGGACGTTCGGGGCTATTAGGAATTTTTCCATCGATGCCGGAGCACTGGTGGTGTATGTAAGTCACTTGTGGAGAAAGGCTACTCCATCTCCGCTGGAATATTGGTCCGCAATCTGGGCGCGAAGACCGCAGCGGGATGCTCCATGTCGGCACACGACAAACCCTCAAGCCGCCCGCGATCTTGGCGGTACTAAATCGCATGACACGACTAGAAGCATAAGCATTTAGCAGTTGGCTCCAGAATAAACCTTGGACGGTTCGCATGTGTCAAGCGTTTCGAGGACCCTACCTAGCCGACGCGTCGCAGGACAATCATGGTCGTCACTGGCTGTGCTCATCAAAAATGCCAGGACAAATCGATGTCACATCGTTTCCAGTTCGACAAAGGTACGTCAATTGGCAAAAGCATGTTGCTGCTGCTCTTCTCCATGAACCTGACTGACAGGCAACGCATTGATCCAGATTCCATGTCTATTCCCTTGATCTGGGTCCACTTTGACAAATTAAAGATGTCCATCATCACCGGCGCGATGATACCCCCAGGCGAGTCGGCAGACCCGTTTGTCTAAAACATGACGACAACCTCGCAAGGTTGCCTGCCCTCCTGGAGTCGAACCCGAATCCACGCCCTTCATCAAAACCCCGGCGTCATGGGTGACGTGGGCAGTCAGGTCTGGTATTTTCTTCCCAGAGGACGGCGGGACAGTCCCGCTGGACCCAGGGCACTGCTCGAGGATGAAGTGCCTGATGGTTGTCAGGATGGCAGAAGTCATGATCACACCTAACATTATACATGTTGCTGCTCAAATAGTTGCGGCCGTTCGAGATAGGAGCGACAACCATCGCAGATTCGGCCTCTCCCAAATCACGATCCCTGGAGTGGATCCCTTTGAAAACATTTCGGTATTACCTGGAAATAATCAACCGACCAAAAGACCACACTGCGATCGACGCCTATCTCCTTTATGTCGTGTGTCAGTTTTGTGGAGGCATATGATCAGTTCATGCAGCACATGCAAGGGTTTAACATACGCGTGAAACCCTGGGAGGTAGTCGCAAGACCATGCGATATTTCGGAAGCAACACTGGCCAGCCATCTAAACTCCAAAGCCTAGCAGGTAATGACAAGAGATTGTTGTGGTTTTGAGCCTGAGAGAAAGCTTCGGGCCTCAGCGTCATTGTCCTGGCCACGCTAAACAGTACGGGGAGGCATCACCTTCTCCAAAGGCTTGCAGCCGCGCCAGGTTGTACAGCAGAGTTGAAAACATTATTACTCAAGCCGCCGGCCCTTGCAACAGAATACGCTGCGACAATCACTATGCCAAAGCTTCCTACGTTGTTTCGCTTTTAAATTGCCAGCCGGAGTCATACAAGACTTAACCAAGAGCATGCCACATGAATTCCGGCAACGTGGGGCTCGTTTTGAAACACGGCACTTGCCGCCGATTCAATCGCCAAATATACCCTGAAGGAGATGGTCTTTTGTTCAAGGAGATGGGCCTGTGTGCAAGAAGCATCAATACAGAAGGGTCCCTCATTTGGCCGACCGGCTCGACGACCGTATTCAGAGACTGAAGGCTGCGGGACGCGTTGGGCATTTTGTCACATTCACCATTCAAATTCAGATGATGCCAAAGACTCTGCATGAGAAGAGTTTCTCTTTTGGCTTGGTCAAGAGCTCAAGCCCTTTATAAGACATGACAATACAGTCGTTGTGGATTTGCCGTCATGTCAGTTGCCGAATGGACAAGTCCACGGCAATGTATCCAGCTAATCCACGGCAAACCACTCAGACTCAGATCCTAATAGCATAGGGTTTTGGAGTCCAGATTGAACCTGCTGCCTTCGGTCACAGCATTAGGAATTAGTTCACTTCTTGCCAAGCTCTAAGGCGGGTATTTTCGCACCTCATTCGCTTCCCTCGTCCCTTTGAACGAAAACTCGTCCAACAATGTATTTCATTCCCAATCTTTCCGTTTGCGCAATCAGTCAAGGAATCCGCGAGGGGAGCAGTCGCGTCATTGTTCGATCACTCTTCCTTTTCTTTGAGCTCAAGGACCCACGATAGAGTTCTGCTCGTGTAAAATCAATACGGTGGTTCGGGTTAGTTTTCTGCGACTATTACCGCACTGTTTCTTCCGAGACAATGTGGGACTGGATTCTGTCGCTGGTGGCCAAAAATATCGATATTGTTCTCTGCCCATCATTTTGGTCAACGCATCGTTCATTACATGGCGGGAACCACTTTGGTTTCCTCGTGGCACTTCCCAGCGAGCGCGGTGCCTTTTTACACTCAAATGGGAACGCAAGATATGGGGAGAGATTTTCCGCCCTACTTTTTGTTCAGAGCTGAAATACCTCTTCATTACTAACCCAGATGCCGTTTTATTTCCATTACTCGAAATAACGTTCAGCCAAACGAATTTCAGCACCACCCTATTCTCTGCTAGCGTTCCAAGATTTGATCGGGGGTCGCTTCACGTCCATCTGTCAATTGATGTCTCGAGCCTACTCTGAAAAATGAAACAGGGTATGATCGAACATCTATCATTCCACCTCCCAGGCGGTCTTGATCGGGAAGAGATCCTCCCTCTGACAACATCCGTCCCTGTCCAGCCTTGGTCTAGATGTTTTTAGACATCTTCCAGATTTCTGTGTGTTGTGCCAATGGAGAACTAGGCTACGGAGTCTTCGGGGAGCACGAAAACTGGCCAATCCATGCAGACCAGATTGGCTCTCATTATCATCACTATCTTGGAGCAAGCTCATTCCTTCGACTCCAAGTACTATTGGTTCAACCTGTTGGGCATTTTTCATCCTCGTCAATCACAAGACGAACACTGCGACCCCCAGATCGGATCAGGTCTAAACTAAATCGACATTTGCCAGTCAGTTAGGACCACAAAAGACTCTCAGGGAAGAAGTGGATGGCATCGCCCATATTCCCAACCTTTTGCCTGTTGCTACACTCATTCCAAACTTGAAGAACCACGTCAATATAAGCAGCGTCACCCCACGGTAGGAAAAGGGACAAAACAATTACATGCCCAAACACCCAGTCCAAATTATGGTTTCTCCCTAGCATCAACAGCCCCGAACATTTTTTTCGGTTGAGCCATCTGCACATCTGCATGCTCGTATTCATCCATGTCTGGTTGTTCGCTTTCACTCTCCAGGGCTGTGGCTATCGCCTCTCGTTCGGCCTAGCAATGAGAATTTGCTGCAAATTGAACGCAGCACAGCCGTCCTCCAGCACACGGCGCGATCCCTCTCCAGCACGCCGAAAGGGGACCGGCTGTTGCTACCAGTGCAAGAATGGCATTGGTCTTTGTCATCTTCGGTTTACCCAGAATACACAATAGAACCTATAAGCTACCAATTTCAACGACAGCTTCCTCACTATGAAGCGCCAGTAATGGCAGATTGTGGATGGCGGCGAGACGGAGATCAATGCAGATCTGCGAGGCCGAGCACCAGAACGACCAAATACCTTCAGAAGAGCATCCCTTGAGGTCCCGATGACAAGCAGCATGTGCAGAGTTCACTGCTGCTCCTTCCCATACCAGTGCAGTGTATGACAGAATCGAACTTTGTGATTTCAGGGGTCGCATGAGAGCCATGATAATGCTATTTCTATATTTCTGTCTCAACTTGTGGGTGAGGGCAGCAAAGCCGGCCGGTCACGGGGCTGTTTTTTGTCCACTGAAGATTCAATCAGTCCTATATTCTCGGCATCGATATAAGAAACATACACAACATCCAACAATGTCGACAATATCAAGTTTCACTGCAACATGACAACATTCGATGCACCTGCTACCCTAGCAGCTTGGTCCCGAGGGTGTCATGGAAAATATTGCGCGCTCCTGATGTGTTCCTCATCACGCAGCGGAGGAAAATACCAAACACGCCGCCAAACGTATCATCGACATGTTTCGCCCGATAGTAACGCATGGCCACATATGTTCATGGGGCTATGGTGGGTGCCTTTCCCAGACGTGGCAAAAAAAAGAAATCGAGGTCCACGACGACAACATCTCGCCTGGCCTCCCTTCACAAGGACATCGTGTACATGGCCAACGACAACGACAGAAACAGTTAGAGCACAACACTCGCGAATAGAATACGAGGGAGGCAGGAAGTGTTGGGTTGAGAACCTAATAGCAGATGATGCTTCAAGAATACGAATCAAGACGCAATAAAGGACGCTCCTAGAAGAAGCGGACCTATATGTCGAAATTGACACCTGTGTCCTCGCGTGACCAGCTCCAGGGCGGCAACAGACGCGTTTGTGGTATATTCGTCAACCCCATCAAAGCAAGACGGAAGACGAGGTCGACTGCAGTCAAACCGACGACACAAACGAGCCCGTCTCAGGGTCCACCGGTAGCAAACTCATCACAGAGCTGGTCAAAACCACTCATGTTGGTCGAGCTTTAAGGATATGTGGTTGATTTGCACAATTCACATGAATGTTTTTAGATCGCGCTGGTTTGGTTGGAAATAACATAAATCATGACTTGCACGTTACTGCTTTCCTTCAGACTGATGAACAGAGTATTCTGCAATCATCACGCTCTGATCAATACAATACATAATAAACAAATAAAAATGCGCACAAATCACAGTGTATTTTAATTCACCCGCCAGCCTCATTAACTTGTTCGAAGGGACTCAGTGTCATGAAACTACATTCCTAGTAAATTGATACTCGATGTAGGGTAGGTTTCAAAATCAACATGTTTTTTTCTTGTTAGGTGGCCCTCAATTGGACAAGCTGCCGAGCACCTTTATTTTCCAATGTAACTCGGATTTAAATTTAGTTCACCTTGACGTGTTTTTCGATTCCTCCCAAAGTATAAAATCAATATATACGGGCGCATCCAAGCACGCTTCCTTCTTGTCCGGAGCGGCGGCGCCAATCGGCCAGCGTTCCGCACGTGGCAGTGTCTGGAGAGCAAGCTCGCCATGCCGCTGACGTCAGCTGACCTCTCCGAAGCTCTCAACTCCAAAAAACTGGTGGTGTGGGTGGTCTGGCTAGCACCACTCGGAACGGCTCAACGCCTTTAAAGTACTGCACCCCGCCTGCTGCGCCATACTCGATTCCTCGCGGGCTGACCCCTTTTCCTGTTGTTGCTGTGTGGTTTTTGGTTTGTTTTCGAAGCTTTCCAGCCTATACGCCATGAGGTTGATCATCGCCGCCCCCGCCACTTGCGCGCTCGTGTACCGGGCCTGGAGCAGGAACTCGCTTACTCCCGCCGGCATCGCGGTTGCGACACTGACCGCCATCGCGCACGCCTACCATCCCTGGAATCTGCCCTTTGTCCTGCTCTGCGTCTTCTTCCTGGCCGGAACGCGCGTGACGCATGTAAGTCTTTGCGCCCGCTCTCGTCGTCTTTCTCTGGCCTAAGCTGACGGACGCCGCCCTCTCAAGATCAAGGAGGATGTCAAGAAACACCTGACGGTCCCCTCAAAGGGCTCGTCCGGCGGAGAAGGCCCCAGGACGCATGTCCAAGGTGTGTATCTATGACCCTGAATGGCCTGTTTTTGCACGCGACTAACGCCCGCAAGTCCTCGCCAACTCTCTCATGGCCTCCGTTTTCACCGTGCTTCACGCGAACCAACTGTACAAGCGAACCGCCGCCTTTGCGAACCCCGACGTTCCGAATCCCGAGGGTACAATATGCTTCTCGTGGGGAGGCGACCTCCTCGTCGTCGGAATCATTGCCAACTACGCCGCTGTGGCGGCTGACACGTTCAGCTCCGAGCTGGGAATTCTCTCCAAGGGCGAGCCCCGACTTGTCACATCGTGGAACCTGCGAAAGGTACCCCGCGGGACCAATGGCGGAGTTTCGCTCACAGGTCTCGCAGCGGGGTTGCTGGGCTCCATGATTATTGTCACTACGTCCATGCTGTTCCTGCCTACCTGCAACCCCCAGACCGCAAACCAGCCTGGGGGAGGTGCGCCTTGGACGACTACGGAGCGCCGCCAGTTCATGGGCTTCATGGTTATTTGGGGTTTCCTGGGCAGCGTGCTCGACAGTTTCTTGGGCGGGCTGTTCCAGAGATCAGTCAAGGACGTCAGATCAGGCAAGATTGTGGAAGGCGAAGGCGGCAACCGCGTCCTGGTGGCAGAATCAGCCGAGCAGGCGGCGGCGCATACGAAGAAGAGGACGGCCATCAAGGCGGCCATCCTGCATGGCGAAGGCGAGAAGGCTGCGGAGAAGATGAGCGGGTCCGCCATCGCTGACGACGATGAAGCCGATGCCAACGTCTACGATGCCAAGAACAAGAACCGCAAGCCCAGTTTTGGTGACGAGCGACCATCACGGGTGGTGGAGAGCGGGTGGGATCTTCTGGACAACAACGACGTCAACTTCCTGATGGCGGTTGTGATGAGCGTGGGTGGGATATCGGTAGCAAGCTGGTACTGGGGCGTGCCTGTTGATAGTGTCATGGGTGCTTAGTTAGATAGACATGGAGAGGTGACGACGTCATATGATGCATTCGATAATCCAGGGGTTGTTGTGGCGATTGGTGGAGGGGCGGGAATGACATGTACAATGATTTCAAGACAAGATGAATCTCGTCGGCCCGCCAAGATTTCCGTTTGGAATAGCCTAAACTAGAAACAAAGCAGAAGACGAACCTCGCCACTCGGGACTGAAAAGTGAGGAGCATTTTCGGATACTCTTGGACCGGCCGGCCCTAGGCTTGGGATGGACGGACTCTTGGAAACCAACCAGCCCATGCGCCGAGGCCCGGCCGTGAAGCATAGGCTTGGATCGGGAAACACCCCGGTGCAAACGCAAAACAAGACCGGGCGATTGATTCTCAAGCTCATCCCAGCCGGACACGACACGACACGACACGGCACGGGCCAATCCCCAACAAGGCATTTCAAGCAGGCTTCGGCATTGACGAAGAAGAAAAACCGTTGGGAAAAGACGATCCAATATACCGCTAGCAGATTAGGATTTGCAAGCCGTGATTGATACCAGGTCGGAAACTGCGAGAAGCTCATTCGTGCGCCGATTCCGGGGACGCGATTCCATGACCCAATCTTTGACGTGAGAGGCTCCCGGGGGGGCAGCAGAGAGGGAGGGCGCACGGGGCACGCGGAAAGTGGACGAGGCAGATGCCGTGCTGTGCTGCGCTGCGCTGGACTGCGCTGTGCTCTGTGCTGGGTTTCGGCGGCGGCATTGTGCGGCCAGCCAACCAGCCCAATGGACACCAAGGTTTTGGCCACGGACAGAACGATTTTCGCCAAAAAAAAATGGGGGGGGGGAAGGAAGAGGGAGGCGGGAGGGGGGCAAGAGAGGGGGGCGTCGAGATAGGCGGTTATCAGCAAGAGAGGGAAACCTGGGGTAAGGGCAGAATTGCGTGTGTCGGCTAAGGGGAAGGGGGGGCCCAGTTTCTATTGATCATTTCGCATTGTAATGGTAACTACCTGAACAGCTGACACTTACTTCCCTGGGAAGCGCCGCCTGTGTGTGAGAGTGTGTTGGTGTGGGCTCCTTCCCTCTCCCGGCGAGGGTCGGACCAAGATTGCGGGGAGCCGTACGTAGATCGCCCTGGGTTTGCGTTGCCCGAGACGAGGACCCGGGCCTGGGGGAAATGCATGGGGCCTCTCGTAGAGTGCAAAGTGCTCCGTGCTTCTTCTTGTTTTCTTGTCCTTTCGAGGGGGTGGGGAGGGCAAGAGTCACAGTTTACACGAAGGCCCGAGCAGTTCGCTGAGTATGTGCGAATTGAGCGTGCACCGTTTTGACCCAAGGTTATTTGATAGGGCGGTCGTGATGCGACGGATTGATACACAGCCAACAACTGAATTTTTTTTCTTTTGCTCTTATCTCTGATTGATCCTACCTGCCGTGTCACGCACAACAACACAATTTTTTTCCAGCCCATTTCTTGTTGCTTGACGAAACATGGACCCTGGTTTCTGGACATGGGGCCTGCATGCAATGCTGGTCGTGTGCTTGTGGCTCTTGGGGGGGGACCATGCTTGGTGTGTGTACCTGGAGGGAGCCCTGTGTCCACTCTGCGTGAGATGAACGGTTCGTCACCACTGGCCCAAAGCGGGAATGCCTTCCCTGGCCGGGAAAACGGAGCAAAAGCAGTAAAAAGAATAGGTACGCGGGGGAATGGGAGAAAGGGAGCCGAGCTCGATTGCCGTGAAACTTGTCCGTTCCAGGGATGACCTTTTGGTTTTTAATTTTTTTTACCATGCTTGAGTAAATGTTTTTAGTCTGAGAATTTCAAGATTGGGGTAGGTAGGTCCCGTGGACGGTGGCCCCGGCATGGAAGCCGCCATGGAAGCATGCTCGGGAAGTCGGAAAGAAGTAGAGGTGAATTTTTTAGTCACAGGTACCGAGCCTCGAACAGAGCGGTGGCCAGCTCGGTAAGAAGGTCGGTCTGGGGGAGGAAAAAGAAAGGGACAAACTGAAAAAAAAATGGAAACAGAATTTTCCTCGATCCTTCTCTTGCAAACTCAACTCAGATTTGCGCGTCGTAGTCGTCTGAGCGATTTAGCAGGCAGGGGGTGGAAAGGGAAGGGGCGCTCTCACAACGGCTCGACACTGGCTCCCAAGTCAAGGTGAGATAAAAGGCATTATGCAGAACATCGACGGCAGCCAATGAGGAATCAACGATAAGATTTCCTCTAGAGGCTTAAGAGCAGTGCGAATGCCATGCTTTTTTTATGTTAAATGTGGGTGGCGTCCCCTGGGGCGGGAGTGACACCGACACACACGCGAGAGAGACGTACCGTGGATTCATCCATTGGGCCTGGCCTGCTCCAGCCGCACACAACATGTATGCTGTCATGTACGTACACGGTACCATGCAGGGCCGCCCCAAAGGCCGTCCATGTACAGTACCAGGTACGTACTCGGCGTGCCAAGATGTACTCTGCTCCTTCTGACGGAGCAATGCGATGCGCTGCGGCGCAGGTCAAACAAAAAAGAGAGCAAAAGAGAGGGTCCTCTTACCGGAACGAGTTAAGGTGCCCCTCGCCATCACCAAACGATTTGGTAACAGACCGGAGCCACCGCCGCCTGGGCGACGAGTCACAGGTTGAAGAGAGGCTCCTCAAAATAGAAGAATTTTTTCCCTGCTCCTGGGGAGCGGACGTGACGCCGATCCGCTCCAGACGCACGCGGACGGTTCGCTGGCTGGCCCGGCCCTGGGGCCCTTGGGGGGCTCTTCCGCCCTGTCGCCCTGTCAGGTGAACCGGCCGCCCCTGGCAGGCATAGCATAGTAGCTCGCGATCTTAATACTCCATACACCTGCGCTATGTACCCGGTGTACTGTACATACATGCCGTACATGGATGACATGTAATGTACTGTACTTTGCTGTTTGTACGTGCGAGTGTCGGTATGGGATGGGATGACTGCGGGCGCCCTCTGGCTAAAAAAACCTATGCATGTACAGTCCTGCCTTTTTACTGGGGCCGGGAGACAAGGGGGCCATCTCAGACCGGAATATCACACATCAAATCCACTTTAGGCCTCTTTTTTTTTTCCTTCTTCTGGTGGCTCGTCTCTTTGGGGAATCGGCTTTGTTTTTCAAAGTACCTTTTTTATTATTATTTATCATTGTTATTTTTTTTTAGTAGTTGACTATCGTTTATTCCTTGTTTCGCACAGCCATCTTGTTATTCTTTATTATTACCCTCCACAATAACTAACGCACAAGCCACGGGTGCAAAAAAAGAAGCAACATCAAGCACGAGCACACGCACATCCCGCACTAACCCCGGAATCCTCACCTCGGAGCATGGAATCGCACGGGCACTATTGGATAGCCTCCAGCGCCTTGGGTGGGAGGGTTGGGGGATAGATCAAGCATGGGAAGGGGAAAAAAGATGGGGGCGCCAGCTGGACGGGGGGGCTAGGATAGATTGTGCACCTTCAAATCAGGCACTTGCTCTATCTAATGACCAGAACGAAGCGTAATCGTAATCAGTCAAAAGCCCTCGCGGCGATAGAAGCCGAAGGGGGCTCGGTCTGGAGGAACAGTAATTGGCACACGCCGAGTGGCCGGGCTGTCGAGAAATCGGCGGGAAGGCGCTTTGGGGACTTGAATCTTCACCCCACCTTTGCCCTTTGGGGCTTCGCGGCACATGCACACGATGATAAGGACTTCCCAGCATGGCTTGATTTCGCGTAGTCTTGGAGGGGCCGGTTGGGCCTGGCCGATTGCTGCACCACATATGGGCCGTGGCCGGGCATGATACTCATCATCGACAACCCGGCGTCGGACGGGAGCTCCGAAAAGCTTCAATGTGGGAACGAGATGGGGGCAATGGAGGAGTCAGGTCGGGCCAGGCCAGGGCGACGGCGACGGCGGCTCCATCTTTCGCATGTAAGTTGCAACATGGCACAGGCGCAGGCACAAGCACAAGCACAAGCATAGACATATTGGTATAGAGTGCATACGAACGGATACCGTCCCTTCACCTTGGGGTCAACCCAGGTCACTCAGCCAACCCGGGCCGGTGTGTGGTGGCTGGGGGGAGGGGCGAGAGTCAGATGCCGCGGGCCATCTCCGGCGAGCGGCTGTGCCATGTTCGGGGCAGCTCCCTATCCACCCTGGGTGCTGTAGAAAGGTACCTGGAAGCTGGCGTTTGGGTACGGGTGTAAGTTGTGTACAGGCAGCGGCGGGCGGATGCAGCAAGCAAGCAGCAGTAGCAGCAGCATAGACGCGGGGTGCTCAATGTACAATGAGCACACGCACACACACGCCAGCATTCTCTCTCTCGCTCTTTCTTGCTCTCTTTCCCTTTTCTCTTTCTCAGACACGCCCCCGTGAGCAGCAAGGAAGGCTCCGCCGAGGCCGCCCATTTATGTCATCTGGGAAAGAAGAGGACCCCCCCTTGCCCCAGACCCGGGGGTCCATCACGAGGTACGGTACTGCCTTGCTGGGGAAGATGGATAACGTGCTTCTGGACTCTGGACCTGGCTATGGGGGCCCTTCCGGATACGTAGCGCTGTAGCAACTCCGTATTGCCGCCACCGCTCCCCTTCTCCCTCTCCCTCTCCCCGCCACGGACACCGACCTGACCTGACCTGACCGGAACCCGTTGGACCGGCTCTCCCGCCCTCGATGGCCGCCGTGGGACAAGACTGATGCTGCTGCTGGTCTCCTCCATGGCGAACATGACTCCGTCCCCTTCGCGCGGCTGGAAACTCACGGCGGCCCTGTTCCCGGACGTGGCAAAATGTGGGCGAACGGGGAGCAGCGAGCGGTCCAGGCCGGGCCCTTGGATAATTGCAAAACCACCTAGGTAGATTTCTTTTCCCTCCTGAAATGAAAATGTACGTAACTTGGTAACTTGGTACCGCTCCGTACGGGTGCGAATGCGCGTGTGAGTGCGTGTGAGGGAATCAATAAACGCCCCCCTTCAGACGCCCCCCCCTCCCCCAGCCCGACGCCAATGGTGCACCTCGCTGGGCTGTACCCCACCGTCGCCCACCAAATCGAAGCCGGTAGCAGCCACACCCCTGCATCCGGCCACAGAGTCTTATCTTTGGTGGGCGCGAGACTACCTTTGAGACGGCTCGAATCCAACAACATAAAACCCTCACCCGCCCCGGGCTCAAATGCTGCTTTTTTCGGTCATCCTACACATTCCCGTCAACTTGGTTTGATACATTTGTATCAATTCGTCTTTTATTCCCTTTCCTGCTTCGTCTTCTCCTGTTTTCCCCCTCTCCCACCCCCACAAACCACCAAAAATGGTCAGTCGGCATCCTTCATGCAAGGCACCCCTCTATCGGGCCAGCCCACTAACTCTTATCGCAGGCTTCCACTACCGTTGTCACCTCGAGGACTGAGACCGTATGCGACTTTGCGCGCCGCCAATCCAATTCGCATCATGCTAACCTATGACACAGCTCAAGAAGTATCTCGACCTCGAGCAGAAGGGCAAGATCATGGCCGAGTACGTCTGGGTTGATGCCGACGGCGAGACCCGATCCAAGTCCCGAGTAAGTTGCGCCTTCCTCTTTCCCTTCTTTTTTTCTTTCTTTCCCGATCCGGGCCACCGCTTCGGCAACCAGTCTGGCCACCGCTGCTTCAGCGTCATCGCTGAGCAGGGTCCTCTCGAGGCTGAGTCTGGCTTTGCGCTGGGTCTGTGCCTGGCTGTCGCTCTCAGCCAATGGGCAGCCAAAAATAGACCGCCCACACTCACGTTACTGTGGGGTTGTGTGGGGCTCCGATCACATCGGTCGCGTCAAGCCGGTCATGGCCGAGGATGGCGGGACACCAAGACCGAGCCATGACATAATGAATTAATATCGAACACTTTGGCTGACTCTGCTGCGCTTTAGACTCTCGACGAGAAGGAGTACAAGCCCGAGGACCTCCCTGTCTGGAACTTTGATGGTTCCTCCACCAACCAGGCTCCCGGCGACAACTCTGATGTCTACCTCCGACCCTGCGCCGTCTTCCCCGACCCCTTCCGCGGCTCTCCCAACATCATCGTTCTCGCCGAGTGCTGGAACGCCGATGGCACCCCCAACAAGTACAACTACCGCCATGACTGCCTGAAGGTCATGGAGACCTTCGCCGACCAGGAGCCCTGGTTCGGTCTTGAGCAGGAGTACACTCTCCTCGGACCTGACGGCCGCCCCTACGGCTGGCCCGCCGGTGGTTTCCCCGCTCCGTAAGTCTATCCGACCCGTTTCATGTGATTTTCGACCCTTTACTAACGATCCCAAAGTCAGGGCGAGTACTACTGTGGTGTCGGATACGGCAAGGTCGTTCAGCGTGACATCGTTGAGGCCCACTACAAGGCCTGCTTGTGTATGTTCTCACCCTTTTCCTAGCGGTATCCCTTTTGCGCCTTCAGATTCAGAAGACTAACATTCTTTTCAGACGCTGGCATCAAGATCTCCGGTACCAACGCCGAGGTCATGCCCGCTCAGTGGGAGTACCAGGTTGGTCCTTGCGACGGTATTGAGAGTAAGTCCCACTTTACCCCATATTTCGCCAAAATTGTTACTAACAAGATGAAAAGTGGGTGACCACCTCTGGGTTGCTCGTTTCTTCCTCGCCCGCATCGCTGAGGAATTCGGCGCCAAGGTCTCTGTCCACCCCAAGCCCATCCAGGGAGAGTGGAACGGTGCTGGCCTCCACTCCAACTTCTCCACCAAGGCTATGCGTGAGGAGGGTGGCATGAAGCACATCGAGGATGCCCTCAAGAAGCTTGAGCCTCACCACGCCGAGTGCATTGCTGAGTACGGCGAGGACAACGAGCTCCGTCTCACCGGCCGCCACGAGACTGGTTCCATCGACCAGTTCACCTGGGGCGTTGCCAACCGTGGTACCAGCATCCGTATTCCCCGGGAATGCGCTGCCAAGGGCTACGGCTACTTTGAGGATCGTCGTCCCGCTTCCAACGCCGACCCTTACCGAGTCACCAAGGCTCTCATTCAGTTCTCTTTGTCTTAAGCGTTTTTTTATACAAAAGATTTGGTTAATCCTGAATGGGTTTACATGGTTTCCGGCGTGAGGGTATGGGATAATCTACTTCATAGATAGCATGACGCTGGTTTAGTAGGATCAGTAATGAAGACCATTGATTTATGACCAATTGATTAATTCCTTTATATTCATCTACATTGTGCCTCGAGTGATGTCTCTCACCTGTCGTTTTTTTCCTCCTGGCTAGGTGAACGGCACATTGCCTAATTAGGAAATGCTTGATGGCAAAACCGAACCACCGTCTTCTAGCCTTGTTTTGCCAAGCCGCGTGGAGTGGTCTACCCGTGTGAATTCTGAATAGCCGACAAAAGCAATTATTACAGGTCTGGCTCCCCAGCATGTCTCAGCCATGTTGTCATCCTCTCCCAATTTCTTCCTGCGGCCTGAAAAGTGTGATGTTTCAAGCCCAAGCTGAGCAGCATCTCTTTGAATGTCCGAAGGGAGCAGTGAGGTACCTACTCCACAAAAGACTACATCATGAGTAGTGATTTGCAAAGCCTGGGACATATTATTGGACTAAAGTTAGCGTGGTACCTCACTGCTCCCTTCGGACATTCAAAGAGATATCAAATGCTGCGGAGCTA